>CM061067.1:145349654-145476726 GCA_030762895.1 Sophora flavescens
CTCTTTCAAGCTCTAAAATCATCCAAGCTTCATTATGGGCAAATCTGCACAGTTTTCCTTCAATTTCGCAAAACAACACACGAAACCGCTTGACCCGTTCAAGGGAAAATCTAATAAAAATCAAACTAAGAATGCCTAATCTAGATGAAAAATGCATGCAAAAGTATATATGAAACATCATGTAAAATCACACTATCACAAGCTCATTCCTCTCTCCTCAATTTCGTGTCCTCCTCTCCCTTCTCTATATATACACCTCTCATTCTCACTTCATCATCTTCCTTCTTCAAACTCCATTAAACCTTCATCTTCTTCCTTTCTTCTAAAAGTTCAAACTCTTAAAGCTTTAGTTTTTATTCATCTTTTCTACATAAGTTCATCATTAAAGATCTTCCTTATACTAATTGTAATGCTCTAATTTGAATACTTTTGCAAGTTTCATCTTTTATTTCTTAGTTTACTTTATGTGTTTTTTATATGCTTTAAAACTTCTAAAATCTCTCTAAAATCTTGTATTAACTTCTATTTTCACATACTAAGAGGTTGTGTAAACAAAAATCTACCTATATCTCTTCCAATGAAGGCAGAATGCTTGCATTTGTGACCTAGGAAGTTTTTGTTTCAACTTTTGGAATATGATCATGTGTTTGAGTTTCTAACTATCCATTGATCTTAAATCTATAAATCTTGGAAGTTTTGATAGCTTGTTCCTATGATGGCTGAAAATGTGAATAAGTAAGCCTAGGATACTATGTTTCAACTTTCCAAGTATGATCATGGATTTAGAACTCTTAATACCTTGTGATTCTAAACCTAAGAGTTATTGTTAAACAAAGAATATTTTCCTCATCATCCTATGATGGCCGAAACTTAGTGCGTAGGTGCTAGGATGGTTGACTTTTTATTTTTCCAAAATGATCATGGACTTAAGCTCCATAAGATATTTGGATGATAAGTCTAAGAGATTGGAAAGTTTAAGGATTTCAAATTTGTTTATTCTATGCTATTAAAGCTAGGATGTATTACTTTTATTTTTCCAAGATGATCATGAACTTGAACTCCATAAGATATTTGGATGCTAAGTCTAAGAGATTGGAATGGTTAAGTTTCCATTGTTTTCCAAGATGATCATGGACTTGAGCTCCATAAGATATTTGGATGCTAAGTCTAAGAGATTAGAATGTTTAAGTTTCCATTGTTTTCCAAAATGATCATGGACTTGAGCTCCATAAGATATTTGGATGCTAAGTCTAAGATATTGGAAAGTATAAGGATTTATAACTTGTTTATTCTATGTTATTAAAGCTAGGATGTATTACTTTCATTTTTCCAAGATGATCATGGACTTGAGCTCCATAAGATATTTGGATGCTAAGTCTAAGAGATTGGAATGTTTAAGTTTCCATTGTTTTCCAAAATGATCATGGACTTGAGCTCCATAAGATATTTGGATGCTAAGTCTAAGAGATTGGAAAGTTTAAAGATTTCTAACCTATAAATGTGAATATAACTGTGATCTTGATGTTCTAAGTTTTCAATTGATATCAGTTCTTGATATGTTTAATATGAATTAAAACCAGAGCATTACTGCAATCAATCTTGAGTTATTAATTGCTCAAAATTGAGTTGATTAAGAATGTTCTTGATCATTAAAACGAAAATGAAGCTGATATATTGTAACTTCGAGTTCTTGACTGATTAAGACACTGTATCTAATACATGCTACGACCTCGAACTGAACTTCTTCTGTTTGATTCAATCACTGTTTAATTGATAGGCATTAAGTGAACTTGAATCTTATACTGATTTATCTTTCTGAATTAATCTTTCTTTCCTCATCACCTTCTATTCAATATTTCATAAAAAGCCCTTCACTGTTTTTGTAAAATATCCTGAGGCAACTCTTATTTGAAAAGTAAAGTTTTTGAAAAGCTTTTTGAAAGCTCAATTCATCCCCCCCTCTTGAGTCTTTGAAGCCAAAACAACACAAAATAGCAATAAAATCATGCACTTCCACCTCGGTATTTCTACTATAAAAAATTTCAGATTTCTGAAAATTTATTACCTGGCCCGAAGCTGCTTCGTAGGTGGAAAGAATTTCCTTCATCATAACTGCCTCACTATTATTTGATTTGAAAAAAAGGAAGCAGTTGTCTGCAAAAAGAAGATGGGAAATGATGGGAGCTCCTTTGCAAATCTTCACTCCATGTAAATCGCCTATATGCTCTGTTTGATTAATTAGAGCTGTTAACCCTTCAGAAACAGAATAAACAAATAAGGGGAAAGGGGTCCCCTTGGGAGGCCTCTACCGGGAATAATAGGACCAACGGGTTCTTGATTAACCAACACTGAATAATTCCGGATTCCACATAGAGCATTATCTAACCCATCCACTTGTCATCAAATCCCATTTTGACATAACGACGCAGAGTAACCCCAATCAACCCGATCATAGGCTTTACTCATATCAATCTTGATTAGCCACATCCCTTTTTAACCTTTCTTCTTGTTCTTAGGATAATGAATAATTTCATGACCATCATTGCATTATCAAGAATAGACATTCCTGGCACAAAAGTGGATTGAGCAGATGCTTAGGAGAGAATTTTGTAAATAACATTACATAAGGATATCGACCTAATTTCTCATAGATTCTGGATTCTCAATCTTTGGGATAAGAGTAATAATAGTATCATTAACGGATGCTAGGAAAAAACCCTATCAAGCCAGCTACAACAAGCATAAAAATTACATTTCCACACAGTTCCCAAGTTTTTTTTTTATAAACGCAGGATTTAAACCATCCGGCCCGACGACTTATCATCCCCCCATTTGACTCAAAGCTTCAAAAACTCCGGACAAGAGAAGGGACGAATCGGTAAAGGTTATCCTCAACGAGATACACGGCGCTAAGGCATCTATTACAGGATCATAATGGCCATTCCTGTGGAAAAGAGATTGTCAAAATAATTTCATGCAATACCTTTTATCATACTCGGATCCTCGGTGACTAAATCCCCATCATCCCGAAGCTTTACAATTTTATTCACCCTTGCTCTAGATGTCGCTAAAGCATGGAAAAACGTGTATTCAAATCCCCATCCTTGAGCCAAGAAACTTTAGCCCATGCCTCCAAAAACATTCTTCTTGAACTAATAATTTCACCATGCGATCCCTGGTACAACAAACATACGAACACCCTCTTCATTTATTCTCTCCTGGGCGTCTCCAACATGGAACAACAATCATCAATTTCCTGTTTGAATTTTTGACGCAAGCCTTTACTCTAGCATTGAAGGCTTTCAACGCACCCATGGAGTTTGGACATGACATCGCCCTCAAAACCACTAAACCACCTTTTTCGCACAATGTCCATAAAGTCATTTTCTACTAGCCAGAATTCTCAAGCGAAACCTCCTATGCTTGGGAACATGAGAGGCAGGTTCCTTTGTGGAGGGCAAGGGAGTATGATCAAAGATCGGAGCAATCAAATTAATCGCCTAGCTTACGGGAAGAGACTAAGCCCGGTTCGATTAGCCATTGCCCTATCAAGCCTTTCCTCAATAAGCGCGGCTTGTACCCTTTCTAGCACTCCAAGTAAGCGGGTAACCTTCCAAATTAATATTAATCAAACCAGCTGCTTGAACTCCTTCCTGAAGCCATTGAGTAAATAATTTGGATGATCAACCCAACCCTCTTATCATCGGGAGAAAGTAAATCATTAAAATCGCCTATCACACACCAAGGCAAATTAAAACCTCCCGCTGAGTCTTCTCAAAAGGGACCCAAGGTTCTCTTCGACGAGTGCGTTCAGGGTAACCATAAATGCCAGTTCTCTCCTTCTACCCTTACGAGCATCATCAACAAGCACATCAATATGGTGAAGAGAAAAATTAGCAATTTCACACTTCATAGAATTACACCACAAGAAAGCTACACCACCACCTCTACCTTCTTTGTCCATAGCAAAACAACCATCGAAACCAATTCTTCTTCTAACATCTTCAATTTTATTTGCATTAACCAGGGTCTCAAACAAAAAAATAAAATCCGGTTTGTGGATCCGGATAAGGTTCTTAAGGGATGGACCGCTCTCAGTGACCTAAACATCGACGATTCCAATGATAATACTATCATCTCGGCATCCCTGGTTGCCAGGGTCTACCATTAAATTTTTTTTCGCCATTGCTATTGCCATTTTGCTGAACAGTATCCATGCATGTGTCCCTATCTTCACTTACGTGCTCCCCATCCTCCTCCATAACTTCCAGATTCTTTCTCTTTTTTTCTCTTTCAATTTCTCTCTCATCATAACTGCTCTCTACATCCATTTCATGGTTCCCACCTGTCACATTAGTAACATCCTCCTTTATTTTTGGAAAGAGTATCTTCGGGTTTTTAAAAACGTCTGCAATCCCCACACTCCTTTTTTCATGCAATTTCTTATCTCCTTCCATGATATTTGCCACAGTACCCGCAAGGTTATTACTTTTGAGATCATAACCTCTAGATTTCACTCCTTGAAACGGTTCCACCCACCTAGCCTCACCCTCTCGCCTCAGTCACCCACCGCCGCCACTGTCAACAACCCTCTTCTGCTCTACACGCAACTCTGGTCCCCAAGCTCGTCTCCCATCATCTTCTTCAAGTTGAAACAGTTTCTCGTAGAAGTCCTCTACATGTCCTAGCAGGCCACATAAATAACAAAAGGACCCCGGCCTCTCATACTTGAATTGAACTTCTTTTGCTTCGCCACTTGGTTTCTTGATTCGCTTCAATCTCTTCAAAGGCAATCCAACATCAATAAGGACTCGGATCCTCATAAATGTCTTCAGAAAATTTGAAACGTTCTTAGCATCATACTCCAGGAACTCGCTTATGAAATTCGCCAGATGTTGTCCCACTTTTTCAGTCATGAATCCTATAGGAACATTATGGACCTGCACCCAAAAAGGAACCTTGTATAGCTCTACTTGTTGAGGATCTTCTCCTGCTAGTATTGGTCCCAGAATCAATATATGGCCATCAAAAGACCATGGTCCTCCTTTGAGAACTCTCTGGATATCTACTTTATGGTAGAACTGGAACATAAACCCACCCCCCTCCTCAATCTCCTTTATAGTTACTTGTGTCCCCGGCCGCCAGATCCCTACCATTCTTTCCATCATCATGTGAACCCTAATGGGTCAACTCGTTAAGAATCGTCCCACTAGACAAAGAGCCAGATCCACAACCTCTTCCTATTGTTCTCCCTCCCCCGGAATCTCCAGATCCTCCACTTCATCCTCCAAAGTCAGTCGATCAAGACTAGTGGATGCCATTGAGTTTTCTGGCCTTTCTTAACCCTCCTTAACCACCAGACTTCTTGAGTTTTGAAAAAACAAAGAATACTTCTCACTTGGAGAGAATCATAACTTTTGATCACATTATTGCTTCCTCCACCCATGAATTGATTTGATAGCCAAACATAAGCTCGCAGGTTTTTACAAGTGTGGCACTCTAATGCAATTTGTATTCAGTTTTCCGAAAATTCATTTTCAACCAGAATAAATCATATTTTTTATTGTACACAACTATAGCATTAATATGACCTTTTTATTTCGTTTTTATCTACAGTAAATTAAGTATGCATTTTCGTACAACGTTTCTTTACAAGAAAATAAAACAAAGGAAATGAATAAAATAAAAAATAATATTCCAATTTTGAAAACGTGTAATCCCTACACGTCCGTTTTTTTTTTTGTTAAAGTTAAATCTATCTATCTATATATCTATATATATCACTAAGCCTCATCCTAAAGTTTACTGTATATGAACAATAATCTTAAGGATTATTTTATTCTTCATCCATCATTTTTTTTTTTTACTTACATTTTTATTTAATAAATTTTTTTAACTTAATTTTATCATTACAATTACACCTCTCTCACCAAAGCTTTTTTTTTCTCATCAATTTATTTTATGATATATAAACAATAAGAAGGAGAGAGAGATAGATTCCCTTGATTTTTGTTTATTTTTATTATTTTATAAACAAAAATCAGAATCATAATTTTTAATATTTTTCTCTCTCATATACAATTAATATAATCATTTTTCTTCCCCCCCTCCCCCCAAAGTTTTTTTACCAGTTTTATTTTAATAACTATAAGTGAGAAATAACAATGATGCTGATTTGTCAAAACATTATTGGTTGTCTGTGTAAAAGTCATTTACACTAACAATACATAAAAATTAGACTATATAAGGCTAACATTATTCTCAATGTTGCTTCCAGCGGGATTGCTTTTATTTTATTTTTTCCCTCTCAAGTTTTTTTACCAATGTTATTGTTTTTTTTCATTTTCTTGTTATATGTGACTGTGCACAAACACGTTTTCTTACTATATATCAGAGGTGCTAATAAACTTTCATTTTTTAAAATCATGCTTAATTGTTTTTTTTTTTTTGAAAGACTTAAGTTGGGGTGTTAAGCTATATAGTTTTTCATATTATTTTATTCTTCATCCATCATTTTATTTATTTTTTACTTACATTTTTATTTAATAAGTTTTTTTAACTTAATTTTATCATTACAATTCCACCTCTCTCACCAAAGCTTTTTTTTCTAATCGATTTATTTAACGATATTATAATTAATATATTTGAAATTAATATAATCATTTTAATTTTTAGATATTTTAAAAATAACTTTTATATATAGTAAATTATTTTTATTATTTTTATAAACAAAATTCAGAATCATAATTTTTAATATTTTTCTCTCTCATACAATTAATATAATCATTTTCCCCCCTCTCATGTTTTTTTACCAGTTTTATTTCAATAACTATAAATGAGAAATAACAATTATGTTGATTTATCAAAATATTATTGGATGTCTGTGTAAAAGTCCTTTATACTGACAGTGCATAGAAATTAGACTATTTTTTACTTTGGCTTAATTGTACTTTTTGATCTCTGTACTTTTAATCCCAATAGTCAAGACTTATCAAAATTTCACAATATTTATATTGTTAGGAAACTTGACTTTGATTGAGATGAGATATCTGACAAGCACGTTGATTGTCATGCAAAAGTAAATTTTGGACAAAGATTGATATATGATGAGATTGTGGATGTTGTGTTAAATGAATATGGTGGTTTTTTCTTTGTAGATAGTTATGATCGGAAAACTTTCCTTTGGAAGACTCCGATCTACTGATTTTATTCTAAGGCTAACATTATTCTCAATGTTGCTTCCAGTGGGATTGCTTTTCTTTTATTTTTTCCCTCTCAAGTTTTTATACCAATATTTTTTATTCATTTTCTTGCTATATGTGACTGTGCATAAACACATTTTCTTGCTATATATCAAAGGTGCTAATAAATTTTCATTTTTTTTATTCATGCTTAATTGTACTTTTTTTTTTAAAGACTTAAGTTGAGGTGTTAAGCTATATAGTTTTTCACATTATTTTATTCTTCATCCATCATTTTATTTATTTTTTACTTAAATTTTTATTTAATAATATTTTTAAACATAATTTTATCATTACAATTCCACCTCTCTCACAAAAGTTTATTTTCTCATCGATTTATTTTATGATATTATAATTAATATATTTGAAATTAATATAATCATTTTAATTTTTAGATATTTTAAAAATAAATTTTATATTTTTTGAATTATTTTTTTTATTTTTATAAAAAATTCAGAATCATAATTTTTAATATTTTTCTCTCTCATACAATTAATATATATCGTTTTCATTTTTCCCCCTCTCATGTTTTTTTTACTAGTTTTATTTTAATAACTGTAAGTGAGAAATAATAATGATGCTGATTTGTCAAAATATTATTGGATGTCTGTAAAAGTCCTTTACACCGCAAAGGCATAGAAATTAGACTATTTTTTTTACTTTGGCTTAATTGTACTTTTTGATCTCTGTACTTTTAATCCCAATAGTCAAGACTTATCAAATTTTCACAAATATTTATATTGTTAGGAAACTTGACTTTGATTGAGATGAGATGATTGACAAGCACGTTGATTGTCTTGCAAAGTAAATTTTGGACAAAGATTGATATATGATGAGATTGTGGATTCCGTGCTAAATGAATATGGTGGTTTTTTTCTTTGTAGATAGTTATGGTCGGAAACTTTCCTTTGGAAGACTCGATCGCCAATTTTATTCTAAGGCTAACATTATTCTCAATGTTGCTTCCAGGGGGATTGCTTTTCTTTTATTTTTTCCATCTCAAGTTTTTTACCAATATTTTTTTTCATTTTCTTACTATATATATGTGACTGTGCATAAACACATTTTCTTGTTATGTATCGGAGGTGCTAATAAATTTTCATTTTTTTTTATTCATGCTTAATTGTACTTTTTTTAAAATACTTAAGTTGAGGTGTTAAGCTATATAGTTTTTCACATTATTTTATTCTTCATCCATCATTTTATTTATTTTTTTACTAACATTTTTATTTATTAAGTTTTTTAACTTAATTTTATCATTACAATTCCACCTCTCTCGCCAAATATTTTTTTCTCATCGATTTATTTTATGACATTATAATTAATATATTTGAAATTAATATATTCATTTTAATTTTTAGATATTTTAAAAATAACTTTTATATATATTAAATTATTTTTATTATTTTTATAAACAAAATTCAGAATCATAATTTTTAATATTTTTCTCTCTCATACAATTAATATAATCATTTTATTTTCCCCCTCTCATGTTTTTTTACCAGTTTATTTTAATAACTATAAATGAGAAATAACAATGATCTTGATTTGTCAAAATATTATTGGATGTATGTGTAAAAGTCCTTTACACTGACAGTGCATAGAAATTAGACTATTTGTGTACTTTGGCTTAATTGTACTTTTTGATCTCTGTACTTTTAATCCCAATAGTCAAGACTTATCAAATAGGAAACTTGGCTTTGATTGAGATGTGATGATTGACAAGCATGTTGATTGTCATGTGAAAGTAAATTTTGGACAAAGATTGATATATGATGAGATTACGGATCTTGTGTTAAATGAATATGGTGGTTTTTTCTTTGTAGATAGTTATGGTTGGAAAACTTTCCTTTGGAAGACTTTGATCTACCGATTTTATTCTAAGGCTAACAATATTCTCAATGTTGCTTAGGTAGGGATTGCTTTTATTTTATTTTTTCCCTCTCAAGTTTTTTTATCAATATTATTATTTTTTTCTCATTTTCTTGTTACATGTGACTGTGCATAAACACATTTTCTTGCTATATATCAGAGGTGCTAATAAATTTTCATTTTTTTTATTCATGCTTCATTGTACTTTTTTTTTTGAAAGACTCAAGTTGAGGTGTTAAGCTATATAGTTTTTCACATTATTTTATTCTTCATCCATCATTTTATTTATTTTTTACTTACATTTTTATTTAATAAGTTTTTTTAACTTAATTTTATCATTACAATTCCACCTCTCTCACCAAAGCTTTTTTTTCTCATCGATTTATTTTATGATATTATAATTAATATAGTTGAATTTAATATAATCATTTTAATTTTTAGATATTTTCAAAATAACTTTTATATATATTAAATTATTATAATTATTTTTATAAACAAAATTCAGAATCATAATTTTTAATATTTTTCTCTCTCATACAATTAATATAATCATTTTTATTTTCCCCCTCTCATGTTTTTTTTTTACTAGTTTTATTTTAATAACTATAAGTGAGAATTAACAATGATGCTTGATTTGTCAAAATATTTTGGTTGCACGTGTAAAAGTCCTTTACATCGACAAAGACATAGAAATTAGACAATTTTTTAACTTTGGCTTGATTGTACTTTTTGATCTCTCTACTTTTAATCCCAATAGTCAAGACTTATCAAATTTTCACAATATTTATATTGTTCTGAAACTTGACTATGATTGAGATGAGATGATTGACATGCACGTTGATTGTCTTGCGAAAGTAAATTTTGGACAAAGATTGATATATGATGAGATTGTGGATGCTGTCTTACATGAATATGGTGGTTTTTTCTTTGTAGATTGTTGTGATCGGAAAACTTTCCTTTGGAAGTGTGACACCCTAACTTGGGTCATCACATGGTTACCCGTTTGCGGAAATAAAACTTAATTTGCTGGTTACTTTCGGAAAATAATGTTTTCTCAACGTTCATCTTTTCAAAATATGGTGATAAATTTTTTTTCCTTTTCTTTTAACCTCATAACCACAACAACAAAATCAAACCACACTTAAATGCATACTGTATATAAGTCATACAACTATACTGCCTCATATATTTTCACACCTAAATCATTATCAGTTTAGTTTATTCCCAAAACATCATATAACACAATAGGACCTAAGCTGGTCGCCACTAACAGACACTACACCCGACAGGAGCAGCACAGCATGTCTCGAACTAGACGACCTCCTTCTTCTTGTAGAGGTCATACCCCTTGTGCTACTCTGATGTGTTGTAAGGGTGAGACACCAATATATGGATTTAACAAAATAACTAAATGCTTGCACAAAAGAAGACACATACACATATACATAAACATCTCAATTATAGCATACAGTTTATCAGTGTGTTCACACCCCAAACATCAACATTGGAAAAACTATGCATGAACACTTCTATACATCATCTAAACATTCACACCTAATCTCATGAGATATCCCAACAAGTAATGAGTTGATCAGACTCCCTGCACACCCCGAGGAATACCGGGCACGCAGCGAACGGAACACCAGGCACACGGCCGAACACCGGGCACGCCGCCGAGCAGAATACCAGGCACACGGCCGGAACGGAATACCGGGCACGCAGCCCGAACGGAATACCAGGCACGCAGCCCAGAATACCAGGCACACGAGCCGAAGGTAACACCAGGCACGCGGCGTAACGGAATACCAGGCACGCAGCGGGAATACGAGGCACACGCCAGGAACATAACACCAGGCACGCAGCCAGAACACAGGCACGTCTTCCAAATGCATGGAAAACACTGTTCTTAACGCTTTTCTTTGTATTCGATCTTTCTTTGCCGAAGCTCAAAATGGCTTACGACTCACAGTTTTATCATCCTTAAAACTTTTATTAAAACACGAGGACCTCACGATCAGAGTGCTCAATCCACGACACCTCTCGACCTTGCAATCAGTCTTAGGTTTGTGGTAGTAGAAAACATCTTCAAATGTTTCAATACAGTATACATCACTTATACAATATAGGTCCTCAAAGTCCAAATGACTGAGTCCATCACAACACATAAAATTAGTACCCCGACGTCTCGGTTACTAAGTCCAATCAGACTTTCAACACGGTTAAATCAACTTTTGATTTTCAGAAATTCTTTTCCAAGGTAGAAATTCATTATAAAATCCTTAAAAAATAAAAACTTAGTTTTTCACAAACCAATGAGTCACTTGAGGTTTAATTTCCTCAAAATAGGCACTGCCGTTTCGAAAATATTTGTCCTCTATACTTTTCCAAATTTGCCGTCAAATATTATTTTTAAGGCTTTTTAAGTCAAAACTTAACGTTTTCCACTTAATTAATTTTATAAAATCATGATTAATTTATTTTCACCAATTAATTTCATAAAAGAATATTTTGTAATAATCCGGAATTTCTTACGTAAAAATTAGCAGTGCAAAAATATTTTTACGGTTTCGCTCTCATTGTGACTCATAATTCCCTTTTCCAGAAATAAATTATTAAAATAATAATATTTTCCAAAACTCCTCATTTTCCTCAAAATAAAATTCCTTTAATATTATATATCAATATTTTGCCGTTAAAACATTGAATATAATTTGCGTAGCTTTTTAAAGCTTTTATCCGATTAACTTTAATTGAGCACCGACCCTTTATCGAGCTTCTCACACATCAACCAACAACTATATCACAGATATTCCCCTGGCAGATCATGCATCATAACAGTATAATATACAATTGCAAATAATTAAATAAATTAAACACAACTCCATACCAATACACAGATAAACCACGCCACGTAAACAACAAAACCAATAACCACAACCACATATAAATCATATAAATCACACCACAAGCAAATAGTTATTGAGAAAAATCCCTCAGGTAAGCTCCCCTTACCTCTTGAAGACTCGAACTAACGGTTTCAAATAATCCCCCGATTTGATCCGGCTTCCTCCGTCGGCTTTAGGTCAAACCAACCCGATCGATTCCTTCATAACGAATTGCAACCAAAATAAATTAAATCAAACAAAAACATACTTGACTCATGGAGGTTAAGGTTCGGCCTCAATAACTTTTCTAGGTTAGGAAAGTTAAAATTTTGTTAACTTAGGGATTTATGATCCATAAGTAACTTAAGCATGATTAATCACTTTAACCATGATTATGAATTAAGAATCAAGAACTAAACCCATATAGTTCTAAGAACTAGGGTTTCGGCCAAGGGCTGAGTTTGGGGTTAGAAATCTCTAAAATTTCTAAACTCTTGGATTTAATCAACATACAAAACCTAGAGTTAGATTCAAGTGTTACAAACAACTTTTGAATCATAAAACCAACAAGTGCTCATACCTAGGGTTTCGGTTTTGATGAGATCAATAGGTTAAAGTTTGATTTTTGATCTTCTATATACTTGAATACAAGAACTATCAAGATATAATCATGAATCAAGACATGAAAATGAAACAAAACCTAAGAACACCAAGTTAACCTAGGTTCGGCCCAGTCCAGATTTTAGGGAAAGAAATTTCTCATGATCTTGTGCTTCTAGATGATGAAAATAGAGATGATTATAAGATCATAGCAATTGGTTTCATGTCAAAAGGATTTTTCTAGAATTAGTTATGAATTTTTGAATCTAGTTCCATGAACTTTGAACAAATGAAGAACATATGGATTTAAGTCATAAATCTACAAAAGTGATGAAGAGAAATGATTTAAATGACAAGAGAATAAGTTATTACCTCTTGATGATCCAAGAAAACAAAGTTTGGATGATGTTCTTCAAGGACTTCTTATGGAGTTCTTAAGAAACTTAAAGAGAAAGATGGACATGGTTAGGGTTTAGAACAGTTTTAGTATTTTGGGTAGATCTCTCAACATACTTATCCGTTTTTGATGATCTTTATGTCGTTGGAAATAAGAGAGAACGATGAACAACTTTCATGTTGAAAGTTTTTCGAGATTCAAAATAGAAACTGGTCATAATTTCTAGGCAAAATCTGACGATTTATGAACACTTTGAAGAAAAAGAACATGGAAATGGAAGAAAATGGTTAATGAAGAAGGCAACAACTTAATGAAGAAGGAACCAAACTTAATGAAGAAGGCTTGGAGCCGTGGGTTTTGGGTAAGCTTTAGTCAACTTTTCCAATGGCATTTGCTTGCAATTGTCATAAAAAGACAAGGGCAAAATGGTCATTTCATAGCAAAATTTTACTTTGTCATAAATGTGCCATTATGGCCATTATGACTCGGATAAACTCGTCATAAATGCTCGTCAAGTCGGTCAAATCCATCATCTCTACTACATTGCCAACTCCTTAGTTCATCTGGCGCAAGCTTTCCTAGAGATATCTCGACGTATACACCCGCAACAAATATAATATTTAAATTTTTTTACCAAAATTTTCAAAACTTCCAATATCGTAGTAAGTACAATAAAAACATTTTTCATCTCGTTCACGACTCAAAATTAGGTCTTCTGAGCAGTAAACTTTCTTGTCGGTGAAAACCAAAAACGGTGAGACCAGCAAGCCAGTCGAATTTTCAACCAAAAACTTCCCCGTAACCTTATAAAAATAAGTATAACAAGGAAATGACCTTGGTTTATCCAAAATCATTTTGTCTCGGATAAAAATATATATTTATATATTTATTACTGATATTACGAAGCAGCGAAAATCGTGGTGTTACACGAAGACTTTGATCTGCCGATTTTATTCTAAGGCTAACATTATTCTCAATGTTTCTTCCAGCGGGATTGCTTTTCTTTTATTTTTTCCCTCTCAAGTGTTTTTACCAATATTTTTTTTCTTCATTTTCTTGTTATATGTGACTGTTTATAAACACATTTTCTTGCTATATATCAGAGGTGCTAATAAATCTTCATTTTTTTTATTCATGCTTCATTGTACTTTTTTTTTGAAAGACTCAAGTTGAGGTGTTAAGCTATATAGTTTTTCACATTATTTTATTCTTCATCCATCATTTTATTTATTTTTTACTTACATTTTTATTTAATAAGTTTTTTTAACTTAATTTTATCATTACAATTCCACCTCTCTCACCAAAGCTTTGTTTTTCTCATCGATATATTTTACTATATTATAATTAATATATTTGAAATTAATATAATCATTTTAATTTTTAGATATTTTAAAAATAACTTTTATATATATTAAATTATTATAATTATTTTTATAAACAAAATTCAGAATCATAATTTTTAGGATTTTTCTCTCTCATACAATTAATATAATCATTTTTATTTTCCCCCTCTCTTGTTTTTTTACCAATTTTATTTTAATAACTATAAATGAGAAATTACAATGATGTTGATTTGTTAAAATATTATTTGATGTCTGTGTAAAAGTCATTTACACTGACAGTGCATAGAAATTAGACTATTTTTTAACTTTGGCTTAATTGTACTTTTTGATCTCTGTTCTTTTAATCCCAATAGTCAAGACTTATCAAATTTTCACAATATTTATATTGTTAGGAAACTTGACTTTGATTGAGATGAGATGATTGACAAGCACGTTGATTGTCTTGCGAAAGTAAATTTTGGACAAAGATTGATATATGATGAGATTGTGGATGCTGTCTTAAATGAATATGGTGGTTTTTTCTTTGTAGATCGTTATGGTCGGAAAACTTTCCTTTGGAAGACTTTGATCTGCCGATTTTATTCTAAGGCTAACATTATTCTCAATGTTGCTTCCAGCTGGATTGCTTTTCTTTTATTTTTGACCTTTAAAGTTTTTTTACCAATATTTTTTTATTCATTTTCTTGCTATATGTGACTGTGCATAAACACATTTTCTTGCTATATATCAGAGGTGCTAATAAATTTTCATTTTTTTTATTCATGTTTCATTGTACCTTTTTTTTTTGAAAGACTCAAGTTGAGGTGTTAAGCTATATAGTTTTTACATTATTTTATTCTTCATCCATCATTTTATTTATTTTTTACTTACATTTTTATTTAATAAGTTTTTTTAACTTAATTTTATCATTACAATTCCACCTCTCTCACCAAAGCTTTTTTTTTTCTCATCGATTTATTTTATGATATTATAATTAATATATTTGAAATTAATATAATCATTTTAACTTTTAGATATTTTAAAAATAACTTTTATATATATTGAATTATTTTTATAAACAAAATTCAGAATCATAATTTTTAATATTTTTCTCTCTCATACAATTAAAATAATCATTTTTATTTTTTCCCCTCTCATGTTTTGTTTTACCAGTTTTATTTTATTAACTATAAATGAGAAATAACAATGATGTTGATTTATCAAAATATTGTTGGATGTCTGTGTAATAGTCATCTACACTGACAGTGCATAGAAATTAGACTATTTTTTTACTTTGCCTTAATTTTACTTTTTAATCTCTATACTTTTAATCCCAATATTCAAGACTTATCAAATTTTCACAATATTTATATTATTAGGAAACTTAACTTTGATTGAGATGAGGTGATTGACCTGCACTTGATTGTCTTGCCAAAGTAAATTTTGGACAAAGATTGATATATGATGAGATTGTGGATGCTATGTTAAATGAATATAGTTGTTTTTTCTTCGTAGATAGTTATGGTCGGAAAACTTTCCTTTGGAAGACTTTGATCTGCCGATTTTATTCTAAGGCTAACATTATTCTCAATGTTGCTTCCAGCGGGATTGCTTTTCTTTTATTTTTTCCCTCTCAAGTTTTTTTACCAATATTTTTTATTCATTTTCTTGTTATATGTGACTGTACGTAAACACATTTTCTTGCTATATATCAGAGGTGCTAATAAATTTTCATTTTTTTAATTCATGCTTAATTGTACTTTTTTTTGAAAGACTTAAGTTGAGGTGTTAAGCTATACAGTTTTTCACATTATTTTATTCTTCATCCATCATTTTATTTATTTTTTACTTACATTATAATTTAATAAGTTTTTTTAACTTAATTTTATCATTACAATTCCACCTCTCTCACCAAAGCTTTTTTTTTCTCATCGATTTATTTTACGATATTATAATTAATATAACCATTTTAACTTTTAGATATTTAAAAAATAACTTTTATATATATTGAATTATTTTTATTATTTTTATAAACAAAATTCAAAATCATAATTTTCAATATTTTTCTCTCTCATACAATTAATATAATCATTTTTATTTTCCCCCTCTCATGTTTTTTTTTACTAGTTTTATTTTAATAACTATAAGTGAGAAATAACAATGATGCTGACTTATCAAAATATTATTGGATGTCTGTGTAGAAGTCCTTTACACTGACAGTGCATAGAAATTAAACTATTTTTTTACTTTGCCTTAATTTTACTTTTTAATCTCTGTACTTTTAATCCCAATAGTCAAGACTTATCAAATTTTCACAATATTTATATTATTAGGAAACTTAACTTTGATTGAGATGAGATGATTGACATGCACGTTGATTGTCTTGCGAAAGTAAATTTTGGACAAAGATTGATATATGATGAGATTGTGGATGTTGTGTTAAATGAATATGGTTGTTTTTTCTTCGTAGATTGTTATGATCGGAAAACTTTCCTTTGGAAGACTTTGATCTGTCGATTTTATTCTAAGGCTAACATTATTCTCAATGTTGCTTCCAGCGGGATTGCTTTTCTTTTATTTTTTCCCTCTCAAGTTTTTTTACCAATATTTTTTTTTTCATTTTCTTGTTATATGTGACTGTGCATAAACACATTTTCTTGCTATATATCAAAGTTGCTAATAAATTTTCATTTTTTTAATTCATGTTTATTTGTACTTTTTTTTTGAAAGACTTAAGTTGAGGTGTTAAGCTATATAGTTTTTCACATTATTTTATTCTTCATCCATCATTTTATTTATTTTTTACTTACATTTTAATTTAATAAGTTTTTTTAACTTAATTTTATCATTACAATTCCACCTCTCTCACCAAAGCTTTTTTTTCTCATCGATTTATTTTACGATATTATAATTAATATATATTAAATTAATATAACCATTTTAACTTTAAGATATTTTAAAAATAACTTTTATATATATTGAATTATTTTTATTATTTTTATAAACAAAATTCAGAATCATAATTTTCAATATTTTTCTCTCTCATACAATTAATATAATCATTTTTATTTTCCCCCTCTCATTTTTTTTTACTAGTTTTATTTTAATAACTATAAGTGAGAAATAACAATGATGCTGATTTATCAAAATATTATTGGATGTCTGTGTAGAAGTCCTTTACACTGACAGTGCATAGAAATTAGACTATTTTTTTACTTTGCCTTAATTTTACTTTTTAATCTCTGTACTTTTAATCCCAATAGTCAAGACTTATCAAATTTTCACAGTATTTATATTATTAGGAAACTTAACTTTGATTGAGATGAGATGATTGACATGAACGTTGATTGTCTTGCGAAAGTAAATTTTGGACAAAGATTGATATATGATGAAATTGTGGATGTTGTGTTAAATGAATATGGTTGTTTTTTCTTCGTAGATTGTTAAGATCGGAAAACTTTCCTTTTGAAGACTTTGATCTGCCGATTTTATTCTAAGGCTAACATTATTCTCAATGTTGCTTCCAACGGGATTGCTTTTCTTTTATTTTTTCCCTCTCAAGTTTTTTTACCAATATTTTTTTTTATTTTCCGGTTATATGTGACTGTGCATAAACACATTTTCTTGCTATATATCAGAGTTGCTAATAAATTTTCATTTTTTTAATTCATGCTTATTTGTACTTTTTTTTTGAAAGACTTCAGTTGAGGTGTTAAGCTATGTAGTTTTTCACATTATTGTATTCTTCATACATCATTTTATTTATTTTTTACTTACATTTTAATTTAATAAGTTTTTTTAACTTAATTTTATCATTACAATTCCACCTCTCTCACCAAAGCTTTTTTTTCTCATCGATTTATTTTACGATATTATAATTAATATATATTAAATTAATATAATCATTTTAATTTTTAGATATTTAAAAAATAACTTTTATATATATTGAATTATTTTTATTATTTTTATAAACAAAATTCAGTATCATAATTTTCAATATTTTTCTCTCTCATACAGTTAATATAATCATTTTTATTTTCCCCCTCTCATGTTTTTTTTTACTTGTTTTATTTTAATAACTATAATTGAGAAATAACAATGATGCTGATTTATCAAAATATTATTGGATGTCTGTGTAAAAGTCCTTTACACTGACAGTGCATAGAAATTAGACTATTTTTTTACTTTGCCTTAATTTTACTTTTTAATCTCTGTACTTTTAATCCCAATAGTCAAGAATTATCAAATTTTCACAATATTTATATTATTAGGAAACTTAACTTTGATTGAGATAAGATGTTTGACATGCACGATGATTGTCTTGCCAAAGTAAATTTTGGACAAAGATTGATATATGATGAGATTGTGGATGTTGTGTTAAATGAATATGGTGGTTTTTTCTTTGTAGATTGTTATGATCGGAAAATTTTCCTTTGGAAGACTTTGATCTGCCGATTTTATTCTAAGGCTAACATTATTTTCAATGTTGCTTCCAGCGGGATTGCTTTTCTTTTATTTTTTCCCTCTCTAGTTTTTTTACCAATATTTTTTTTTCATTTTCTTGTTATATGTGACTGTGCATAAACACATTTTCTTGCTATATATAAGAGTTGCTAATAAATTTTCATTTTTATAATTCATGCTTAGTTGTACTTTTTTTTTTTGAAAGACTTCAGTTGAGGTGTTAAGCTATATAGTTTTTCACGTTATTTTATTCTTCATCCATCATTTTATTTATTTTTTACTTACATTTTAATTTAATAAGTTTTTTTAACTTAATTTTATCATTACAATTCCACCTCTCTCACCAAAGCTTTTTTTTCTCATCGATTTATTTTACGATATTATAATTAATATATATTAAATTAATATAATCATTTTAATTTTTGGATATTTAAAAAATAACTTTTATATATATTTAATTAATTTTATTATTTTTATAAACAAAATTCAGAATCATAATTTTCAATATTTTTCTCTCTCATACAATTAATATAATCATTTTTATTTTCCCCCTCTCATGTTTTTTTTTACTAGTTTTATTTTAATAACTATAAGTGAGAAATAACAATGATGCTGATTTATCAAAATATTATTGGATGTCTGGGTAAAAGTCCTTTACACTGACAGTGCATAGAAATTAGACTATTTTTTTACTTTACCTTAATTTTACTTTTTAATCTCTGTACTTTTAATCCCAATAGTCAAGAATTATCAAATTTTCACAATATTTATATAAATAAGAAACTTAACTTTGTTTGAGATAAAATGATTGACATGCACGTTGATTGTCTTGCGAAAGTAAATTTTGGACAAAGATTGATATATGATGAGATTGTGGATGTTGTGTTAAATGAATAAGGTGGTATTTTCTTTGTAAATTGTTATGAATGGAAAACTTTCCTTTGGAAGACTTTGATCTGCCAATTTTATTGTAAGGCTAATATTATTCTCAATGTTGCTTCCAGCGGGATTGCTTTTCTTTTATTTTTTCCCTCTCTAGTTTTTTTACCAATATTTTTTTTTTCATTTTCTTGTTATATGTGACTGTGCATAAACACATTTTCTTGCTATATATCAGAGTTGCTAATAAATTTTCATTTTTATAATTCATGCTTAGTTGTACTTTTTTTTTTGAAAGACTTCAGTTGAGGTGTTAAGCTGTATAGTTTTTCACGTTATTTTATTCTTCATCCATCATTTTATTTATTTTTTACTTACATTTTTTTAATAAGTTTTTTTAACTTAATTTTATCATTACAATTCCACCTCTCTCACTAAAGCTTTTTTTTTCTCATCGATTAATTTTATGATAATATAATTAATATATTTGAAATTAATATAATCATTTTAATTTTTAGATATTTTAAAAATAACTTTTATATATATTGAATTATTTTTCTTATTTTTATAAACAAAATTCAGAATCATAATTTTTAATATTTTTCCCTCTCACACAATTAATATAATCATTTTTATTTTCCCCCTCTCATTTTTTTTTACTAGTTTTATTTTAATAACTATAAGTGAGAAATAACAATGATGCTGATTTGTAAAAATATTATTGGATGTCCGTGTAAAAGTCCTTTACACTTGTGATTGCATAGAAATTAGACTATTTTTTACTTTGGCTTAATTGTACTTTTTGATCTCTGTACTTTTAATCCCAATAGTCAAGACTTATCAAATTTTCACAATATTTATATTGTTAGGGAACTTGACTTTGTTTGAGATGAGATGATTGACATGCACGTTGATTGTCTTGCGAAAGTAAATTTTGGACAAAGATTGATATATGATGATATTGTGGATGCTGTCTTACAAGAATATGGTGGTTTATTCTTTGTAGATTGTTATGATCGGAAAACTTTCCTTTGGAAGACTTTGATCTGCCGATTTTATTGTAAGGCTAACATTATTCTCAATGTTGCTTCCAGCGGGTTTTCTTTTCTTTTATTTTTTCCCTCTCAAGTTTTTTTACGAATATTTTTTTTTCTTCATTTACTTGTTATATGTGACTGTGCATAAACACATTTTCTTGCTATATATCAGAGGTGCTAATAAATTTTCATTTTTTTATTCATTCTTAATTGTACTTTTTTTTTTAAAGACTTAAGTTGAGGTGTTAAGCTATATAGTTTTTCACATTATTTTATTCTTCATCCATCATTTTATTTATTTTTTACTTACATTTTTTAATAAGTTTTTTTTAACTTAATTTTATCATTACAATTCCACCTCTCTCACTAAAGCTTTTTTTCTCATCGATTTATTTTATGATATTATAATTAATATATTTGAAATTAATATAATCATTTTAATTTTTAGATATTTTAAAAATAACTTTTATGTATATTGAATTATTTTTATAAAAAAATTCAGAATCATAATTTTTAATATTTTTCCCAATCATACAATTAATATAATCATTTTTATTTTCCCCCTCTCATGTTTTTTTTACTAGTTTTATTTTAATAACTATAAGTGAGAAATAACAATGATCCTGATTTGTCAAAATATTATTGGATGTATGTGTAAAAGTCCATTACACTAACCGTGCATAGAAATTAGACTATTTTTTTACTTTGGCTTAATTGTACTTTTTGATCTCGGTACGTTTAATCCCAATAGTCAAGACTTATCAAATTTTCACAATATTTATATTTTTAGGAAACTTGACTTTGATTGAGATGAAATGATTGACATGCACGTTGATTGTCTTGCGAAAGTAAATTTTGGACAAAGATTGATATATGATGAGATTGTGGATGCTGTCTTAAATGAATATGGTGGTTTTTTCTTTGTAGATCGTTATGGTCGGAAAACTTTTCTTTGGAAGACTTTGATCTGCCGATTTTATTCTAAGGCTAACATTATTCTCAATGTTTCTTCCAGCGGGGTTGCTTTTCTTTTATTTTTTCCCTCTCAAGTTTTTTTACCAATATTTTTTTTTCTTCGTTTTCTTGTTATATGTGACTGTGCATAAACACATTTTCTTGCTATATATCAGAGGTGCTAATAAATTTTCATTTTTTTTATTCATGCTTCATTGTACTTTTTTTTTTGAAAGACTCAAGTTGGGGTGTTAAGCTATATAGTTTTTCACATTATTTTATTCTTCATCCATCATTTTATTTATTTTTTACTTACTTTTTTATTTAATAAGTTATTTTAACTTAATTTTATCATTACAATTCCACCTCTCTCACCAAAGCTTTTTTTTTCTCATCGATTTATTTTATGATATTATAATTAATATATTTGAAATTAATATAATCATTTTAATTTTTAGATATTTTAAAAATAACTTTTATATATATTAAATTATTATAATTGTTTTTATAAACAAAATTCAGAATCATAATTTTTAGGATTTTTCTCTCTCATACAATTAATATAATCATTTTTATTTTCCCCCTCTCATGTTTTTTACCAGTTTTATTTTAATAACTATAAATGAGAAATTACAATGATGTTGATTTGTTAAAATATTATTGGATGTCTGTGTAAAAGTTCTGTACACTGACAGTGCATAGAAATTAAACTATTTTTTTACTTTGGCTTAATTGTACTTTTTGATCTCTGTTCTTTTAATCCCAATAGTCAAGACTTATCAAATTTTCACAATATTTTTATTGTTAGGAAACTTGACTTTGATTGAGATGAGATGATTGACAAGCACGTTGATTGTCTTGCGAAAGTAAATTTTGGACAAAGATTGATATATGATGAGATTGTGGATGCTGTCTTAATTGAATATGGTGGTTTTTTCTTTGTAGATCGTTATGGTCGAAAAACTTTCCTTTGGAAGACTTTGATCTGCCGATTTTATTCTAAGGCTAACATTATTCTCAATGTTGCTTCCAGCTGGATTGCTTTTCTTTTATTTTTGACCTTTAAAGATTTTTTACCAATATTTTTTATTCATTTTCTTTCTATATGTGACTGTGCATAAACACATTTTCTTGCTATATATCAGAGGTGCTAATAAATTTTCATTTTTTTTATTCATGTTTAATTGTACCTTTTTTTTTTTGAAAGACTTAAGTTGAGGTGTTAAGCTATATAGTTTTTACATTATTTTATTCTTCATCCATCATTTTATTTATTTTTTACTTACATTTTTATTTAATAAGTTTTTTTAACTTAATTTTATCATTACAATTCCACCTCTCTCACTAAAGTTTTTTTTCTCATCGATTTATTTTATGATATTATAATTAATATATTTGAAATTAATATAATCATTTTAACTTTTAGATATTTTAAAAATAACTTTTATATATATTGAATTATTTTTGTATTTTTATAAACAAAATTCAGAATCATAATTTTTAATATTTTTTTCTCTCATACAATTAAAATAATCATTTTTATTTTCCCCCTCTCATGTTTTTTTTACTAGTTTTATTTTAATAACTATAAATGAGAAATAACAATGATGTTGATTTATCAAAATATTGTTGGATGTCTGTGTAAAAGTCATTTACACCGACAGTGCATAGAAATTAGACTATTTTTTTAATTTACCTTAATTTTACTTTTTAATCTCTATACTTTTAATCCCAATAGTCAAGACTTATCAAATTTTCACAATATTTATATTATTAGGAAACTTAACTTTGATTGAGATGAGATGATTGACATGCACGTTGATTGTCTTGCGAAAGTAAATTTTGGACAAAGATTGATATATGATGAGATTGTGGATGTTATGTTAAATGAATATGGTTGTTTTTTCTTCGTAGATAGTTATGGTCGGAAAACTTTCCTTTGAAAGATCTTGATCTGCCGATTTTATTCTAAGGCTAACATTATTCTCAATGTTGCTTCCAGCGGGATTGCTTTTCTTTTATTTTTTCCCTCTCAAGCTTTTTTACCAATATTTTTTTCACTTTCTTGTTATATGTGACTGTGCGTAAACACATTTTCTTGCTATATATCAGAGGTGGCAATAAATTTTCATTTTTTATTCATTCTTAATTGTACTTTTTTTTTGAAAGACTTCAGTTGAGGTGTTAAGCTATATAGTTTTTCACATTATTTTATTCTTCATCCATCATTTTATTTATTTTTTACTTACATTTTAATTTAATAAGTTTTTTTAACTTAATTTTATCATTACAATTCCACCACTCTCACCAAAGCTTTTTTTTCCTCATCGATTTATTTTACGATATTATAATTAATATATATTAAATTAATATAATCATTTTAATTTTTAGATATTTAAAAAATAACTTTTATATATATTGAATTATTTTTATTATTTTTATAAACAACATTCAGAATCATAATTTTTAATATTTTTCCCTCTCACACAATTAATATAATCATTTTATTTTCCCCCTCTCTTGTTTTTTTTACTAGTTTTATTTTAATAACTATAAGTGAGAAATAACAATGATGCTGATTTGTCAAAATATTATTGGATGTCTGTGTAAAAGTCCTATACACTGACAGTGCATAGAAATTATACTATTTTTTTACTTTGCCTTAATTATACTTTTTGATCTCTGTACTTTTAATCCCAATAGCCAAGACTTATCAAATTTTCACAATATTTATATTGTTAGGGAACTTGACTTTGATTGAGATGAGATGATTGACATGCACGTTGATTGTTTTGTGAAAGTAAATTTTGGACAAAGATTGATATATGATGAGATTGTGGATGTTGTCTTAAATGAATATGGTGGTTTTTTCTTTGTAGATTGTTATGATCGGAAAACTTTCCTTTGGAAGACTTTGATCTGCCGATTTTATTCTAAGGCTAACATTATTCTCAATGTTGCTTCCAGCGGGATTGCTTTTCTTTGATTTTTTCCCTCTCAAGTTTTTTTACGAATATTTTTTTTGATTTTCTTGTTATATGTGACTGTGCATAAACACATTTTCTTGCTATATATCAGAGGTGCTAATAAATTTTCATTTTTTTATTCATGCTTAATTGTACTTTTTTTTTTGAAAGACTTAAGTTGAGGTGTTAAGCTATATAGTTTTTCACATTATTTTATTCTTCATCCATCATTTTATTAATTTTTTACTTACATTTTTTTAATAAGTTTTTTTAACTTAATTTTATCATTACAATTCCACCTCTCTCACTAAAGCTTTTTTTTCTCATCGATTTATTTTATGATATTATAATTAAAATATTTGAAATTAATATAATCATTTTAAGTTTTAGATATTTTAAAAATAACTTTTATATATATTGAATTATTTTTATAAAAAAAATTCAGAATCATAATTTTTAATATTTTTCCCTCTCATACAATTAATATAATCATTTTTATTTTCCCCCTCTCATGTTTTTCTTACTAGTTTTAATTTAATAACTATAAGTGAGAAATAACAGTGATCTTGATTTGTCAAAATATTATTGGATGTCTGTGTAAAAGTCCTTTACACTAACTGTGCATAGAAATTAGACTATTTTTTTACTTTGGCTTAATTGTACTTTTTGATCTCTATACTTTTAATCCCAATAGTCAAGACTTATCAAATTTTCACAATATTTGATTTGAAAAAAAGGAAGCAGTTGTCTGCAAAAAGAAGATGGGAAATGATGGGAGCTCCTTTGCAAATCTTCACTCCATGTAAATCGCCTATATGCTCTGTTTGATTAATTAGAGCTGTTAACCCTTCCGAGCACAGAATAAACAAATAAGGGGAAAGGGGGTCCCCTTGCCGGAGGCCTCTACCAGGAATAATAGGACCAACAGGTTCTTGATTAACCAACACTGAATAATTCACAGATTCCACATAGAACATTATCTAACCCATCCACTTGTCATCAAATCCCATTTTTGACATAACAGCACGCAGGTAACCCCAATCAACCCGATCATAGGCTTTACTCATATCAATCTTCAGTGCCACATCCCCTTTTTAACCTTTCTTCTTGTTCTTCAGATAATGAATAATTTCAACAGCCATCATTGCATTATCAAGAATAGACATTCCTGGCACAAAAGTGGATTGAACAGATGCCGGAGAGAATTTTGTAAATAACATTACATAAGGATATCGACCGCCAATTTCTCATAGATTCTGGATTCTCAATCTTTGGGATAAGAGTAATAATAGTATCATTAACAGATGCTAGGAAAAAACCCCTATCAAGCCAGCTACAACAAGCATAAAAATTACATTTCCACACAGTTCCCAAGTTTTTTTTTTATAAAACGCAGGATTTAAACCATCCGGGCCCGACGACTTATCATCCCCCATTTGACTCAAAGCTTCAAAAAACTCCAGACAAGAGAAGGGACGAATCAGTAAAAGGTTATCCTCAACAGATACACAGGGCGCTAAGGCATCTATTACAGGATCATAATGGCCATTCCTGTGGAAAAAGAGATTGTCAAAATAATTTCATGCAATACCTTTTATCATACTCGGATCCTCAGTGACTAAATCCCCATCATCCTGAAGCTTTACAATTTTATTCACCCTTGCTCTAGATGTCGCTAAAGCATGGAAAAAACGTGTATTCAAATCCCCATCCTTGAGCCAAGAAACTTTCGCCCGCTGCCTCCAAAAACATTCTTCTTGAACTAATAATTTCACCATGCGATCCCTGGTACAACAAACATACGAACACCCTCTTCATTTATTCTCTCCTGGGGCGTCTCCAACATGGAACAACAATCATCAATTTCCTGTTTGAATTTTTGACGCAAGCCTTTACTCTAGCATTGAAGACTTTCAACGCACCCATGGAGTTTGGACAGCACATCGCCCTCAAAACCACTAAACCACCTTTTTCGCACAATGTCCATAAAGTCATTTTCTACTAGCCAGGAATTCTCAAAGCGAAACCTCCTATGCTTGGGAACATGAGAGACCGGTTCACTGTGGAGGACAGTAGGAGTATGATCAAAGATCGGAGCAATCAAATTAATCAGCCTAGCTTACGGGAAGAGACTAAGCCAGTTCTGATTAGCCATTGCCCTATCAAGCCTTTCCTCAATAGCTCGGCTTGTACCCTTTCTAGCACTCCAAGTAAACGGGTAACCTTCCAAATTAATATTAATCAAACCAGCTGCTTGAACTCCTTCCCTGAAGCCATTGAGTAAATAATTTGGATGATCAACCCAACCCCTCTTATCATCAGGAGAAAGTAAATCATTAAAATCGCCTATCACACACCAAGGCAAATTAAAACCTCCCGCCAGTCTTCTCAAAAGGGACCCAAGGTTCTCTTCGACGAGTGCGTTCCGGGTAACCATAAATGCCAGTTACTCTCCTTCTACCCTTACGAGCATCATCAACAAGCACATCAATATGGTGAAGAGAAAAATTAGCAATTTCACACTTCATAGAATTACACCACAAGAAAGCTACACCACCACCTCTACCTTCTTTGTCCATAGCAAAACAACCATCGAAACCAATTCTTCTTCTAACATCTTCAATTTTATTTGCATTAACCAGGGTCTCAAACAAAAAAATAAAATCCGGTTTGTGGATCCGGATAAGGTTCTTAAGGGATGGAACTGCTCTCAAGTGACCTAAACATCGACAGTTCCAACTGATAATACTCATAATCCCCGGCATCCCTGGTTGCCAGGGTCTACCATTAAATTTTTTTTTTCGCCATTGCTATTGCCATTTTGCTGAACAGTATCCATGCATGTGTCCCTATCTTCACTTACGTGCTCCCCATCCTCCTCCATAACTTCCAGATTCTTTCTCTTTTTTTCTCTTTCAATTTCTCTCTCATCATAACTGCTCTCTACATCCATTTCATGGTTCCCACCTGTCACATTAGTAACATCCTCCTTTATTTTTGGAAAGAGTATCTTCGGGTTTTTAAAAACGTCTGCAATCCCCACACTCCTTTTTTCATGCAATTTCTTATCTCCTTCCATGATATTTGCCACAGTACCCGCAAGGTTATTACTTTTGAGATCATAACCTCTAGATTTCACTCCTTGAAACGGTTCCACCCACCTAGCCTCACCCTCTCGCCTCAGTCACCCACCGCCGCCACTGTCAACAACCCTCTTCTGCTCTACACGCAACTCTGGTCCCCAAGCTCGTCTCCCATCATCTTCTTCAAGTTGAAACAGTTTCTCGTAGAAGTCCTCTACATGTCCTAGCAGGCCACATAAATAACAAAAGGACCCCGGCCTCTCATACTTGAATTGAACTTCTTTTGCTTCGCCACTTGGTTTCTTGATTCGCTTCAATCTCTTCAAAGGCAATCCAACATCAATAAGGACTCGGATCCTCATAAATGTCTTCAGAAAATTTGAAACGTTCTTAGCATCATACTCCAGGAACTCGCTTATGAAATTCGCCAGATGTTGTCCCACTTTTTCAGTCATGAATCCTATAGGAACATTATGGACCTGCACCCAAAAAGGAACCTTGTATAGCTCTACTTGTTGAGGATCTTCTCCTGCTAGTATTGGTCCCAGAATCAATATATGGCCATCAAAAGACCATGGTCCTCCTTTGAGAACTCTCTGGATATCTACTTTATGGTAGAACTGGAACATAAACCCACCCCCCTCCTCAATCTCCTTTATAGTTACTTGTGTCCCCGGCCGCCAGATCCCTACCATTCTTTCCATCATCATGTGAACCCTAATGGGTCAACTCGTTAAGAATCGTCCCACTAGACAAAGAGCCAGATCCACAACCTCTTCCTATTGTTCTCCCTCCCCCGGAATCTCCAGATCCTCCACTTCATCCTCCAAAGTCAGTCGATCAAGACTAGTGGATGCCATTGAGTTTTCTGGCCTTTCTTAACCCTCCTTAACCACCAGACTTCTTGAGTTTTGAAAAAACAAAGAATACTTCTCACTTGGAGAGAATCATAACTTTTGATCACATTATTGCTTCCTCCACCCATGAATTGATTTGATAGCCAAACATAAGCTCGCAGGTTTTTACAAGTGTGGCACTCTAATGCAATTTGTATTCAGTTTTCCGAAAATTCATTTTCAACCAGAATAAATCATATTTTTTATTGTACACAACTATAGCATTAATATGACCTTTTTATTTCGTTTTTATCTACAGTAAATTAAGTATGCATTTTCGTACAACGTTTCTTTACAAGAAAATAAAACAAAGGAAATGAATAAAATAAAAAATAATATTCCAATTTTGAAAACGTGTAATCCCTACACGTCCGTTTTTTTTTTTGTTAAAGTTAAATCTATCTATCTATATATCTATATATATCACTAAGCCTCATCCTAAAGTTTACTGTATATGAACAATAATCTTAAGGATTATTTTATTCTTCATCCATCATTTTTTTTTTTTTACTTACATTTTTATTTAATAAATTTTTTTAACTTAATTTTATCATTACAATTACACCTCTCTCACCAAAGCTTTTTTTTTCTCATCGATTTATTTTATGATATATAAACAATAAGAAGGAGAGAGAGATAGATTCCCTTGATTTTTGTTTATTTTTATTATTTTATAAACAAAAATCAGAATCATAATTTTTAATATTTTTCTCTCTCATATACAATTAATATAATCATTTTTCTTCCCCCCCTCCCCCCAAAGTTTTTTTACCAGTTTTATTTTAATAACTATAAGTGAGAAATAACAATGATGCTGATTTGTCAAAACATTATTGGTTGTCTGTGTAAAAGTCATTTACACTAACAATACATAAAAATTAGACTATATAAGGCTAACATTATTCTCAATGTTGCTTCCAGCGGGATTGCTTTTATTTTATTTTTCCCTCTCAAGTTTTTTTACCAATGTTATTGTTTTTTTTCATTTTCTTGTTATATGTGACTGTGCACAAACACGTTTTCTTACTATATATCAGAGGTGCTAATAAACTTTCATTTTTTAAAATCATGCTTAATTGTTTTTTTTTTTTTTGAAAGACTTAAGTTGGGGTGTTAAGCTATATAGTTTTTCATATTATTTTATTCTTCATCCATCATTTTATTTATTTTTTACTTACATTTTTATTTAATAAGTTTTTTTAACTTAATTTTATCATTACAATTCCACCTCTCTCACCAAAGCTTTTTTTTCTAATCGATTTATTTAACGATATTATAATTAATATATTTGAAATTAATATAATCATTTTAATTTTTAGATATTTTAAAAATAACTTTTATATATAGTAAATTATTTTTATTATTTTTATAAACAAAATTCAGAATCATAATTTTTAATATTTTTCTCTCTCATACAATTAATATAATCATTTTCCCCCCTCTCATGTTTTTTTACCAGTTTTATTTCAATAACTATAAATGAGAAATAACAATTATGTTGATTTATCAAAATATTATTGGATGTCTGTGTAAAAGTCCTTTATACTGACAGTGCATAGAAATTAGACTATTTTTTACTTTGGCTTAATTGTACTTTTTGATCTCTGTACTTTTAATCCCAATAGTCAAGACTTATCAAAATTTCACAATATTTATATTGTTAGGAAACTTGACTTTGATTGAGATGAGATATCTGACAAGCACGTTGATTGTCATGCAAAAGTAAATTTTGGACAAAGATTGATATATGATGAGATTGTGGATGTTGTGTTAAATGAATATGGTGGTTTTTTCTTTGTAGATAGTTATGATCGGAAAACTTTCCTTTGGAAGACTCTGATCTACTGATTTTATTCTAAGGCTAACATTATTCTCAATGTTGCTTCCAGCGGGATTGCTTTTCTTTTATTTTTTTCCCTCTCAAGTTTTTATACCAATATTTTTTATTCATTTTCTTGCTATATGTGACTGTGCATAAACACATTTTCTTGCTATATATCAAAGGTGCTAATAAATTTTCATTTTTTTTATTCATGCTTAATTGTACTTTTTTTTTTAAAGACTTAAGTTGAGGTGTTAAGCTATATAGTTTTTCACATTATTTTATTCTTCATCCATCATTTTATTTATTTTTTACTTAAATTTTTATTTAATAAGTTTTTTAAACTTAATTTTATCATTACAATTCCACCTCTCTCACTAAAGTTTTTTTTTCTCATCGATTTATTTTATGATATTATAATTAATATATTTGAAATTAATATAATCATTTTAATTTTTAGATATTTTAAAAATAACTTTTTATATATTGAATTATTTTTATTATTTTTATAAAAAAATTCAGAATCATAATTTTTAATATTTTTCTCTCTCATACAATTAATATATATCGTTTTCATTTTTCCCCCTCTCATGTTTTTTTTACTAGTTTTATTTTAATAACTGTAAGTGAGAAATAATAATGATGCTGATTTGTCAAAATATTATTGGATGTCTGTGTAAAAGTCCTTTACACTGACAGTGCATAGAAATTAGACTATTTTTTTTACTTTGGCTTAATTGTACTTTTTGATCTCTGTACTTTTAATCCCAATAGTCAAGACTTATCAAATTTTCACAAATATTTATATTGTTAGGAAACTTGACTTTGATTGAGATGAGATGATTGACAAGCACGTTGATTGTCTTGCGAAAGTAAATTTTGGACAAAGATTGATATATGATGAGATTGTGGATTCTGTGCTAAATGAATATGGTGGTTTTTTCTTTGTAGATAGTTATGGTCGGGAAACTTTCCTTTGGAAGACTCTGATCTGCCAATTTTATTCTAAGGCTAACATTATTCTCAATGTTGCTTCCAGCGGGATTGCTTTTCTTTTATTTTTTCCATCTCAAGTTTTTTTACCAATATTTTTTTTTCATTTTCTTACTATATATATGTGACTGTGCATAAACACATTTTCTTGTTATGTATCAGAGGTGCTAATAAATTTTCATTTTTTTTATTCATGCTTAATTGTACTTTTTTTTAAAATACTTAAGTTGAGGTGTTAAGCTATATAGTTTTTCACATTATTTTATTCTTCATCCATCATTTTATTTATTTTTTTACTAACATTTTTATTTATTAAGTTTTTTTAACTTAATTTTATCATTACAATTCCACCTCTCTCGCCAAATATTTTTTTCTCATCGATTTATTTTATGACATTATAATTAATATATTTGAAATTAATATATTCATTTTAATTTTTAGATATTTTAAAAATAACTTTTATATATATTAAATTATTTTTATTATTTTTATAAACAAAATTCAGAATCATAATTTTTAATATTTTTCTCTCTCATACAATTAATATAATCATTTTATTTTCCCCCTCTCATGTTTTTTTACCAGTTTATTTTAATAACTATAAATGAGAAATAACAATGATGCTGATTTGTCAAAATATTATTGGATGTATGTGTAAAAGTCCTTTACACTGACAGTGCATAGAAATTAGACTATTTGTGTACTTTGGCTTAATTGTACTTTTTGATCTCTGTACTTTTAATCCCAATAGTCAAGACTTATCAAATAGGAAACTTGGCTTTGATTGAGATGTGATGATTGACAAGCATGTTGATTGTCATGTGAAAGTAAATTTTGGACAAAGATTGATATATGATGAGATTCTGGATGCTGTGTTAAATGAATATGGTGGTTTTTTCTTTGTAGATAGTTATGGTTGGAAAACTTTCCTTTGGAAGACTTTGATCTACCGATTTTATTCTAAGGCTAACAATATTCTCAATGTTGCTTCCGGCGGGATTGCTTTTATTTTATTTTTTCCCTCTCAAGTTTTTTTATCAATATTATTATTTTTTTCTCATTTTCTTGTTACATGTGACTGTGCATAAACACATTTTCTTGCTATATATCAGAGGTGCTAATAAATTTTCATTTTTTTTATTCATGCTTCATTGTACTTTTTTTTTTTGAAAGACTCAAGTTGAGGTGTTAAGCTATATAGTTTTTCACATTATTTTATTCTTCATCCATCATTTTATTTATTTTTTACTTACATTTTTATTTAATAAGTTTTTTTAACTTAATTTTATCATTACAATTCCACCTCTCTCACCAAAGCTTTTTTTTCTCATCGATTTATTTTATGATATTATAATTAATATAGTTGAATTTAATATAATCATTTTAATTTTTAGATATTTTCAAAATAACTTTTATATATATTAAATTATTATAATTATTTTTTAAACAAAATTCAGAATCATAATTTTTAATATTTTTCTCTCTCATACAATTAATATAATCATTTTTATTTTCCCCCTCTCATGTTTTTTTTTACTAGTTTTATTTTAATAACTATAAGTGAGAATTAACAATGATGCTGATTTGTCAAAATATTTTGGTTGTCTGTGTAAAAGTCCTTTACACTGACAGTACATAGAAATTAGACAATTTTTTAACTTTGGCTTGATTGTACTTTTTGATCTCTCTACTTTTAATCCCAATAGTCAAGACTTATCAAATTTTCACAATATTTATATTGTTCTGAAACTTGACTATGATTGAGATGAGATGATTGACATGCACGTTGATTGTCTTGCGAAAGTAAATTTTGGACAAAGATTGATATATGATGAGATTGTGGATGCTGTCTTACATGAATATGGTGGTTTTTTCTTTGTAGATTGTTGTGATCGGAAAACTTTCCTTTGGAAGTGTGACACCCTAACTTGGGTCATCACATGGTTACCCGTTTGCGGAAATAAAACTTAATTTGCTGGTTACTTTCGGAAAATAATGTTTTCTCAACGTTCATCTTTTCAAAATATGGTGATAAATTTTTTTTCCTTTTCTTTTAACCTCATAACCACAACAACAAAATCAAACCACACTTAAATGCATACTGTATATAAGTCATACAACTATACTGCCTCATATATTTTCACACCTAAATCATTATCAGTTTAGTTTATTCCCAAAACATCATATAACACAATAGGACCTAAGCTGGTCGCCACTAACAGACACTACACCCGACAGGAGCAGCACAGCATGTCTCGAACTAGACGGCCTCCTTCTTCTTGTAGAGGTCATACCCCTTGTGCTACTCTGATGTGTTTTAAGGGTGAGACACCAATATATGGATTTAACAAAATAACTAAATGCTTGCACAAAAGAAGACACATACACATATACATAAACATCTCAATTATAGCATACAGTTTATCAGTGTGTTCACACCCCAAACATCAACATTGGAAAAACTATGCATGAACACTTCTATACATCATCTAAACATTCACACCTAATCTCATGAGATATCCCAACAAGTAATGAGTTGATCAGACTCCCAGGCACACAGCCAGAATACCAGGCACGCAGCCAGAACAGAACACCAGGCACACGCCCTGGAACACGTGCACGCCTGCTGAATAGGAATACCAGGCACACGGAGCAGGAATACCAGGCACGAGCGAGAGCGGAGAATACCACGCGCCGGCAGAATACCAGGCACAGACGTAGCAGAACACCAGGCCCGACCGGAGCGAATACCAGGCACGGGCGAATAATACCAGGCACACGGCGAACATAACACCAGGCACGCAGCCAGAACACAGGCACGTCTGCCAAATGCATGGAAAACACTCTGTTCTTAACGCTTTTCTTTGTATTCGATCTTTCTTTGCCGAAGCTCAAAATGGCTTACGACTCACAGTTTTATCATCCTTAAAACTTTTATTAAAACACAGGACCTCACAGTCCGAGTGCTCAATCACGACACCTCTCGACCTTGCAATCAGTCTTAGGTTTGTGGTAGTAGAAAACATCTTCAAATGTTTCAATACAGTATACCTCACGTATACAATATAGGTCCTCAAAGTCCAAATGACTGAGTCCATCACAACACAGAACATTAGTACCCCGACGTCTCGGTTACTAAGTCCAACTGTACTTTCAACACGGTTAAATCAACTTTTGATTTTCAGAAATTCTTTTCCAAGGTAGAAATTCATTATAAAATCCTTAAAAAATAAAAACTTAGTTTTTCACAAACCAATGAGTCACTTGAGGTTTAATTTCCTCAAAATAGGCACTGCCGTTTCGAAAATATTTGTCCTCTATACTTTTCCAAATTTGCCGTCAAATATTATTTTTAAGGCTTTTTAAGTCAAAACTTAACGTTTTCCACTTAATTAATTTTATAAAATCATGATTAATTTATTTTCACCAATTAATTTCATAAAAGAATATTTTGTAATAATCCGGAATTTCTTACGTAAAAATTAGCAGTGCAAAAATATTTTTACGGTTTCGCTCTCATTGTGACTCATAATTCCCTTTTCCAGAAATAAATTATTAAAATAATAATATTTTCCAAAACTCCTCATTTTCCTCAAAATAAAATTCCTTTAATATTATATATCAATATTTTGCCGTTAAAACATTGAATATAATTTGCGTAGCTTTTTAAAGCTTTTATCCGATTAACTTTAATTGAGCACTGACCACTGTCAGGCTTCTCACACATCAACCAACAACTATATCACAGATATTCCCCAGGCAGATCATGCATCATAACAGTATAATATACAATTGCAAATAATTAAATAAATTAAACACAACTCCATACCAATACACAGATAAACCACGCCACGTAAACAACAAAACCAATAACCACAACCACATATAAATCATATAAATCACACCACAAGCAAATAGTTATTGAGAAAAATCCCTCAGGTAAGCTCCCCTTACCTTTTGAAGACTCGAACTAACGGTTTCAAATAATCCCCCGATTTGATCCGGCTTCCTCCGTTGGCTTTAGGTCAAACCAACCCGATCGATTCCTTCATAACGAATTGCAACCAAAATAAATTAAATCAAACAAAAACATACTTGACTCATGGAGGTTAAGGTTCGGCCTCAATAACTTTTCTAGGTTAGGAAAGTTAAAATTTTGTTAACTTAGGGATTTATGATCCATAAGTAACTTAAGCATGATTAATCACTTTAACCATGATTATGAATTAAGAATCAAGAACTAAACCCATATAGTTCTAAGAACTAGGGTTTCGGCCAAGGGCTGAGTTTGGGGTTAGAAATCTCTAAAATTTCTAAACTCTTGGATTTAATCAACATACAAAACCTAGAGTTAGATTCAAGTGTTACAAACAACTTTTGAATCATAAAACCAACAAGTGCTCATACCTAGGGTTTCGGTTTTGATGAGATCAATAGGTTAAAGTTTGATTTTTGATCTTCTATATACTTGAATACAAGAACTATCAAGATATAATCATGAATCAAGACATGAAAATGAAACAAAACCTAAGAACACCAAGTTAACCTAGGTTCGGCCCAGTCCAGATTTTAGGGAAAGAAATTTCTCATGATCTTGTGCTTCTAGATGATGAAAATAGAGATGATTATAAGATCATAGCAATTGGTTTCATGTCAAAAGGATTTTTATAGAATTAGTTATGAATTTTTGAATCTAGTTCCATGAACTTTGAACAAATGAAGAACATATGGATTTAAGTCATAAATCTACAAAAGTGATGAAGAGAAATGATTTAAATGACAAGAGAATAAGTTATTACCTCTTGATGATCCAAGAAAACAAAGTTTGGATGATGTTCTTCAAGGACTTCTTATGGAGTTCTTAAGAAACTTAAAGAGAAAGATGGACATGGTTAGGGTTTAGAACAGTTTTAGTATTTTGGGTAGATCTCTTAACATACTTATCCGTTTTTGATGATCTTTATGTCGTTGGAAATAAGAGAGAACGATGAACAACTTTCATGTTGAAAGTTTTTCGAGATTCAAAATAGAAACTGGTCATAATTTCTAGGCAAAATCTGACGATTTATGAACACTTTGAAGAAAAAGAACATGGAAATGGAAGAAAATGGTTAATGAAGAAGGCAACAACTTAATGAAGAAGGAACCAAACTTAATGAAGAAGGCTTGGAGCCGTGGGTTTTGGGTAAGCTTTAGTCAACTTTTCCAATGGCATTTGCTTGCAATTGTCATAAAAAGACAAGGGCAAAATGGTCATTTCATAGCAAAATTTTACTTTGTCATAAATGTGCCATTATGGCCATTATGACTCGGATAAACTCGTCATAAATGCTCGTCAAGTCGGTCAAATCCATCATCTCTACTACATTGCCAACTCCTTAGTTCATCCCAGCAAGCTTTCCTAGAGATATCTCGACGTATACACCGCAACAAATATAATATTTAAAATTTACTACCCAAATTGTCAAAACTTCCAATATCGTAGTAAGTACAATAAAAACATTTTTCATCTCGTTCACGACTCAAAATTAGGTCTTCTGAGCAGTAAACTTTTACTGTCAGTGAAAACACAAAACGGTAGACCGGCTTCCGTCTGAATTTTCAACCAAAAACTTCCCCGTAACCTTATAAAAATAAGTATAACAAGGAAATGACCTTGGTTTATCCAAAATCATTTTGTCTCGGATAAAAATATATATTTATATATTTATTACTGATATTACGAAGCAGCGAAAATCGTGGTGTTACAGGAAGACTTTGATCTGCCGATTTTATTCTAAGGCTAACATTATTCTCAATGTTTCTTCCAGCGGGATTGCTTTTCTTTTATTTTTTCCCTCTCAAGTGTTTTTACCAATATTTTTTTTCTTCATTTTCTTGTTATATGTGACTGTTTATAAACACATTTTCTTGCTATATATCAGAGGTGCTAATAAATCTTCATTTTTTTTATTCATGCTTCATTGTACTTTTTTTTTGAAAGACTCAAGTTGAGGTGTTAAGCTATATAGTTTTTCACATTATTTTATTCTTCATCCATCATTTTATTTATTTTTTACTTACATTTTTATTTAATAAGTTTTTTTAACTTAATTTTATCATTACAATTCCACCTCTCTCACCAAAGCTTTGTTTTTCTCATCGATATATTTTACTATATTATAATTAATATATTTGAAATTAATATAATCATTTTAATTTTTAGATATTTTAAAAATAACTTTTATATATATTAAATTATTATAATTATTTTTATAAACAAAATTCAGAATCATAATTTTTAGGATTTTTCTCTCTCATACAATTAATATAATCATTTTTATTTTCCCCCTCTCTTGTTTTTTAACCAATTTTATTTTAATAACTATAAATGAGAAATTACAATGATGTTGATTTGTTAAAATATTATTTGATGTCTGTGTAAAAGTCATTTACACTGACAGTGCATAGAAATTAGACTATTTTTTTACTTTGGCTTAATTGTACTTTTTGATCTCTGTTCTTTTAATCCCAATAGTCAAGACTTATCAAATTTTCACAATATTTATATTGTTAGGAAACTTGACTTTGATTGAGATGAGATGATTGACAAGCACGTTGATTGTCTTGCGAAAGTAAATTTTGGACAAAGATTGATATATGATGAGATTGTGGATGCTGTCTTAAATGAATATGGTGGTTTTTTCTTTGTAGATCGTTATGGTCGGAAAACTTTCCTTTGGAAGACTTTGATCTGCCGATTTTATTCTAAGGCTAACATTATTCTCAATGTTGCTTCCAGCTGGATTGCTTTTTTTTTATTTTTGACCTTTAAAGTTTTTTTACCAATATTTTTTTATTCATTTTCTTGCTATATGTGACTGTGCATAAACACATTTTCTTGCTATATATCAGAGGTGCTAATAAATTTTCATTTTTTTTATTCATGTTTCATTGTACCTTTTTTTTTTGAAAGACTCAAGTTGAGGTGTTAAGCTATATAGTTTTTACATTATTTTATTCTTCATCCATCATTTTATTTATTTTTTACTTACATTTTTATTTAATAAGTTTTTTTAACTTAATTTTATCATTACAATTCCACCTCTCTCACCAAAGCTTTTTTTTTCTCATCGATTTATTTTATGATATTATAATTAATATATTTGAAATTAATATAATCATTTTAACTTTTAGATATTTTAAAAATAACATTTATATATATTGAATTATTTTTATAAACAAAATTCAGAATCATAATTTTTAATATTTTTCTCTCTCATACAATTAAAATAATCATTTTTATTTTTTCCCCTCTCATGTTTTGTTTTACCAGTTTTATTTTATTAACTATAAATGAGAAATAACAATGATGTTGATTTATCAAAATATTGTTGGATGTCTGTGTAATAGTCATCTACACTGACAGTGCATAGAAATTAGACTATTTTTTTACTTTGCCTTAATTTTACTTTTTAATCTCTATACTTTTAATCCCAATATTCAAGACTTATCAAATTTTCACAATATTTATATTATTAGGAAACTTAACTTTGATTGAGATGTGATGATTGACCTGCACTTGATTGTCTTGCCAAAGTAAATTTTGGACAAAGATTGATATATGATGAGATTGTGGATGCTATGTTAAATGAATATAGTTGTTTTTTCTTCGTAGATAGTTATGGTCGGAAAACTTTCCTTTGGAAGACTTTGATCTGCCGATTTTATTCTAAGGCTAACATTATTCTCAATATTGCTTCCAGCGGGATTGCTTTTCTTTTATTTTTTCCCTCTCAAGTTTTTTTACCAATATTTTTTATTCATTTTCTTGTTATATGTGACTGTGCGTAAACACATTTTCTTGCTATATATCAGAGGTGCTAATAAATTTTCATTTTTTTAATTCATGCTTAATTGTACTTTTTTTTGAAAGACTTAAGTTGAGGTGTTAAGCTATACAGTTTTTCACATTATTTTATTCTTCATCCATCATTTTATTTATTTTTTACTTACATTATAATTTAATAAGTTTTTTTAACTTAATTTTATCATTACAATTCCACCTCTCTCACCAAAGCTTTTTTTTTCTCATCGATTTATTTTACGATATTATAATTAATATAACCATTTTAACTTTTAGATATTTAAAAAATAACTTTTATATATATTGAATTATTTTTATTATTTTTATAAACAAAATTCAAAATCATAATTTTCAATATTTTTCTCTCTCATACAATTAATATAATCATTTTTATTTTCCCCCTCTCATGTTTTTTTTTACTAGTTTTATTTTAATAACTATAAGTGAGAAATAACAATGATGTTGACTTATCAAAATATTATTGGATGTCCGTGTAGAAGTCCTTTACACTGACAGTGCATAGAAATTAAACTATTTTTTTACTTTGCCTTAATTTTACTTTTTAATCTCTGTACTTTTAATCCCAATAGTCAAGACTTATCAAATTTTCACAATATTTATATTATTAGGAAACTTAACTTTGATTGAGATGAGATGATTGACATGCACGTTGATTGTCTTGCGAAAGTAAATTTTGGACAAAGATTGATATATGATGAGATTGTGGATGTTGTGTTAAATGAATATGGTTGTTTTTTCTTCGTAGATTGTTATGATCGGAAAACTTTCCTTTGGAAGACTTTGATCTGCCGATTTTATTCTAAGGCTAACATTATTCTCAATGTTGCTTCCAGCGGGATTGCTTTTCTTTTATTTTTTCCCTCTCAAGTTTTTTTACCAATATTTTTTTTTTCATTTTCTTGTTATATGTGACTGTGCATAAACACATTTTCTTGCTATATATCAAAGTTGCTAATAAATTTTCATTTTTTTAATTCATGTTTATTTGTACTTTTTTTTTGAAAGACTTAAGTTGACGTGTTAAGCTATATAGTTTTTCACATTATTTTATTCTTCATCCATCATTTTATTTATTTTTTACTTACATTTTAATTTAATAAGTTTTTTTAACTTAATTTTATCATTACAATTCCACCTCTCTCACCAAAGCTTTTTTTTCTCATCGATTTATTTTATGATATTATAATTAATATATATTAAATTAATATAACCATTTTAACTTTAAGATATTTTAAAAATAACTTTTATATATATTGAATTATTTTTATTATTTTTATAAACAAAATTCAGAATCATAATTTTCAATATTTTTCTCTCTCATACAATTAATATAATCATTTTTATTTTCCCCCTCATTTTTTTTTACTAGTTTTATTTTAATAACTATAAGTGAGAAATAACAATGATGTTGATTTATCAAAATATTATTGGATGTCGTGTAGAAGTCCTTTACATCGACAATTGCATAGAAATTAGACTATTTTTTTACTTTGCCTTAATTTTACTTTTTAATCTCTGTACTTTTAATCCCAATAGTCAAGACTTATCAAATTTTCACAGTATTTATATTATTAGGAAACTTAACTTTGATTGAGATGAGATGATTGACATGAACGTTGATTGTCTTGCGAAAGTAAATTTTGGACAAAGATTGATATATGATGAAATTGTGGATGTTGTGTTAAATGAATATGGTTGTTTTTTCTTCGTAGATTGTTAAGATCGGAAAACTTTCCTTTTGAAGACTTTGATCTGCCGATTTTATTCTAAGGCTAACATTATTCTCAATGTTGCTTCCAACGGGATTGCTTTTCTTTTATTTTTTCCCTCTCAAGTTTTTTTACCAATATTTTTTTTTATTTTCCGGTTATATGTGACTGTGCATAAACACATTTTCTTGCTATATATCAGAGTTGCTAATAAATTTTCATTTTTTTAATTCATGCTTATTTGTACTTTTTTTTGAAAGACTTCAGTTGAGGTGTTAAGCTATGTAGTTTTTCACATTATTGTATTCTTCATACATCATTTTATTTATTTTTTACTTACATTTTAATTTAATAAGTTTTTTTAACTTAATTTTATCATTACAATTCCACCTCTCTCACCAAAGCTTTTTTTTCTCATCGATTTATTTTACGATATTATAATTAATATATATTAAATTAATATAATCATTTTAATTTTTAGATATTTAAAAAATAACTTTTATATATATTGAATTATTTTTATTATTTTTATAAACAAAATTCAGTATCATAATTTTCAATATTTTTCTCTCTCATACAGTTAATATAATCATTTTTATTTTCCCCCTCTCATGTTTTTTTTTTTACTTGTTTTATTTTAATAACTATAATTGAGAAATAACAATGATGCTGATTTATCAAAATATTATTGGATGTCTGTGTAAAAGTCCTTTACACTGACAGTGCATAGAAATTAGACTATTTTTTTACTTTGCCTTAATTTTACTTTTTAATCTCTGTACTTTTAATCCCAATAGTCAAGAATTATCAAATTTTCACAATATTTATATTATTAGGAAACTTAACTTTGATTGAGATAAGATGTTTGACATGCACGATGATTGTCTTGCCAAAGTAAATTTTGGACAAAGATTGATATATGATGAGATTGTGGATGTTGTGTTAAATGAATATGGTGGTTTTTTCTTTGTAGATTGTTATGATCGGAAAATTTTCCTTTGGAAGACTTTGATCTGCCGATTTTATTCTAAGGCTAACATTATTTTCAATGTTGCTTCCAGCGGGATTGCTTTTCTTTTATTTTTTCCCTATCTAGTTTTTTTACCAATATTTTTTTTTCATTTTCTTGTTATATGTGACTGTGCATAAACACATTTTCTTGCTATATATAAGAGTTGCTAATAAATTTTCATTTTTATAATTCATGCTTAGTTGTACTTTTTTTTTTGAAAGACTTCAGTTGAGGTGTTAAGCTATATAGTTTTTCACGTTATTTTATTCTTCATCCATCATTTTATTTATTTTTTACTTACATTTTAATTTAATAAGTTTTTTTAACTTAATTTTATCATTACAATTCCACCTCTCTCACCAAAGCTTTTTTTTCTCATCGATTTATTTTACGATATTATAATTAATATATATTAAATTAATATAATCGTTTTAATTTTTGGATATTTAAAAAATAACTTTTATATATATTTAATTAATTTTATTATTTTTATAAACAAAATTCAGAATCATAATTTTCAATATTTTTCTCTCTCATACAATTAATATAATCATTTTTATTTTCCCCCTCTCATGTTTTTTTTTACTAGTTTTATTTTAATAACTATAAGTGAGAAATAACAATGATGCTGATTTATCAAAATATTATTGGATGTCTGTGTAAAAGTCCTTTACACTGACAGTGCATAGAAATTAGACTATTTTTTTACTTTACCTTAATTTTACTTTTTAATCTCTGTACTTTTAATCCCAATAGTCAAGAATTATCAAATTTTCACAATATTTATATAAATAAGAAACTTAACTTTGTTTGAGATAAAATGATTGACATGCACGTTGATTGTCTTGCGAAAGTAAATTTTGGACAAAGATTGATATATGATGAGATTGTGGATGTTGTGTTAAATGAATATGGTGGTATTTTCTTTGTAAATTGTTATGAATGGAAAACTTTCCTTTGGAAGACTTTGATCTGCCAATTTTATTGTAATGCTAATATTATTCTCAATGTTGCTTCCAGCGGGATTGTTTTTCTTTTATTTTTTCCCTCTCTAGTTTTTTTACCAATATTTTTTTTTCATTTTCTTGTTATATGTGACTGCGCATAAACACATTTTCTTGCTATATATCAGAGTTGCTAATAAATTTTCATTTTTATAATTCATGCTTAGTTGTACTTTTTTTTTTGAAAGACTTCAGTTGAGGTGTTAAGCTGTATAGTTTTTCACGTTATTTTATTCTTCATCCATCATTTTATTTATTTTTTACTTACATTTTTTTAATAAGTTTTTTTAACTTAATTTTATCATTACAATTCCACCTCTCTCACTAAAGCTTTTTTTTTCTCATCGATTAATTTTATGATAATATAATTAATATATTTGAAATTAATATAATCATTTTAATTTTTAGATATTTTAAAAATAACTTTTATATATATTGAATTATTTTTCTTATTTTTATAAACAAAATTCAGAATCATAATTTTTAATATTTTTCCCTCTCACACAATTAATATAATCATTTTTATTTTCCCCCTCTCATTTTTTTTACTAGTTTTATTTTAATAACTATAAGTGAGAAATAACAATGATGCTGATTTGTAAAAATATTATTGGATGTCTGTGTAAAAGTCCTTTACACTGACAGTGCATAGAAATTAGACTATTTTTTTACTTTGGCTTAATTGTACTTTTTGATCTCTGTACTTTTAATCCCAATAGTCAAGACTTATCAAATTTTCACAATATTTATATTGTTAGGGAACTTGACTTTGTTTGAGATGAGATGATTGACATGCACGTTGATTGTCTTGCGAAAGTAAATTTTGGACAAAGATTGATATATGATGATATTGTGGATGCTGTCTTACAAGAATATGGTGGTTTATTCTTTGTAGATTGTTATGATCGGAAAACTTTCCTTTGGAAGACTTTGATCTGCCGATTTTATTGTAAGGCTAACATTATTCTCAATGTTGCTTCCAGCGGGTTTTCTTTTCTTTTATTTTTTCCCTCTCAAGTTTTTTTACGAATATTTTTTTTTCTTCATTTACTTGTTATATGTGACTGTGCATAAACACATTTTCTTGCTATATATCAGAGGTGCTAATAAATTTTCATTTTTTTATTCATTCTTAATTGTACTTTTTTTTTTAAAGACTTAAGTTGAGGTGTTAAGCTATATAGTTTTTCACATTATTTTATTCTTCATCCATCATTTTATTTATTTTTTACTTACATTTTTTAATAAGTTTTTTTTAACTTAATTTTATCATTACAATTCCACCTCTCTCACTAAAGCTTTTTTTCTCATCGATTTATTTTATGATATTATAATTAATATATTTGAAATTAATATAATCATTTTAATTTTTAGATATTTTAAAAATAACTTATATATATTGAATTATTTTTATAAAAAAATTCAGAATCATAATTTTTAATATTTTTCCCTCTCATACAATTAATATAATCATTTTTATTTTCCCCCTCTCATGTTTTTTTTACTAGTTTTATTTTAATAACTATAAGTGAGAAATAACAATGATCCTGATTTGTCAAAATATTATTGGATGTATGTGTAAAAGTCCATTACACTAACCGTGCATAGAAATTAGACTATTTTTTTACTTTGGCTTAATTGTACTTTTTGATCTCGGTACGTTTAATCCCAATAGTCAAGACTTATCAAATTTTCACAATATTTATATTTTTAGGAAACTTGACTTTGATTGAGATGAGATGATTGACATGCACGTTGATTGTCTTGCGAAAGTAAATTTTGGACAAAGATTGATATATGATGAGATTGTGGATGCTGTCTTAAATGAATATGGTGGTTTTTTCTTTGTAGATCGTTATGGTCGGAAAACTTTTCTTTGGAAGACTTTGATCTGCCGATTTTATTCTAAGGCTAACATTATTCTCAATGTTTCTTCCAGCGGGGTTGCTTTTCTTTTATTTTTTCCCTCTCAAGTTTTTTTACCAATATTTTTTTTCTTCGTTTTCTTGTTATATGTGACTGTGCATAAACACATTTTCTTGCTATATATCAGAGGTGCTAATAAATTTTCATTTTTTTTATTCATGCTTCATTGTACTTTTTTTTTTGAAAGACTCAAGTTGGGGTGTTAAGCTATATAGTTTTTCACATTATTTTATTCTTCATCCATCATTTTATTTATTTTTTACTTACTTTTTTATTTAATAAGTTATTTTAACTTAATTTTATCATTACAATTCCACCTCTCTCACCAAAGCTTTTTTTTTCTCATCGATTTATTTTATGATATTATAATTAATATATTTGAAATTAATATAATCATTTTAATTTTTAGATATTTTAAAAATAACTTTTATATATATTAAATTATTATAATTGTTTTTATAAACAAAATTCAGAATCATAATTTTTAGGATTTTTCTCTCTCATACAATTAATATAATCATTTTTATTTTCCCCCTCTCATGTTTTTTACCAGTTTTATTTTAATAACTATAAATGAGAAATTACAATGATGTTGATTTGTTAAAATATTATTGGATGTCCGTGTAAAAGTTCATTCGACAAAGGCATAGAAATTAAACTATTTTTTTACTTTGGCTTAATTGTTATTTTTGATCTCTGTTCTTTTAATCCCAATAGTCAAGACTTATCAAATTTTCACAATATTTTTATTGTTAGGAAACTTGACTTTGATTGAGATGAGATGATTGACAAGCACGTTGATTGTCTTCAAAGTAAATTTTGGACAAAGATTGATATATGATGAGATTGTGGATCTGTCTTAATTGAATATGGTGGTTTTTCTTTGTAGATCGTTATGGTAAAAACTTTCCTTTGAAGACTTTGATCCAATTTTATTCTAAGGCTAACATTATTCTCAATGTTGGATTGCTTTTCTTTTATTTTTGACCTTTAAAGTTTTTTTACCAATATTTTTTATTCATTTTCTTTCTATATGTGACTGTGCATAAACACATTTTCTTGCTATATATCAGAGGTGCTAATAAATTTTCATTTTTTTTATTCATGTTTAATTGTACCTTTTTTTTTTGAAAGACTTAAGTTGAGGTGTTAAGCTATATAGTTTTTACATTATTTTATTCTTCATCCATCATTTTATTTATTTTTTACTTACATTTTTATTTAATAAGTTTTTTTAACTTAATTTTATCATTACAATTCCACCTCTCTCACTAAAGTTTTTTTTCTCATCGATTTATTTTATGATATTATAATTAATATATTTGAAATTAATATAATCATTTTAACTTTTAGATATTTTAAAAATAACTTTTATATATATTGAATTATTTTTGTATTTTTATAAACAAAATTCAGAATCATAATTTTTAATATTTTTTTCTCTCATACAATTAAAATAATCATTTTTATTTTCCCCCTCTCATGTTTTTTTTACTAGTTTTATTTTAATAACTATAAATGAGAAATAACAATGATGTTGATTTATCAAAATATTGTTGGATGTCTGTGTAAAAGTCATTTACACCGACAGTGCATAGAAATTAGACTATTTTTTTAATTTACCTTAATTTTACTTTTTAATCTCTATACTTTTAATCCCAATAGTCAAGACTTATCAAATTTTCACAATATTTATATTATTAGGAAACTTAACTTTGATTGAGATGAGATGATTGACATGCACGTTGATTGTCTTGCGAAAGTAAATTTTGGACAAAGATTGATATATGATGAGATTGTGGATGTTATGTTAAATGAATATGGTTGTTTTTTCTTCGTAGATAGTTATGGTCGGAAAACTTTCCTTTGAAAGATCTTGATCTGCCGATTTTATTCTAAGGCTAACATTATTCTCAATGTTGCTTCCAGCGGGATTGCTTTTCTTTTATTTTTTCCCTCTCAAGCTTTTTTACCAATATTTTTTTTTCACTTTCTTGTTATATGTGACTGTGCGTAAACACATTTTCTTGCTATATATCAGAGGTGGCAATAAATTTTCATTTTTTATTCATTCTTAATTGTACTTTTTTTTTGAAAGACTTCAGTTGAGGTGTTAAGCTATATAGTTTTTCACATTATTTTATTCTTCATTCATCATTTTATTTATTTTTTACTTACATTTTAATTTAATAAGTTTTTTTAACTTAATTTTATCATTACAATTCCACCACTCTCACCAAAGCTTTTTTTTCCTCATCGATTTATTTTACGATATTATAATTAATATATATTAAATTAATATAATCATTTTAATTTTTAGATATTTAAAAAATAACTTTTATATATATTGAATTATTTTTATTATTTTTATAAACAACATTCAGAATCATAATTTTTAATATTTTTCCCTCTCACACAATTAATATAATCATTTTATTTTCCCCCTCTCTTGTTTTTTTACTAGTTTTATTTTAATAACTATAAGTGAGAAATAACAATGATGTTGATTTGTCAAAATATTATTGGATGTCTGTGTAAAAGTCCTATACACTGACAGTGCATAGAAATTATACTATTTTTTTACTTTGCCTTAATTATACTTTTTGATCACTGTACTTTTAATCCCAATAGCCAAGACTTATCAAATTTTCACAATATTTATATTGTTAGGGAACTTGACTTTGATTGAGATGAGATGATTGACATGCACGTTGATTGTTTTGTGAAAGTAAATTTTGGACAAAGATTGATATATGATGAGATTGTGGATGTTGTCTTAAATGAATATGGTGGTTTTTTCTTTGTAGATTGTTATGATCGGAAAACTTTCCTTTGGAAGACTTTGATCTGCCGATTTTATTCTAAGGCTAACATTATTCTCAATGTTGCTTCCAGCGGGATTGCTTTTCTTTGATTTTTTCCCTCTCAAGTTTTTTTACGAATATTTTTTTTTGATTTTCTTGTTATATGTGACTGTGCATAAACACATTTTCTTGCTATATATCAGAGGTGCTAATAAATTTTCATTTTTTTATTCATGCTTAATTGTACTTTTTTTTTTGAAAGACTTAAGTTGAGGTGTTAAGCTATATAGTTTTTCACATTATTTTATTCTTCATCCATCATTTTATTAATTTTTTACTTACATTTTTTTAATAAGTTTTTTTAACTTAATTTTATCATTACAATTCCACCTCTCTCACTAAAGCTTTTTTTTCTCATCGATTTATTTTATGATATTATAATTAAAATATTTGAAATTAATATAATCATTTTAAGTTTTAGATATTTTAAAAATAACTTTTATATATATTGAATTATTTTTATAAAAAAAAATTCAGAATCATAATTTTTAATATTTTTTTCTCTCATACAATTAAAATAATCATTTTTATTTTCCCCCTCTCATGTTTTTCTTACTAGTTTTAATTTAATAACTATAAGTGAGAAATAACTGTGATCTTGATTTGTCAAAATATTATTGGATGTCTGTGTAAAAGTCCTTTACACTAACTGTGCATAGAAATTAGACTATTTTTTTACTTTGGCTTAATTGTACTTTTTGATCTCTATACTTTTAATCCCAATAGTCAAGACTTATCAAATTTTCACAATATTTATATTTTAGGAAACTTGACTTTGATTGAGATGAGATGATTGACATGCACGTTGATTGTCTTGCGAAAGTAAATTTTGGACAAAGATTGATATATGATGAGATTGTGGATGCTGTCTTAAATGAATATGGTGGTTTTTTCTTTGTAGATCGTTATGGTCGGAAAACTTTTCTTTGGAAGACTTTGATGTGCCGATTTTATTCTAAGGCTACCATTATTCTCAATGTTTCTTCCAGCGGGATTGCTTTTCTTTTATTTTTTCCCTCTCAAGTTTTTTTACCAATATTTTTTTTTCTTCATTTTCTTGTTATATGTGACTGTGCATAAACACATTTTCTTGCTATATATCAGAGGTGCTAATAAATTTTCATTTTTTTATTCATGCTTCATTGTACTTTTTTTTTTGAAAGACTCAAGTTGAGGTGTTATGCTATATAGTTTTTCACATTATTTTATTCTTCATCCATCATTTTATTTATTTTTTACTTACATTTTTATTTAATAAGTTTTTTTAACATAATTTTATCATTACAATTCCACCTCTCTCACCAAAGCTTTTTTTTTTCTCATCGATTTATTTTACGATATTATAATTAATATATAATAAATTAATATAATCATTTTAATTTTTAGATCTTTTAAAAATAACTTTTATATACAGTAAATTATTTTTATTATTTTATAAACAAAATTCAGAATCATAATTTTTAATATTTTTCTCTCTCATACAATTAATATAATCATTTTTATTTTCCCCCTCTCATGTTTTTTTACCAGTTTTATTTTAATAACTATAAATGAGAAATTACAATGATGCTGATTTGTTAAAATATTATTGGATGTCTGTGTAAAAGTCATTTACACTGACAGTGCATAGAAATTAGACTATTTTTTAACTTTGGCTTAATTGTACTTTTTGATCTCTGTTCTTTTAATCCCAATAGTCAAGACTTATCAAATTTTCACAATATTTATATTGTTAGGAAACTTGACTTTGATTGAGATGAGATGATTGACAAGCACGTTGATTGTCTTGCGAAAGTAAATTTTGGACAAAGATTGATATATGATGAGATTGTGGATGCTGTGTTAAATGAATATGGTGGTTTTTTCCTTTGTAGATAGTTATGATCGGAAAACTTGCCTTTGGAAGACTTTGATATGCCGATTTTATTCTAAGGCAAACAATATTCTCAATGTTGCTTCCAGTGGGATTGCTTTTCTTTTATTTTTTCCCTCTCAAGTTTTTTTACCAATATTATTTTTTTTTTCATTTTCTTGTTACATGTGACCGTCCATAAACACATTTTCTTGCTATATATCAGAGGTGTAAATAAATTTTCATTTTTTTATTCATGTTTCATTGTACTTTTTATTGAAAGACTCAAGTTGAGGTGTTAAGCTATATAGTTTTTCACATTATTTTATTCTTCATCATCATTTTATTTATTTTTTACTTACATTTTTATTTAATTAGTTTTTTTAACTTAATTTTATCATTACAATTCCACCTCTCTCACCAAAGCTTTTTTTTCTCATCCATCTATTTTATGACACTATAATTAATATATTTGAAGTTAATATAATCATTTTAATTTTTAGATATTTTAAAAATAACTTATATAAATATTGAATTATTTTTATTATTTTTATAAACAAAATTCAGAATCATAATTTTTAATATTTTTCTCTCTCATACAATTAATATAATCATTTTTATTTTCCCCCTCTCATGTTTTTTTTACTAGTTTTATTTTAATAACTATAAGTGAGAAATAACAATGATGCTGATTTGTCAAAATATTATTGGATGTCTGTGTAAAAGTCTTTTACACTGACGGTGCATAGAAATTAGACTATTTTTTTACTTTGGCTTAATTGTACTTTTTGAACTCTGTACTTTTAATCCCAATAGTCAAGACTTATCAAATAGGAAACTTGGCTTTGATTGAGATGAGATGATTGACAAGCACGTTGATTGTCTTGCGAAAGTATATTTTGGACAAAGATTGATATATGATGAGATTGTGGATGCTGTGTTAAATGAATATGGTGGTTTTTTCTTTGTAGATAGTTATGGTCGGAAAAATTTCCTTTGGAAGACTTTGATCTGCCGATTTTATTCTAAGGCTAACATTATTCTCAATGTTGCTTCCAGCGGGATTGCTTTTCTTTTATTTTTTCCCTCTCAAGTTTTTTTACCAATATTTTTTTATTCATTTTCTAGCTATATGTGACTGTCCATAAACACACTTTCTTGCTATATATCAGAGGTGCTAATAAATTTTCATTTTTTTTTATTCATGCTTCATTGTACTTTTTTTTTTGAAAGACTCAAGTTGAGGTGTTAAGCTATATAGTTTTTCACATTATTTTATTCTTCATCCATCATTTTATTTATTTTTTACTTACATTTTTATTTAATAAGTTTTTTTAACTTAATTTTATCATTACAGTTCCACCTCTCTCACTAAAGCTTTTTTTTCTCATCGATTTATTTTATGATATTATAATTAATATATTTGAAATTAATATAATCATTTTAATTTTTAGATATTTTAAAAAGAACTTTTATATATATTAAATTATTTTTATTATTTTTTTAAACAAAATTCAGAATCATAATTTTAAAGATTTTTCTCTCTCATACAATTAATATAGTCATTTTTATTTTCCCCCTCTCATGTTTTTTCTACTAGTTTTATTTTAATAACTATAAGTGAGAAATAACAATGATGCTGATTTGTCAAAATATTATTGGATGTCTGTGTTGAAGTCCTTTACACTGACAGTGCATAGAATTTAGATTATTTTTTACTTTGGCTTCATTGTACCTTTTGATCTTTGTACTTTTAATCCCAATAGTCAAGACTTATCAAATTTTCACAATATTTATATTGTTCTGAAACTTGACTTTGATTGAGATGAGATGATTGACATGCACGTTGATTGTCTAGCGAAAGTAAATTTTGGACAAAGATTGATATATGATGAGATTGTAGATGCTGTCTTAAATGAATATGATGGTTTTTTCTTTGTAGATCGTTATGGTCGGAAAACTTTACTTTGGAAGACTTTGAGCTGCCGATTTTATTCTAAGGCTAACATTATTCTCAATGTTGCTTCCAGCGGGATTGCTTTTCTTTTATTTTTTCCCTCTCAAGTTGTTTTACCAATATTTTTTTTTTCATTTTCTTGTTATATGTGACTGTGCATAAACACATTTTCTTGCTATGTATAAGAGGAGCTAATAAATTTTCATTTTTTTAATTCATGCTTAATTGTACTTTTTTTTGAAAGACTTAAGTTGAGGTGTTAAGCTATATAGTTTTTCACATTATTTTATTCTTCATCCATCATTTTATTTATTTTTTACTTACATTTTAATTTAATAAGTTTTTTTAACTCAATGTTATCATTACAATTCCACTTCTCTCACCAAAGCTTTTTTTCTCATCGATTTATTTTACGATATTATAATTAATATATTTGAAATTAATATAATCATTTTAATTTTTAGATATTTTAAAAATAACTTTCATATATAGTAAATTATTTTTATTATTTTTATAAACAAAATTCAGAATCATAATTTTTAATATTTTTCTCTCTCATACAATTAATATAATCATTTTTATTTTCCCCCTCTCATGTTTTTTACCAGTTTTATTTTAATAACTATAATTGAGAAATAACAATGATGCTGATTTGTCAAAATATTATTGGATGTGTGTGTAAAAGTCCTTTACACTGATAGTACATAGAAATTAGACTATTTTTTAACTTTGGCTTAATTGTACTTTTTCATCTCTGTACTTTTAATCCCAATAGTCAAGGCTTATCAAATTTTCACAATATTTATATTGTTAGTAAAGTTGACTTTGATTGAGATGGGATGATTGACAAGCACGTTGATTGTCTTGCGAAAGTAAATTTTGGACAAAGATTGATATATGATGAGATTGTGGATTATGACACCCTAAACTCAGGTCATCACATCTTACCCGTTTGCGGAAATAAAAATTAATTTGCTGGTTGCTTTCGGAAAATACTGTTTTCTCAACGTTTATCTCTTTAAAATATGGTGATAAATTTTTTTTCTTCCTAACCTCATAACCACAACAACGTAATCAAATCACACTTAAATACATAATGTATATAAGTCCTCCATCTATATTGCCTCATATGTTTTCTCACATAAATCATAATCAACTTTATTCTCAAAACATAACTTTACCTAAGCTGGTCGTAACTAACGGACACTACAACTGATAAAAGCAGCAACAGCATGCCTCGAACTAGACAACCTTCTTCTTCTTGTAGAGATCATACCCCTTGTACAACTCTGATATGTTTGTAAGGGTGAGACGTCAATATATGGATTTACCACCATAACTAAATGCACAACACAAAAGAAGGCACATACACATATACATGTCTATAACAACGTACTCATTCATATTATATCACATCGTTTATCAATGGGTTTCACACCCCAAACATCAACGTTGGAAAACTATGCATGAACACTTCAATACATTATCTAAAACTTCGTACTTAATTTCATGAGATATCTCCAACCTCATGAACCTCGTGATGAGTTGATCAGACTCGATTGCCACAGGCACGCCCATCGCACACTGTCCAACATCGTGGCACAGTGATAACCTCGTAGATGGGGTCTCATTGTCCAAACCCCAAGCACAATGAAGAACATCGTTGGTATGACCTACCCTGACGCCGCAAGGTAATCCCTCGTTTAATCATGGCACGTCTGCCAAATGCATACAAGAAAACATTTTGTTCTCAACACTTTTCTTTGTGCTATATCTTTATTTGTCAAAGCTCTCAAAAGCTTATGACCCTTCATCGTTTTAAACATCTTTACAACTTTTATTAACAACACAGGACCTCAAAGTCCGAGTGCTCAATCACGAAGCCCCTAGACCTTGCAATTAGTCTTAGGTTCGTGGTAATAGAAAACAACTTAAAATGTTTTAACTTCTTTAAATAGATACCCAGTTTACAACATAATGAGCCTTAATACCCCGACGTCTCAGTTATTAAGTTCCATATCATCGTCTTACATCATTTTTACATCTTTTTTACATCGTTTTACATTGTTCTACATCTTCTTCTTACATCGTTCTACATCTTTTTACATCTTCTTACATCGTTTTACATAGTTTCTGTCTGTGAAAAACAAATCCAAAATAGGATAACATCATAAGAACACTAGTACCCCGACATCTCGGTTACTAAGCTCTATATCATCCTTTACGTCATTAAGTAAAACTCATTTACAGCAAATCCTTTCTACTTGAAATTCGTTGGTAAAACGTCAAATCATAGAAAATCCACTTTTCCTTTGGAAACTCATTTTTCCAAAATAACGTCAAATCATCAACAACTTCTTTTGACTGAAACTTCAACTCAAAAATTAAATCATTTCAGACTAAATCTCTTCTTAAATTAAGTACTGCTGTTTTTAAACTTTTCTCGTAAATAATTTCGAAACTTGCCGTCGTTTTATCATTTTCCAAGAAAATGTTCTTAAAGTCAAACTTTGACTTTTTTTTATTATAATATTATTATTATTTTTTTTGTATAAAGTATTTTCGAATATTAATTTCATAAAATAACTTTTTATAATATTTCGGAATTTCTTGCATAAAAATTAGCAGTACTAAAAAAATTTCACGGTTACGCTCTCACCGTGACTTATAAATTTCTTTTACACTAATAAATTCTTAAAATAATAATATTTCTAAAAACTCATTATTTTTCCAAAATCATATTTTCCACCACTATTATATTCCAACATTCCCCATAAAACGTTGGATATAATTTTCACAGCTTATTAAATCTTTTATCTGATTAATCGGTTGTGCACTGACCACTGTCAGGCCTCTCAAACAACATTCAACATTCAACAACATCATCATAATTCTATCACCAGGCAGATCATGCATCATAGCAACATAATATACTACTGTAGATAATTAAATAAATTAAAAGCAGATTAATCACCGATACACAGATAAATAACACATCGTAAACAACATAAACAATTAATCACAAACCACATATAAATCATATAAGTCACACTAAAAGCAAATAGTTATCGAGAAAATCCCTCAGGTAAGCTCCCCTTACCTCTTGAAGACTCAAACTAACGTTTTCAAACAATCTCCCGATTTGATCCGATTTCCTCCGTCGGCTTAAATCAGTTAACTCGGTTGTTTCCTTCAAACGAATTGCAACCAAAATAAATCAAATCAAACAAAAACATACTTGACTCATGGAGGTTAAGGTTCGGCCTCAACAACTTTTCTAGGTTAGGGAAAATTAAAATTTGGTTAACTTAAGGATTAATGATCCATAAGTTACTTAAGCATGATTAAACACTTAAACCAAGATTATGAACCAAGAACATAAACTAAAACTCATCTAGTTCTAAGAACTAGGGTTCGGTTTTCTCAAGATTTATAGGCTATAAATTTTAAAATTTCTTCAACTCTTGGACTTAATCAACATACTAGACTTAAAGTTAGATTCAAGTGTTACAAACAACTTTTGAATCACAAAACCATCAAGTGCTCATACCTAGGGTTTCGGCCTTGATGAAATCAATAGGTGAGAGTTTGATTTTTGATCTTCTATATACTTGGATACAAGAACTATCAAGGTATTTGAAGATTGAATCATGAATCAAGACATGAAAATGAAACAAAACCTATGAACGCAACATTGACCTAGGTTCGGCCAAGTCCAGAAATTAGGGAAAGAAATTTCTCATGATATTATTCTTCTAGATTATGAAAATAGAGATGATTATAAGATCATAGCAATTGGTTTCATGTCAAAAAGATTTTTCTAGAATTAGTTATGAATTTTTGAATCTAGTTCCATGAACTTTAAGTAAATGAAGAACATGTTGATCTAAGCCATGAATCTACAAAAGTTGTGAAGAGAAATGTTTTAAATGACAAGAGAAGAATTTGTTACCTCTTGATGATTCAAGGAAAGCAAGATTTGGATGATGTTCTTCACAAATTTCTCATGGTGTTCTTGAGAAACTTAGAGAAGAAGATGAACATGATGAGGGTTTAAAACAGTTTTAGTAATTTGGGTATATCTCTCAACATACTTGTCCGTTTTGGATGATCTTTATGTATTTGGAAAGAAAAGAGAAATATGAACAACTTTCATGTAGAAAGTTTTTCGAGATTCAGAATAGAAAAGGGTCAGAATTGCTAGGCAAAATCTGACGAATTATGAACACTTTGGAGTTCTTAAGGCAAAAGCTTAGGTTTTCAAGAAGAAAAACATGGAAATGGAAGAAAAATGCCTTAAATGAAGAAGACAAGTTGGAGCCGTGTATTTTGGGTTGGATTTGGTCAAAGTTCTCAATGGCATTGGCTTGTAATTGTCATAAAAAGACAAGGGTAAAATGGTCATTTCATAGCAAAAATTCCCTTTGCCATAAATGCGCCATTATGACACGGATAAGCTTGTCATAAATGCTCGTCAAGTCGGTCAAATCCATCATCTCAGCTCCGTTGCCAACTCCCGGTTTCATATGGCGCAAGCTTTTCCTAGAGATAATCTCGACGTATACGGCCACAACAAATATAATATTTTAATTTTTTTACCAAAATTTTCAAAACTTACAGTATCGTAGTAAATACGATAAAAACATTTTTCATCTCGTTCACGAATTAAAATTAGGTCTTCTGAGCAGTAAACTTTTACTGTCAGTGAAAATGCAGAAAACGGCAGACCGGCTACCGTCTGAATTTTCAACAAAAAACTTCCCTGTAACCTTATGAAAATAAGTATAACAAGGAAATGACCTTGGTTTATCCAAAATCATTTTCTAAGTCTCGGATAAAAATATATATTTATATATTTATTACCGATATTACGAAGCAACGAAAATCAGGGTGTTACATGGAGGCTGTGTTAAATGAATATGGAGGTTTTCTCTTTGTAGATAGTTATGGTCGGAAAACTTTCCTTTGGAAGACCCTGATCTGCCGATTTTATTCTAAGGCTAACATTACTCTCAATGTTGCTTCCAGCGGGATTGCTTTTCTTTTATTTTTTCCATCTCAAGTTCTTTTACCAATATTTTTTATTCATTTTCTTGCTATATGTGACTGTGCATAAGCACATTTTCTTGCTATATATCAGAGGTGCTAATAAATTTTCATTTTTTTTATTCATGCTTAATTGTACTTTTTTTTGAAAGACTTAAGTTGAGGTGTTAAGCTATATAGTTTTTCACATTATTTTATTCTTCATCCATCGTTTTATTTATTTTTTTACTTACATTTTTATTTAATAAGTTTTTTTAACTTAATTTTATCATTACAATTCCACCTCTCTCACTAAAGCTTTTTTTTCTCATAGATTTATTTTATCATATTATAATTAATATATTTGAAATTAATATAATCATTTTAATTTTTAGATATTTTAATAATAAATTTTATATATATTGAATTATTTTTATTATTTTTATAAACAAAATTCAGAATCATTATTTTTAATATTTTCCTCTCTCATACAATTAATATAATCATGTTTATTTTCCCCTTCTCATGTTTTTTTTTACTAGTTTTATTTTAATAACTATAAGTGAGAAATAACAATGATGCTGATTTGTCAAAATATTATTGGATGTCTGTGTAAAAGTCCTTTACACTGATAGTGCATAGAAATTAGACTATTTTTTTACTTTGGGTTAATTGTACTTTTTGATATCTGTACTTTTAATCCCAATAGTCAAGACTTATCAAATTTTCACAATATTTATATTGTTAGGAAACTTGACTTTGATTAAGATGAGATGATTGACAAGCACGTTGATTGTCTTGCGAAAGTAAATTTTGAACAAAGATTGATATATGATGAGACTGTGGATGCTGTGTTAAATGAATATGGTGGTTTTTTCTTTGTAGATAGTTATGGTCGGAAAACTTTCCTTTGGAAGACTCTAATCTGCCGATTTTATTCAAAGGCTAACATTATTCTCAATGTTGCCTACAGCGCGATTGCTTTTCTTTTATTTTTTCCCTCTCAAGTTTTTTTACCAATATTTTTTATTCATTATGTGACTGTGCATAAACACACTATCTTGCTATATATCAGAGGCGCTAATAAATTTTCATTTTTTTATTCATGCTTAATTGTACTTTTTTTTTTGAAAGACTTAAGTTGAGGTGTTAAGCTATATAGTTTTTCACATTATTTTATTCTTCATCCATCATTTTATTTATTTTTTACTTACATTTTTATTTAATAAGTTTTTTTAACTTAATTTTATCATTATAATTCCACCTCTCTCACTGAACCTTTTTTTTTCTCATCGATTTATTTTATGATATTATAATTAATATACTTGAAATTAATATAATCATTTTAATTTTTAGATATTTTAAAAATAACTTTTATATATATTGAATTATTTTTATTATTTTTATAAACAAAATTCAGAATCATAGTTTTTAATATTTTTCTCTCTCATACAATTAATATAATCATTTTTATTTTCCCCCTCTCTTGTTTTTTTACTAGTTTTATTTTAATAACTATAAGTGAGAAATAACAATGATGCTGATTTGTCAAAATATTATTGGATGTCTGTGTAAAAGTCCTTTACACTGATAGTGCATAGACTATTTTTTTACTTTGGCTTAATTGTACTTTTTGATCTCTGTACTTTTAATCCCAATAGTCAAGACTTATCAAATTTTCTCAATATTTATATTGTTAGGAAACTTGACTTTGATTGAGATGCCTGTGATTGTCTTGCGAAAGTAAATTTTGGACAAAGATTGATATATGATGAGATTGTGGATGATGTGTTAAATGAATATGGTGGTTTTTTCTTTGTAGATAGTTATGGTCGGAAAACTTTCCTTTGGAAGACTTTGATCTACCAATTTTATTCTAAGGCTAACATTATTCTCAATGTTGCTTCCAGCGGGATTGCTTCTCTTTTATTTTTCCCCTCTCAAGTTTTTTTTCCAATTTTATTTTTTTCATTTTCTTGCTATATGTGACTGTGCATAAACACATTTTCTTGCTATATATCAGAGGTGCTGATAAATTTTGATTTTATTTTTATTTTTTCTTAATTGTATTTTTTGATCTGTGTACTTTTGATCCCAATAGTCAAGACTTATCAAATTTTCAAATATTTATATTGTTAGGAAACTTGACTATGATAGAGATGAGATGATTGGAAAACAAGTTGATTGTCTTGGGAAAGTAAATCTTGGATAAATATTGATATATGATGAGATTGTGGATGCTGTGTTAAATGAATGTGGTGGTTTTTTCTTTGTAGATAGTTATGGTCGGAAAACTTTCCTTTTAAAGACTTTGTTCTATCGATTTCATTCTAAGGCTAACATTATTCTCAATGTTGCTTCCAGCGGCATTGCTTCTCTTTTATTTTTTGGGGGAGGACTGCTAATTCACTAGGGCCGATCATCAACCCGAGACCCGCCCGAACCCGAACAAACCGAATCATAATTTGGTGAAACGGGCGGTTTCGGGCGGGTTACCGGGTTAAGCGGGTGAAAAAATTGGATTGTTATGGTTACCGTCGAGCGGGTTCGGTTTCAGAAAATTAAATCCATCGGTAACTGAACCCCACCGATCACTTGTTAAAAAAAAATTTATTCTCTACTTTCCGCCACTGTTTCACTTGACGCACCCAGTCCCTTTGGGCTTTGGCTTTCCTTTCCCTAACACTCAGTAAGCTCCCCACCCACATCCCACCTTCACCAAATCATCTTCAGATCAACTCCCTGCCTCCCTCAGTGAGCTCCTACCTTCAGTCTCGCCTTCAGATCAGCAGCTCCCAACCTCCCATCTTCACTCTCGCCATCGCCTCTTGATGACCCTCACTTCCTCCCTTCCGAGTTCCGCCGTACAGCACCACGCGACACCGCTTTCCGCCATGACGATGTCGGATCTGTCGGTGGAGAAAGAAGACCTGGTCCCATCGTTTGTCGCGAGCTCTGCCTGGCCACCGTCTCGTCGTTCGTTCAGCACCAGCAGCTCCGCCTTTCACAGTCGTTCGATGCCATCGTTGACCTTTCCGAGCCGACGTCTCCTTCCCCCACCTCTGGCTCTCACCGTCAAGAAGCTAGCAAGAAGAGTCCAAATCCAGAAACTCTTTTAATAATTGTAAATTTTTTTAAATAAAAAATATTTTTTCTTTGGTCTTTTGAGCTCTATATTTTTATTTTTTTTATTTCCCATTTTTCTGAAAAAAATAATAAAAGTATATTTGACCCATATCAAGCCAGTCGCCAACCCGCCCAACCCGTATCAACCCACCCAACTAACCCGCTGTATATAACGGGCGGAAATGGATGTCATTTTTCTTGCATTGAATCCACCTGAACCCGACAATCCCGGCCCGAACCCACCCGAACTCGTCCAATGCTCACCCCTATAATTCACAATTTGCTATTTTTCTCATTGATTTATTTTTTGATATTATAATTAGGGTTGGGCTATGGTACACCACCCACATTTTACACCACCCATGTAGCAAATTTTGGACCAATCAAATTGCCACATAGGTTGGTCAAAATTTCAAACTTTCTAGTTGTATTATACTGTAGTCAAACTATATGAATACAATATATTGTAGTATAATATATGTGCTTTTTGTATTTGTAAATTTAACTGATATTAAAATAATGTTTTTTGATTAAAAAAACTGATTATATTGCAAAACATTATTGACAACGAACATTATTTTAATTCATATTAAAATATTATTTTGCAATATAATCAGTTTTTTTAATCAAAAAACATTATTTTAATATGGGATAAATTTGCGAATACAAAAAGTACATATAATATACTACAATATATTGTATTCATATATTTGATTACAGTAGAAATACAACTAGAAAGTTTGAAATTTTGACCAAACCCATGTGGCAATTTGATTGGTCCAAAATTTGTCACATATGGGTGGTGTAGTGGGTGGTACAAAATATGGGTGGTGCACCTTAGCCCAACCCTTATAATTAATGTATTTGAATGCTACCATTTATTTGGTAATATAAAGATGGCTAAATCTATTGAACATGAATGCTACCATTATTTTCTTCAGGTACTTATTAATGCTATTTAAAAAACTACCATAAAAACACAATATATTAACCTGTATATTTTTTTTGGGTGTTGTAACACCCTGCTTTTCGTTAAGTGCTTTTATTAAGTTGTTTGGTTGTTTAAGTTAGTTTTCTTAAGTTAAAATAGTTGGCTAAGGACTTAGTGGGATTTTTGGCTTAAAAGTCTCTTGCTGGTGCATAAGCACGCTCATGCTCATTAGCCAGCACGCCCGTGCTTAAATTCTGAATTGTGTTGTAAGTTTTAGGTTGAGCATGCCCGTGCTCAACAGGGAGCACGCCCGTGCTCATCAGGGAGCACGCCCGTGCTCATCAGGGAGCACGCCCGTGCTCAATGTGCGGACCGCGTCTCGTAAACTTTAATTTCAGCACGCCCGTGCTTGCTGAGGAGCACGACCAAGCACAAGTTCAATCTATATATGCTTCCACAGAAACCGAGGGTTTATGTGAAAACTCTATTTTAGTAGCTGTTGCCACTCTAGTGCAGCAAGAGCAGTCCCCTCCCCTATTTCCATCAAACTCAATCATTTTCTTGAGTGTTGGAGACCGTTGGGTAGCATTGTTTCGTCTGTGCTCACATATAGGTAATGTTTCTCTCCCTTGTGGTTTTCTTTTCATGGTTTTGAATCGGAAACTGATGGTTTATGTTTTGTTTGGCCAAGGCGTGGAAGAGTTAGCTGGGCCGCTTTGGGAACCGTGACCAGTTTGACTTCTAGAGCAACCTTCAATCCAGGTATGGGGAGAAGGGTAGTGTAACCATAGGCAGTGGGGGTAGTGTATGGTAAAGGGGTTCCCCATGACCCCGGTGTTGTTTTATGTTGTATGATTAATATGTTAAATGTTGCTTCTGTCAATAACATGCTCTATTTGGTTGATTATACCTTTATATGTATGTTATGGACATGTTGGTTATTGGTATGAGTATGATGATGTGTTTTTCCATTGGTTGATGTTATGAATCGATGATACTGTTGTTGTTATGGCTGTTGTGTTGGAGCCCTTGAGACTAATGTACTAACTGGTTAATTAGGATTAAAGACGATTTGATAATAACTGATTAATGGACCCTAAAAATTGGTTAAAATATGTGGTTGAACTCTGCCCAGAAGAGTAGTGTCGTGCATTAAGCACGGCCATGCTGAACAGGGAGCACGCCCGTGCTCCTAGTTTGAATTCTGTAAAATGGCCGCGCAATAAGCACGGTCGTGCAGCAGAGGATCACGACCGTGCAGCTAAGCATGACTGTGCCTAAAAGGAAGCACGATCGTGCTCCACTTAAGTGGCAACACGCCCGTGGTGGGGTTAAGCACACCCGTGCTCACCCATCTGGACAAAAACTGAGATTAAAGGTTTAAAGGGGTTTAACCCCAATCTTCCCAATGACATGATGATAAAACGATGAATCAATGATAAGGATTAGATAACTCGATTAATGACTAATGAAGATAATTAAGATGATAAGATGATTAAGTCGGTACCCGTTGGGTTACCGCACGTTGATAAACTCGGTGCTTACTGGCCAAGGTGGCCTCGATGCTTATTGGTCGAGGTGTTGGTGATGTTAAGTCTTGGGTGCTTATTGGCCCAAGTATGATGATGTTGATGATGAAGTCTTGGGAGCTTTTTAGCCCGAGCAGAGGAGGTGGTTGTTGTTGTTTGTTGTTGTGCCATGCATAGAGCATTGGAGTTGATGGTTGAGGGGGAGGCTAGACAAAGGGGAGATCACCCGAGAGTACGGTGATATGGAAATCTATGGTAGGTCACCCGAGGTTTGGTGACCACGGCCCCCCGTGATGAGGCATTGACGGTTTGATACGTTGGCTATCCATGGGGTTCACCCGAGGTTCGGTGAACTTCCGGTGTTGGTGCTTCTATGGCCAATACGGATATGTAACTCCGAAGTCATTCATCCTGAGTTAGTTTGGATCCACATGCATAATGGAGTAGCGGAGTAGCGTTGCATTGTACCGCATAGCATACTTGTTGTTATGATGTTGATATATGTTGATGTACATGTTGTTGTATGCTTATGATGTTGCCATGTCTGTTTGTTTACCTTGCTTCCTGTCTCCATGCCGTATATGTTTACATGATTCTTACTTCCCGTTTTTTGTTTGTTTGTTTGGCATGTTTGGCTTCATGCAGAGGATGGCGAGCAATCCGGAGAGGAGTGACTCTGAGGAGCCACCACTCATAGTTAGGATTTCTCTTTCAGTCTAGTCAGTTTCAATTATTTTTCCATGATGTACGGAATTATTATACCAACTCTGTTATGACATCGGGTTGGGATGTTTGTTTATGTTTTATTCGTTTATATTGTTTAAACTTGGTTTTATTTCCACGTTATGAGAACTCGTTCATGTGGGACCTTTCTATCCATGGACAAATGCTTTATATCAAATGTTTTGTTTATTTCAGTAAATACATGATGTATTTTTCAGCTTGCCCTTTTTATTACTTTTTAACACGTTGGGTAGCAGGGTGTCATATTTAGTGGTATCAGAGCAGGTCTGTCCTATCAGGCCGTGGTATGGGTCTGTTGTGTGCTCTTGTTTGGATTGTCTATACTTGTTATAGACAATGATGCTTCAAGTTAAGTTGTCTATCGCTTTTACCCGCTTAAGTTTCTGTGTTAAAAGTTGTTTTGGACATGTACAGGAACTCATGGCCGGTCGAGGACGTAACGATCAGGTAATTGCGGACGCATTGGCACTACTTGCCAGTGTTATCGGTCAGGTTAACAACCCCAACAACAAAGGTGGGCCAGCTGAGTTTCAGGTCCTGGACAAGTTTCAGAGGAACAAACCTCCGTCGTTCAAGGGAGCTTATGATCCGGAAGGAGCTTTGCTATGGTTGAGGGAGACTGAGAAGATCTTCTGAGCGATGGATTACAACGATCAGCAGAAGCTCATCTTTGCTACCTTCATGCTGACCGAGGAGGCTGAGCATTGGTGGGAAAACTGCAGGCAGAGGATGCAGGCTGAGGGCACAGCGGTTACATGGTTGTGTTCGGGTAGAGGTTTCTAGAGAAATACTTTCCAGCGGACATCAAGGACAAGAAAGAGATGGAGTTCTTAGCTTTGAGGCGGGGATCTATGTTAGTTGGTGAGTATGATGCCAAGTTTGAGAAGCCGGCGAGGTATTACACTCCGTACCATCGTACTGCAGATGAACGTTCCAAGTGCGTTAAGTTCGAGGCTGGACTTAACCCCGAGATCAAGCAGGCGATCAGCTACCGAGAGATTAGAGTCTTCCTAGTTCTGGTCAACAAGTGCAGGATTTATGACGATACTAGTCAGTTCAAAGTTGCTAGTTCCAAAGGATCAGATAGGCAGAGCGGCAATAGGACTGATTAGAGAGACAAAGGCAAACATCGTTATGCTCCAACCGGCAAGGACTTCAAGCAGGGTGGCAAGAAGCCATAATTTCAGCAGGATAGGTTTAGGGGCGGGTTCTCTAATGCCTCTAGGCCCATGAGGTGTGGCAAGTGCGGCGCACCGGATCACTATTCCTCTCAGTGCAAGGAATCAGCTGTGATTTGCTTCAGGTGTGGTGAGTCGGGTCACATCAGTCGTGAGTGTGAGGGAACCAAGGCAGAGCCTCCCAACGCTAGCAAGAGTCAGAAGTCTCAGGCCAACCGACTGAAGACCACTAGGAGAGTCTTTACTCTTAGTGGAGCTAAAGCCTCCAAGTCCGATGACTTGATTCAAGGTACATGTTTTATTGATGGAACTCAATTGGTTGTATTGTATGATTCGGGTGCTACTCACTCGTTTATATCGCATGATAAGGTCAAGAGTCTTAAGTTGTCTGTTACCTTTCTTGAGTTTGATTTGATTGTGTCTACACCCACAAATAAACATGTTTTCACATCTCATGCATGCAAGAACTGTCACATTGTCGTTGATGGCAAAACCTTTGTTCCTGATCTTGTATGCTTACCTTTGAAAGACCTTGATATCGTTCTTGGCATGGACTGGTTATCTTCCAACCACGTTCTTCTGAACTGTTTTGATAAAACCTTGGTTTTTGGAACTCCAACGGAGTCTAAGAATCTGGACATTCACTCTGTCAGTCAAGTTCAAGCTTTAATGAAATACAAAGCGCAAGTGTACGTGATGATAGTTTCCCTGGAAGTAGAAAGCAGCCCTCCTGATGTTGCCAGCTTGCCTGTTGTGCGTGAATTTCCTGAAGTGTTCCCGGGGGATGTTTATAACTTACCCCTAGAGAGAGATGTTGAGTTCACCATAGAATTAGTTCCTGGCACCGGGCCAATCTCCATAGCACCCTATAGAATGTCTCCTCTAGAGCTAGCTAAGCTGAAGGAACAACTGGAGGACCTGATGAAGAAGCAATTCATTAGGCCGAGTGTGTCTCCGTGGGGAGTACCTGTGTTGTTAGTGAAGAAGAAGGATGGTAGTATGAGGTTGTGTGTCGACTATCGGCAGCTCAACAAGGTGACCATAAAGAATCGGTATCTCATCCCTAGGATTGATGATCTCATGGACCAGTTGGTGGGCGCTTACGTCTTTTTTTAGATAGATTTGAGGTCAGGGTACCATCGAATTCGGGTTAAGTCTGAGGACATCCCGAAGACAGCATTCAGAACGTGATATGGTCATTATGGGTACTTGGTTATGCCCTTTGGTATGACCAATGCTCCTGCGGTGTTCAAGGACTACATGAACAAGATCTTTCACCCTTACTTGGATAAGTATGTGGTGGTGTTCATAGATGACATCTTAGTGTACTCCAACAGCAAAGAGGAACATGAGGAACACCTTAGGGTTGTCTTGCAGACCCTTAAGGAAAAGTAGTTGTACGCTAAGTTGTCTAAGTGTGAGTTTTGGTTAGAGGAAGTAAGCTTCTTAGGACATGTCATCTCTAAGGGTGGCATAGCAGTGGACCCAGCTAAAGTAGAGACGGTGCTCCAGTGGGAAGCACCGAAGTCAGTTATCGAGATTAGGAGTTTCTTGTGGTTAGCCGGGTACTTTAGGCGGTTCATAGAAGGTTTCTCTAAGATAGCATTACCCTGAACCCGTCTCACCAAGAAGGGACAGTTGTTTGTGTGGGACTCTAAGTGTGAAGAGAGTTCCCTTAAGGATAGGTTGACATCATCACCAATGTTAGTTTTGCAAGATCGTAGTGAACCGTTCGTAGTTTACTGCGATGCTTCTAAGGAAGGGTTAGGTGGTGTGTTAATGCAGAATGGTAAGGTAGTTGCTTATGCTTCTAAGCAGTTGAAAACCCATGAGAAGAATTACCCTACCCATGACCAAGAACCAGGTGTTGTGGTATTTGCCTTAAAGATTTGGAGGCATTACCTTTATGTAGTGAGGTTTGAACTCTTTAGTGATCACAAGAGTTTGAGGTATCTCTTTGATCAGAAAGAGTTGAATATGAGGCAGCGTAGGTGGATGGAGTTCTTAAAGGATTATGACTTCGAGCTGACCTATCACCCAAGGAAGGCCAATGTGGTGGCCGATGTCCGTAGGAAAGCCTTGCATGTCTCCGCTTTGATGGTTAGAGAGATGGATCTGATAGAAGATCTTGTGAGTTTACCCCTAAGAGTATTAGGCTTGGTACCTTGAAGGTTACCAACAGCTTGATGGATAAGATTAGAGAGGGTCAAAAGTTAGATAAGTTTCTCTTAGACCAGCGAGAGTTGCTGGCTCAGGGTAGAGACCTTAGTTTCAAGGATGGAAGTGATGGGGTCTTGAGGTTTAAGGATAGAGTATGCATACCGGATGTTCCTGAGCTTATGAAGTTTATCCTTGAAGAAGGAAATAGGAGTGGGTTGAGTGTGCGCCCAGGTGCCACCAAGATGTATCATGACCTTAAAAGGATGTTCTGGTGGCCTGGGGTGAAAAAGGAAGTGGCTGAGTTCGTGTATGCGTGCTTAGTTTGTTAGAAGGCTAAGATAGAGCACCATAAGCCATCAGGTAAGTTGCAACCTTTGAGTGTCCCAGAATGGAAATGGGATAATATCTCCATGGATTTTGTGTCTAGACTCCCTAGGACTCCAGCTGGTTTTGATAGGTTGTTGTGGATAGATTGACTAAGTTTGCCCACTTCATCCCTATGAACATGGAGTATCCTTTAGAGAAGTTGGCTAAGCTGTACATCAAGGAAATTGTAACACCTCAAGATTCACCCTTATGTTTATATGTGTTAGTTCTGGCATGTATATGTTTGATATTTATATATATGAGTATATATTATTGCATATGATAATATGTATATTAATATATGATTATTTGTATTAATATGAGATTGTGTCTTGTTGTTTGGGACTTTAGAAAAGGTAAAATTCGTGCACCTTGTCCCATGTGTTCTTTCTTTCAAGTTATTGATCTCTTCCTTTTGATTTCTTGATCTTAGAGTTGAACCAAAGTGTCTCTTTGGCGTCCTTAAGGTCGTAAACAAGCGCTAGTGAAACGGGACCCTAGTGGATCTTCTTTCTTCTTTTGAAACGTGAACCTCGTACCAGGTATGGGAGAAGAATAGTGTATACACTAGGATAGGGAGTAGCGTAAGATGAAGGGTTCCCATAGCCCCGTTTATCGTCGTTATAATGTATTGATATCATGATCTGCCTGGTTGTTTGACTGAATTGTTTATATGTTTAATTGGATTAATTGGTATGCCTATTTGTTATAATTGTTGAGTTGTTCATGATGTGGTATGCCTATAGAATTGTCTTATGCCATGAGTTTTGGTTGAACTGGTATGAATACCCATGATTATGAATGTTGTTATTATGACATGGATTATGTTGATCACATTGACTGTATATGTTGTTGATGATGATGTTACCTTTATAATGAATATGTTAATAAGACTCTAATTGACTTAATTAGGACTCTTAGTTAACATATATAGGAATTAAGGGATTAATTCTCCAAGCTTCATAAGACATGAACTATGTTAGTGAGGGGTGAAGTTTCATGCCGAATGTTTGAGTTAAGACCCTAGGATCTGATTTGAGAGAATTAGGGAGCCTAAACTCCAAGACCACGTTAAATTATGCCCAGAACAGTATGGCCTTGCCCAGGAGCACGACCATGCTGAACAGGGAGCACGACCGTGTTCCCAGTTAAATTCAGGAAAACAGGCCGTGCATTGATCACGACCGTGCTGGGGGTTTAGTACACCCGTGCTTCCCCCTACTGGTCACAACTTAAGATTAATGAATTAAAGGGGTGTTTGCCCCAATTATTCCCAGATGATGTAATAATACACTAATCAAACGATAACAAGCTAGATAACTTAATTAAAGATTAATTAAGATAACAAAGACTGATAAGCTGGTTAAGCCGGTACCCGATGGGTTACCGCACGTTGTCACGCTTTGGTTCTTTTTTGCCAAAGTTCTCTCGATGCTTTTTGGTCGAGATGTTGTTATGCTGGACCTTGGTGCTTTTTGGACAAGGGGGCCTTGACCCCACGGTGTGGGTCTAAGGTGTTAATGTTGATGTTGGTGATAAGTCTTGGGTGCTTTTTGGCCCAAGCAAAGGAGGTGGTTGCCTTGTGTGTTGTTGTGCCATTTGCATAGAGGATTGGAGTTGATGTTGAGGGGAATGTTCAACATAGGGGAGGTCATCCTAGTTATGATGATCTGGCCCAAGTCTCGGGTGGTTCACCCATGGTTTGGTGAACCGTGCGCCCCCGAGGTGGCGTATCCAGTTATGATACGTCGGCTATCCAAGGGGTTCCTCCATGGTTTGGTGAACTGTCGGTGTTGGTGCATTTTGGCCAATACGGATATGTAACTCCGAAGTTGACTTCCTGATTTAGTTGGATCCACATGCATTGATGGAGTAGTGGAGTAGGGTTGCATTGCACTGCATAGCATATGTTGGATGATTAACATATTGTTATGGTATTATATGATGATGTATAAATATTGTATGTTGTTATATTGCTATGCCATGCTATGATGTATGTTCATCTTATTCCCTATTCCCATGCCGTTGTGTTTACATTATTTCTTACTCCCTGCTTTCCTATTTCTGCTGTTGCATGTATTTCCTTATGCAAAGGACGGTGAGCAGCCAGTGGAGGAGTGACTCTGAGGAGTCGCGACTCTAGTTAGAATGCTGAGTTATAGTTGTTAGTTTTGTTAGTTGTTTAGTTTGTTTACGTGATGTATCCGGATTTTGGTTATACCATCTCTATATGTGACATCGGGGTTGGGTTTTATCTTTATCTATCTTGTTTATGTTTTAATGTTTTAAAATTATGTTATTTCCGCGTTGTTTTTGTTGAGATGCGAAACCTTTTTATCCAAGTTTTTATTTTTTTCAAATATTCATGTTTTATATTTACATCTTTTAAGTAAATGTTTTATATTAACATGCGAGGTAGAAGGATGTCACGTTTAGTGGTATCAGAGCAGTTCGGCCCTGTCCGAATGTGGTATGAGTCTGTTGTGTGACTCTTGTTTGAATTGTCTATATTTATATAAACAACGTTACGTGGTACTAAGTACCTATAGCTTTGCTTTAGCTTGACTTACTGCATTTGGTGGTTTGTCTTGAACGATCCAAGGAGCCTTCGGGTGCTTCTTGTGGTTAGGAAGGTTGTGCTATTATCTCTTGATAATATGAACTCTGCAGTTGATCTTGTGCGCTTACTTTTTTTAAAACCGCTCAATGTTATTCTTGGGATGAACTAGTTATCTTCCAACCATGTTCTCTTTATCTGTTTTGATAAGACCTTAGTTTTTGGAACTCCAACGGAGTCTAATAATCCAGACATTCTCTCTTCCAGCCAAGTTCAAGCTTCAATGAAAGGCGAAGCCCAAGTGTACATGATGATAGCTTCCCTGCAAGTAGAGAGCAGCCCTCCTGATGTCGCTAGCTTGCCTGTTGTGAGAGACTTTCCTGAAGTGTTTCCGAGGGATGTTTATAACTTACCCCCAGATAGAGATATTGAGTTTGCCATAGACTTAGTGTCTGGCACCGGGCCAATATCCATAGCACCCTATAGGATGTCTCCTCTAGAGCTAGCTAAGTTGAAGGAAGAGTTGGAAGACCTGATGAAGAAGTAGTTCATTAGGCCTAGTGTGTCTCCGTGGGGAGCACCTATGTTATTGGTGAAGAAGAAGGATGGTAGTATGAGGTTGTGCGTCGATTATCGACAGCTCAATAAGGTGACCATTAAGAATGGTATCCCCTCCCTAGGATTGATGATCTTATGGACCAGTTGATCAGAGCTTGTGTTTTTTCGAAGATAGACTTGAGATAAGGTTACCATTAGATTCAAGTTAAGTCGAAGGACATCTCGAAGACAGCATTCAAAACGCGATATGGTCACTATGAGTACTTGGTTATGCCCTTTGGTGTGACCAATACCCCTACTGTGTTCATGGACTACATGAACAAGACCTTTCACCCTTACTTGGATAAGTTTGTGGTGGTCTTTATAGATGACATCTTAGTGTACTCTAAGACTAAGGAAGAACATGAGGGGCACTTGAGGATTGTCATACAGACCCTTAAGGATAAGAAATTGTATGCAAAGATGTCTAAGTGCGAGTTTTGGTTAGAATAGCTTAGTTTCTTAGGTCACGTGATCTCAAAAGGTGGGATAGTCGTCGATCCGGCTAAGGTTGAGACGGTGCTCCAATGGGAAGCACCAAAGTCAGTGATCGAGATTAGGAGTTTTTTGGGTTTAGCAGGGTACTATAGGCGATTCATAGAAGGTTTCTCTAAGTTAGCCTTACCCTTAACCCGTCTCACCAAGAAGGGACAACTGTTTGTGTGGGACTCATAGGTTGACATCAACACCAGTTTTAGTGTTGCCCGATCCTAGTAAACCTTTCATAGTATATTGCGATGCTTCCAAGCAAGGTTTAGGCGGAGTGTTGATGCAAGATGGTAAGGTAGTGGCTTATGCTTCTAGGCAATTGAAAACCCATGAGAGGAACTACCCTACCCATGATCTAGAGTTAGGAGCTGTGGTGTTTGCCTTAAAGATTTGGAGGCATTACCTGTATGGAGAAAAGTTTGAGGTCTTTAGTGATCATAAGAGTTTGAGGTATCTCTTTGATCAAAAGGAGCTGAATATGAGGCAGCGTAGGTGGATGAAATTTTTAAAGGACTATGAGTTTGATCTAACCTACCACCCAGGAAAGGCCAATGTAGTGGCCGATGCCTTAAGTAGAAAAACCTTGCACATCTCCGCTTTGATGGTTAGGGATATGGATCTGATTGAGGAGTTTAGAGACATGAGTTTATCTTGGGAAGTTACCCCTAAAAGCATTAGGCTTGAAACCTTGAAGGTTACCAACAGTTTGGTGGATCATATTAGAGAGGGTCAGAAGTTAGACAAGTTTCTCTTAGATCAACGAGAGTTGCTTGCGCAGGGTAGAGACTTTAGTTTTAAGGAAGTAAGAGATGGAGTCTTGAGGTTCAAAGATAGAGTCTGCATACCAGACGTCCCAGAGCTTAGAAAGTTGATCCTTGAAGAAGGACATAGGAGTGGACTGAGTGTGCACCCAGGTGCCACTAAGATGTATTAGGACTTAAAGCGCATGTTTTGGTGGCCTAGGATGAAGAAAGATGTGGATGAGTTTGTGTATGCTTGTTTAGTGTGTCAAAAGGCTAAGATAGAACACCATAAGCCATCAGGAAAGTTACAACCGTTAAGTATCCCAGAATGGAAGTGGGACAGTATTTCCATGGATTTTATGTCTAGACTCCCTAGGACTCCAGCTGGTTTTGAGGCTATATGGGTTGTGGTGGATAGACTGACTAAGTCCGCCCATTTCATCTCGATGAATATGGAATACTCTTTGGAAAAGTTGGCTAAGCTGTACATTAGGGAGATAGTTAGGCTACATGGTGTACCTTCTAGTATATTTTCAGATAGAGACCGGAGGTTTACCTCTAGGTTTTGGAACAGTTTGCAAGAGGCTTTAGGAACCAAGCTTAGGCTAAGTTCGGCTTATCACCCTCAGACTGATGCTCAGTCTGAGAGAACCATCCAGTCCTTAGAGGACTTGCTTAGAGCTTGTGTGTTAGAACAGTCTGGTAGTTACGACAATTTTTTGCCCCTGATAGAGTTTACCTACAACAATAGTTTCCATTCCAGTATTGGGATGGCACCTTATGAAGCTCTTTATAGGAGGAGATGTAGGACACCCTTGTGTTGGAGTGAACCTGGTGATAGTGTTGTACTAGGACCTGAAGTGGTGCAAGAAACCACTGAAAAAGTGAAGATGATTCAGGAAAAGATGACGGTGGCACAAAGTAGGCAGAAGAGCTGCCATGACAAAAGAAAGAAGGCGCTCGAATTCCAGGAAGGTGATCATGTATTCTTGAGAGTTACTCCAACGACTGCGGTTGGTAGAGGGATGAAAGCAAGCAAGTCATCTGTTATTAGGAGAACCGAGTCTTTCCTACCTTGGTGAACAAGTGCAAAATCTTAGAGGATGCTTACGAGGCCAGGATCGCTGCGACACCCCCTTTTCAGGGTATCACATTTAAGTAACTTGTTGCGGAAATACACTCAATAAAATGTTGCTGGTTGCTTTCGGAAAAATATAATTTTCTAGTTACTTATCCCTTTCAAAATTAGTGATAATTTTTTTTTCGTTTTCTTTTACTCCATATATGACCCAACACCATTAACATAATATAAATATGTATCATAAGAGTTTTACATTTAGACCTTCACATAATAGGTCATCTCCAAAGTCATAACATAAGAAAATAAAGACGTAATCATAACGTAGCGGTAATCTGGAATCGCAACTCAAAGTAATGACTCTCAATAACCAAACATCCAGACTAACCAAGTACCACTACTTTATAAGACACCAAAAGTCCCATAGCTGGTCAATACTAGTAATCACTGCTTTCTCAAAGAATCTCATTTTCAAAAGAGAAAATCATAATAAGATTAACTTACAATCTCACAGTTAAATTTTTTTTTGGTACAACTCAACCAATATTCCTAAGTTGGTCACTCTACAAGACAGTTATTGGAAATACCCTCGTGTCATTCCCACTAACGAATACTTCTTCAAGCATATAGAAGTTAAGTCCTCAAATGACTCAGTGAATTCCTTCGCTTCATCCGTACTAGTGTACCAAAGTACTACCTTAGTCTAGAATAAACCTGATATATTTGTAAGGGTGAGTTTCCAATATATGAGTTTTGATAAGACAACCCCATGCACGACACACAAATAGCATATACCATATATTCGCAACATACAAAAATTATTCAAAATAGTAGAATAATTTAATTCAAATGGTTTCATACCTGACAGTCATTGTCATTTTATAAAAATGCATGACACTTCAATATTCAAGCTCTATTTTAATACCTAATCTTCGGAGATCCCACAACTTTCTGTTTCGTTTTGAGCTGATCAAGCTCTATACATGGCCCATTGTAAAAAAGAAAAAAACAATGTCCAAGAGAACACATAACACACTGGCCACACACAATTTCACCAAGGTTATTGTTCAAAAAATGTAACTCATTGGCTCACACAGAATCCCAATGGTCACTGTGAACAATAGAGATTATTGTCCATAACCTATTGCATCACTCTGAATCACAATAGTTATCGCATAAAATTTGACACACAGTCCAGTAAAGATACATTGGTTCACACAGAATCCCAATGATCAAATGGAAACATAGTCCATAACAAATATATTGATCCACTCAGGACTCAATGATCATAACACATGACACGTCTGCTAGCTATGCATGAGAAAAACTTTTATTCTCGTTTCGTTTTCTTTGTCGTGATAATCTTTCCTTGTCGAAGCACAAATCTAACGACCATGCTTAATTTTTCTTATTAAGACTTTTCACTTAAACAAACACAGGACATGCGGTCCAAATGTTTTAAACTCAACACAGGACACACAGTCCGAGTACTCAATCGCAAAGCCCTTAAACCAATGCACCAGTGTTAGGCTCGCGGATATGGAAATCACAATTTCCACATCAATTTAGGACACACAGTCCAAAAAAAAATCATTGTAGGACACTCAGTCCAATGACATAGATCCCTGATCTACATGTCCACAGAACACTAGAACCCCGACGTCTCGGTTCCTAAGTTCATTTATCTGCTTGTAAAACATTTCGCTCAGTGAAAAACAAATACAAAACAAAAGCTCGGAAAACTTATCCAAGTTTAACGGAATAATTTCACTTAATAAAATTCTTTTACAAAAATCCTTTTTCTGTTAAAAACGTTGATAAAACCTGAATATCATTGATAAATTCCTTTTATTTCTAATTATTTCATTTTTGAAAATAAGTTTCAATAAAAGTTAGCTTTCAAAAAGTATTTACTAATTCAACTCATAAATTAATAATAATAAAATAATTATTTTCTCAAAATAAATCAATAAAATTCTGTGTATTACTTAAATAATTTCTTTGTCGGATGTAATTGTTCTGACTGCTATATAACGTTATTTTCGGAACTTAATTACTTTAAATAATATTTTATAATAAAATTGAATTTATTTTATAAAAATTAGAGCCTGCGAAAATTTTTAAAGTTTCACCCTTACTGTCACTTATTGACACAGTTTCCACAAAAATATTATTAAACTAATATTTTTTCATTTTTTCTCAAAAATCCATAAATTAATCGCTCTGATTAGTTATCCAAGCTTATTAAGCTTTTATCCTTAAATTAATTTTAAACACTGACCAATGTCAGGTTTCTCAGTCAACACTCAACAGCAGATAAAATTTCAATCACATAATAGCATGACATATATCAATTCATGACATGCATCACAATTATAATATAACCAAATGATTATAATCATGTAAATCCACATATCACATAAACTCAATTACTTAGATAAGTATCTAATCAATCCAGCAATTAACAGTAAACAATGTAATATCATAAAATATTTTCTATAGAAAATTAACAAATGACTCCAACAATAGGCATGTGATTATCTTAAACTCCTCAGGCATACTCCACTTACCTCTTGGAGATTCGAACTAGCAGATTCAAGTAATCTCCCTATCCCGTTCCGATTCTCCTCCGTCAGCTTAAGCAAAGCTAACTTGAACGATTCCTTCAAACGAATTGTAACCAAAATAAATCAAATCAAACAACAACATACTTGGATCATGAAGGTTAGGTTTCGGCCTCAACAAATTTTCTAGGTTGGGGAAGTTGAAAATTTGTTAACTTAGGGATTTATGATCCATAAGTAACTTAAACATGATTAAGTACTTAAACCAAGATCATGAACTAAGAACATGGAATAAACTCATCTAGTTCCAATAACTAGGGTTTCAGTTTTTTCTCAAGATCATAGGTTAGAGGTTTTAAAATTTTCTCAACTCTTGGATTTAATCAACATACAAAACCTAGAGTTGGATTAAAGTGTTACTAGACAACATTTGAATAAAAAATCCATCCAAAATTCATAGCTAGGGTTTCGGCCTTTATGAAACAAATAGGTTAGGGTTTGATTTTTGATCTTCTACTTAATTACATACAAGAACTATCAAGGTACTTAAGAGATTGAGTCATGAATCAAGACATGAAAATGAAACAAAAACCATGAACTCCACTTTTTCATGGATTCGGACCAGCTCGAAAAATTGGGAAGGAAATTTCTCTTGATCATATGCTTCTAGATGATGAAAATAGAGATGATTATGAGATCATAGCAATTGGTTTCATGTCAAAAGGATTTTTTCTACAATTTTCTAGAAATTTTTAAAGTTATAGATCCAAGAATTGAAATTCATGAAATAATTGATCAAAATGGAATTTTATGGATGATTAATGAAGATACGAAGATTAGGGAGAGATTCCTCACCTTGGAATAAAAAGATTTATTCAAGAACTTGAAGAACAAAGATGATCTTTGTAAGAACGCCAAAGAGTTCTTTGTGTTTTGTGGGGAAATGACTTGAGATGTGAAATAGAAATTGTTTAGATCATCTAGATAAGTGAGAATATGATCTTAGAAGATCAAAACAAGGTTTGGATGGTTATGTATGGGTGTGGGCCGAAATTTGAGAAGAGAAAAGATGAACTTGAAAGTTCATGGATTCAAGAAAAAAATGGATTAAGTGATGGCAATGATCTAAGGAACAAGTTTCATGAAGAAAGAATCATGAAGTTATGTTTCTAAGTTAGAGAAAAATGATGAATAAGTGAACAACAAATGAAGAACAAGTGAAGAACTTGTGAGAGAAAATGAAGAACATGAAGTTTTGTAGGAACAAAAATGATGAAGTAGGAAAATGAGAGAAAATGGTCCAAGTGTAGGAGATGGGTGCGGCCTAGAGGTAGGTGTGAGGAGAAAATATGTGGTTTAATGAGATAAAAGAACCATGGTTGAGTTTATTTGATCAAGTTTAAGTTAGAAAATAATATAATAACTTAACCGTAGTTAATAATAACTTAACTAGGGTTTATTTATAATCATGGTTAATAAAACATGTGGTCATAATATTTGGAGAGATGTGGCTGCCTCCTACACCATATGTTGGGGAGAAGATACTTTGTGTTGCAAATCATGGTTAGTTAACCTCGGTTAGATTTAACCAGACGTAGGTTAGGTTAACGTTTAAAATATCTAGGTATATTCTTTGTCGTCATGGTGACTAGAGTAAATTATCACCATGACTCACCACGATGATTCCTTCCTCTTGAGTCATCATAGATGACTTGTCGGTCTGTTTCCCAATATCTCTCTGCACAAACGTACCCGATTCGGTTTTTACCCGATTAGGGTTTTTGAGAGAAATGAGTTTTGGTTCATGAAGATGATATAAGTGAGTTGAAAATTTGACTAAGTGTGGTTATGTGAAAGGGGAAACGTGGGTTTGGGGGGTATTTTGGTCCAAAATCACAATGGCAAAGCTTGTAATTATCATGTGACACTAGGGGTAAAATGGTCTTTTTCACATAAAAATGTCTAATGTCATTAATGTGCCATTATGGACATCATGACTCAGATAGGATCGTCATATCAGTCACATTAGCCACCTCAGCTCCATTGCTGACTCCCTGATTCATCTGACCTAGGTTTTTCCTAGAGATATCTTGACGTTTTCACCCACAGTAAACATAATATTTTAATTTTACGCTAAATTTTTCAAAAATTCTAGTATCGTAGCAAATATGATAAAAACATTTTTCATCTCTTTCACAAATTAAAATTATGTTTTCTGAGCAGTAAACTTTTACTGTCAGTGAAAACGCAGACCGGGTTCCGTCTGAATTTTCAACCAAAAACTTTCCCGTAATCCTATGAAAATAAGTATAACATGGAAATGACCTTGGTTTATACAAAATCATTTTCTAAGTCTCGGATAAAATATATATGTGTATATATTTATTACCGATATTAGAAAGCAGCGAAAATTGGGATGTTACAATCGCAAGCCGCAAAAGTTCAGAGATCCAGAGCAGTAAGGACGAAGATCAAAAGAACGAGGTGAGATAATGTCATCGGCAGAGACTTCAAGCAGAATGGGAAGGAATCACAGTTCTCAGCAGGTAAGCCCAAGGATTAGGATTCTCCTAAACATGTCAGATTTGGAAAACGTGGAGAAGGTCACTATACCCATCAATGCAAGGAGCCGAACATCATCTGTTTCAAGTATGGCAAATATGGTCACCTCAGCAGGAATTGTAAAGGAGAAAAGTCATAACCACAAAGTGTTAGTAGGAATCAGAGTACGCAGCGGAAGCATAGTGGAGCTGGAGCCTCCAAGTCCGTGGACTAAACCCAACGTATGCGCCTAATTGATGAAAGTTTAACCAGTTAAGGTGATAGAAATTTCGAGGATGAAATTTCTATAAGCGGGAGGAATTGTAACACCTCAAGATTCACCCTTATGTTTATGTGTTAGTTCTGGCATGTATATGTTTGATATTTATATATATATATATATATGTGTGTATATATTATTGCATATGATAATATGTATATTAATATATGATTATTTGCATTAATATGAGATTGTATCTCTTAATGTTTGATTTTATATGTTAATATATGATATGTGATTTTATTAATAATAAGCGATTAAGAATGATATGATAAGATATCGTGTGATTTAGCATTTAAATAGAGATAGTGTTATTCTTATATTTTAGCCCCTCAACCAATCAGATTTGAGTCCTTATCAATATAGGATCATCCTCTTTTTTCTTTATATCTTAAGATCTTATCATAATCTCCAAATGATCCTATCTAGGAATAACTACCAAATCTATCGCTAAACTTCCATCGAACTTTTGACCATCTTAGAGTCCGATTTAGGATTCGATCATTACATATTAATTTGTAGATATTTCTCTGAGCTTTCTAACGACACAAGAACGCCTCAATCGGAAACTTGTAGCTCAAGTTATGGCCAAAATATCGAACTGTATATAGTTTGGACTGAAATAGGAACCCGTTATGACCCAAACTCATATATATACCATTAGACTCGACCTAAACCTAGTTTACACGACCCCAACACTCAGAAAACTGCCTCCCTCCTTCCTATTTGATTCCTTATGGTTTTTCTCCCTAAAACTCTCTCTAGGAAACCCGTTCTTGCACCATTCTTTACTGCTTCTTGATAGGAGAACATCCCTATGAATAGAGGTTAGTTGTGCTTGTTGTTTGGGACTTTAGAAAAGGGTAAATTCGTGCACCTTGTCCCTTGTATTCTTTCTTTCAAGTTCTTGATCTCTTCCTTTTGATTTCTTGATCTTAGAGTTGAACCAAAGTGTCTCTTTGGCGTCCTTAAGGTCGTAGACAAGCGCTAGTGAGACGGGACCCTAGTGGATCTTCTTTCTTATTTTGAAATGCGAACCTCGTACCAAGTATGAGAGAAGAATAATGTATACACTAGGCTAGGGAGTAGCGTAAAATGAGGGGTTCCCATAGCCCCGTTTATTGTTGTTATAATGTATTGATGCCATGATCTACCTGGTTGTATGGCTGAATTGTTTATATGTTTAATTGGATTGATTGGTATGCCTGTTTGTTATAATTGTTGAGTTGTTCATGATGTGGTTCGCCTATTGAATTGTCTTATGCCATGAGTTTTGGTTGAATTGGTATGAATACCCATGATTATGAATGTTGTTGTTATGACATGGATTATGTTGATCACATTGACTGGATATGTTGTTGATGATGATGTTACCGTTATAATGAATATATTAATAAGACTCTAATTGACTTAATTAGAACTCTTAGTTAACATAGGAATTAAGGGATTAATTCTCCAAGCTTCATAAGACATGAACTGTGTTAGTGAGGGGTGATGTTTCATGCTGAATGTTTTAGTTAAAACCCTAGGATCTGATTTGAGAGAATTAGGGAGCCAAAACTCCACGTTAAATTCTGCCCAGAATAGTATGACCCTGCCTAGGAGCACGACCGTGCTGAACAGGGAGCACGGTCTGGAAAACAGGCCGCGCATTGAGCAAGGCCGTGCAGGACAATGAGCACGACCGTGCTCCACTTAAGTGGCAGCACGACCGTGCTGGGGGTTTAGTACGCCCGTGCTTCCCCCTACTGGTCACAACTTAAGATTAATGAATTAAAGGGGTGTTTACCCCAATTATCCCCAGATGATGTAATAATACACTAATCAAATGATAACAAGTTAGATAACTTGATTAAAGATTAATTAAGATAACAAAGACTGATAAGCTGGTACCCGATGGGTTACCGCATGTTGTCACGCTTTGGTGCTTTTTGGCCAAAGTGCTCTCAATGTTTTTTGGTCGAGATGTTGTTATGTTAGACCTTGGTGCTTTTTGGTTAAGGGGGCCTTGACCCCACGGTGTGGGTCTAAGGTGTTAATGTTGATGTTGGTGATAAGTCTTGGGTGCTTTTAGACCCAAGCAAAGTAGGTGGTTGCCTTGTGTGTTGTTGTGCCATTTACATAGAGCATTGGAATTGATGTTGAGGGGGATGTTCAACATAGGAGAGGTCATCCTAGTTATGATGATCTGGCCCAAGTCTCGGGTGGTTCACCCATGGTTTGGTGAACCGTGTGCCCCTGAGGTGGCGTATCCAGTTATGATACGTCAGCTATCCAAGGGGTTCCTCCATGGTTTGGGGAACTGCCGGTGTTGGTGCTTTTTGGCCAATACGGATATGTAAATTCTTTGTTGACTTTCTGATTTAGTTGGATCCACATGCATTGATGGAGTAGTGGAGTAGGGTTGCATTGCACTGCATAGCATATGTTGGATGATTAACATGTTGTTATGGTATTATATGATGATGTATAAATATTATTTGTTGTTATATTGCTATGTCATGCTATGATGTATGTTCATCTTATTCCCTATTCCCATGTCGTTGGGTTTACATGATTTTTTACTACCTGCTTTCCTGTTTCTGTTATTGCATGCATTTCCTTATGTAGAGGACGGTGAGCAGCCGACGGAGGAGTGACTCTGAGGAACCGCAACTCTAGTTAGAATACTGAGTTATAGTTGTTAGTTTGGTTAGTTATTTAGTTTGTTTCCGTGATGTATCCGGATTTTGGTTATACCAGCTCTGTATGTGACATCGGGGTTGGGTTTTTCTTTATCTGTCTTGTTTATGTTTTACTATTTTAAAACTATGTTATTTCCGTGTTGTTTTTGTTGAGATGTGAAACCTTTTTATCCAAGTTTTTATTTTTTTTCAAATAAATGCATCTTTTATAATTACCTCTTTTAAGTAAATGTTTTATATTAACATGCGGGGTAGAAGGATGTCACGGAAATAGTTAGGCTTCATGGTTTACCCTTTAGCATAGTATCAGATAGAGACCCGAGGTTTATCTCTAGGTTTTGGGACTGTTTGTAGCATGCTTTAGGGACAAAGCTTAGGCTTAGTTTAGCTTACCACCCACATGCTGATGGCCAGTCTGAGAGGACCATCCAATCCTTAGAGGACTTGTTGAGGGCTTGTGTTCTAGAGCAGTCTGGTGGTTGGGACAAGTTTTTGCCCCTGATAGAGTTTACCTACAACAACAGCTTCCATTCCAGCATTGGGATGGCATTTTATGAGACTCTTTATAGGAGGAGATGTAAGACACCATTGTGTTGGAATGAACCTAGTGATAGTGTGGTGTTAGGGCCAAAGATAGTCCAAGAAACAACAGAAAAGATCCGAATAATTAAGCACCACACTATATTGATGTTACAACTACACCCATATAACTTGTACACATAATACCAAAACACTGTTTAGGGTATCCTCTCAGTAGGATCCCTTAAAGGTATACACTTCAAACAAAAAGACGTAACCAGCGGAAAAATATAAAATATCTTAATATACTGGTCATAAACATCTAAACTCTATCCTCATGGATTACAACTCTTCCTCCAGCCTCTGGTTCGTAAGGAGTTCCATCTAACTCCTCATCAAACTGCTCCGCAGAGTCTTCCGTACGATCACATAATAAATAAAGACATAACATACAGAAAATATAGGGGATAAGAAATAGTTCTATCATAAAAAATGGAAAAGAATACATGGCTCATAATATAACAACTGTCATACACACACACCTATTAGAAACAACAAACATCCTTACTTTACTACTTCATACTTTACCCTCAACTTATGCAACTTAAATCTATATGCTGACGTGGCCACTACCAATCATGTCACCATCCCCAATTACCGTTAGGGATGTTAGTCAGTAGTCCAAGCGACGCGTTCCCGAAATCAAAACACACCCCCATTACCGTTAGGGTGTTCAACCAAGGAATGAAACTATTCCCCCCAATCCTGTTGGAGAATAATTGTACCATACAAAAGTATCCCCATTACCGTTAGGATAGTTGTTTGGGTACACACTCTCATTACCGTTAGAGTGTTCATTCAAGTATTGACACTATTTCTCCCATTACCGTTAGAGAATAGCTGCACATCCTAATTCTAAGTTGGAACGGTCTAGCGAAGACTTCGGACTTCGTGTATCATAAACACACGGTTGTGAACAAAAATACAAATACCTAAACCTCATCAACAACGTCCTAATGCCTCAAGCTCCCATCATAGCCTCGACTCACAATCTATGACACCTCTCATTTTTAAAATAATCACTTGAAGCTAGGCACCTCTAAAACCAAGTTATTCTCTCACCAAAATCAATGCCTCCCACAATACATATTTTTAATTAATAACCAACTAAGCATAAAGTAAAACCAGGCAGATCATGCATAATACATTAATCATCACAATTTGCTAATATCACAAAATATCACCTAAAGCAATTTACAATCAGCTTAACATCGATAAATCCACAATTCCCAAATCATCATTGATATTTTATAAAAGCATTCAATGTGATTTTGGTCTTGTCAATTACTCAATCACTAGTAGGGTTTAGGTCGCACTACACAATTATTGTACTATAAGCTACTTATCTAATCCGATGATAGGTTGGTTTTTACCCCACCTTAAAGATGTTCAGAAATTTTCAGGAACTTGTCGGTACACAATCAACTCCCGTCAGAGTTCCCAGAGAGTAATTTCTGTTTCTTCCAAGCAAGCACGAGCACGAATGACAACCCAGAGAGTCAGTTCAAACATAGAAACAACCAGACAATTCACCAAATTAATTTCTCAACAATCACACTATAATTATAACTCAATAACATATTTAATTTCTGAAAAACTCATTGTTTTAAATCAAAACAGATTTGGGGGTTTTTAGGCTCCAGATGAAAATTGGCGAAAAATCAATTTAACAAGAGATTGACAAAATTGAATTAAGAAGACACTTAATCATGCTCCCAATTTCATAAAACACCAATTTAATTTCAGATTTTGAGAGATAAAATCAAAACCTAGGATTAGGGTTTGAGGAATAAAATTGGGGTTCTTGAATCTGAACAAAGGAAGTGAGAAAACCACTTACCCAAGGAAGAAGGTGAGCTTGTGGTGGTGTTGTGGTGGTTTACCGGCGGCGGACGGTGGCTGTGGTGGTGCTTCTTTCTCTGTGATAACCAAAAATAGAGAGAGATAGATCAAACCCAAGGGAAGAAGAAGAAGAAGAAGAAGAAGAAGAAGGAGAAGGAGCTCACGTAGTGGAAACCACCATGAAAAGGCGGCAGCGAAACCCACCTTGGTGTAGAGCACGGTTTCGCGCTACAAGAACAACTGAGGCGCGATCTGAATAGTGACGTGAACCAGGCGTGGTGTCGTGCGGTCGGAGCTCCGACTGGCGGCAGTTGCGGTGCGGGTCGCGACTGGAGGGGTTGGGCGGCACGCGATTGTGCAGATCGGAGGAGAGGAGACTTTGGTTTTTGAAGTTGTGGAGAGTAGAAGAGAAAAGAAGGGTGTTATGCTAAGGAAGAAGAAGAAATCGGGTAATAAGATAAAAGGAAGAGAGAGAAAGTTAACTTCTTCACTAAGTTTTATAAAGGGGTAATTAATTAGGATCTTGGGAGTATTAGAGACATTAACAAGTGTAGATATTTTATCAGAATATTTTATTCAAGAACATTCATAGTGAGTTATTGTTGATCTGACATATTTTTCTTATCTGACCGGTATAAAAGGTACTGTCAGTGGAAACACAGACCAATTTCCGTTTGAATTTTCAACCCAAAATTTTACGGTAACTCTCTACGATAAAGTTAAGCATGAATAAGATTTTGTTTTATCCAAAATCATTTTCTTGACCTCTGATTAAAATATAATAATTATATTTTAACCGGTAAACAACGTAATTAAAAACAGACTGTTACATTACTACCCCTCTAAAAAAAACCGTCCTCGGAATTTACGTACCTTGGGAAAGATGTGGATATTGTTTTTGTATATCCGCCTCGCGTTCCCAAGTAGCATCTCCAGTAGTTTCATCCGATATGACCTTAACCAAAGGAATCTGTCTACTACGAAGCTCCTTAATCTGTCTATCATCCGCTATCCTTACGGTGTAAAGTTTCATACTCTAGATTCTCTCGCAGTTCTATAGACTCGGACTCAATAACATGTGAAAGATTAGGATAATACTTTCTCAACTGAGACACGTGAAGACGTCATGAAGATTAGCGAAGTTAGGTGGTAATGCAATATGGTAAGCTACTGGACCAATCCTTCGAAGAATCTGGAAAGGTTCGATGAATCTAGGAGTAAGTTTTCTATATTTTATAGCTCTACCAATTCCAGTTTTAGATATTTTAAAATAACTTTTATATATATTAAATTATTTTTATTATTTTTATCAACAAAATTCAGAATCATAATTTTTAATATTTTTCTCTCTCATATACAATTAATATAATCATTTTTATTTTCCCCCTCTCAAGTTTTTTTATCAGTTTTATTTTAATAACTATAAGTGAGAAATAACAATGATGGTGATTTGTCAAAATATTATTGGATGTCTGTGTAAAAGTCCTTTACACTGACAGTGCATGGAAATTAGATTATTTTTTTACTTTGGCTTAATTGTACTTTTTGATTTCTGTACTTTTAATCCCAATAGTCAAGACTTATCAAATTTTCACAATATTTATATTGTTAGGAAACATGACTTTGATAGAGATGAGATGATTGACAAGCACGTTGATTGTCTTGCGAAAGTAAATTTTTGACAAATATTGATATATGATGAGATTGTGGATGCTGTGTTAAATGAATATGGTGGTTTTTTCTTTGTAGATAGTTTTGGTCAGAAAACTTTCCTTTGGAAGACTTTGATCTACCGATTTTATTCTAAGGCTAACATTATTCTCAATGTTGCTTCCAGCGAGATTACTTCTCTTTTATTTTTCCCCTCTCAAGTTTTTTTACCAATTTTAATTTTTTTTTCATTCTCTTGCTATATGTGACTGTGCATAAACACATTTTCTTGCTATATATCATAGGTGATGATAAACTTTTATATTTTTTATTTTGGCGTAATTGTACTTTTTGATCTCTGTACTTTTGATCCCAATAGTCAAGATTTATCAAATTTTCACAATATTTATATTGTTAAGAAACTTGACTATGATAGAGATGAGATGATTGACAAACACATCGATTGTCTTGGGAAAGTAAATTTTGGACAAAGATGGATATATGATGACATTGTGGATGCTGTGTTAAATGAATGTGGTGGTTTTTTCTTTGTAACTAGTTATGGTCGGAAAACTTTCCTTTGGAAGACTTTATTCTATCGATTTCATTCTAAGGCTAACATTATTCTCAATGTTGCTTCGAGCGAGATGGCTTCTCTTTTATTTTTTTGGGGAGGACTGCTAATTCACAATTTGCTATTTTTCTCATTGATTTATTTTTTGATATTATAATTAATATATTTGAATCCTACCATTTATTCGGTAATATAAAGATGTTTAAATCTATTGAACATGAATGCTACCATTATTTTCTTCATGTACTTATTCACACTATTTAAAAAACTACCTTAAAAACACAATATATTAACCTGCATATTTTTTTAGATGTATCTTGCAATTTGCATAACTTATATTAAAAATATCATTTGAATGGACATTTATTTGTATCAAAATAATCTAGAACGTCAATAACTTTACTATTGTTCATCCTAAAAAACACTGTAGATCCACTTGGCAAGCTATAAATTTTTTGTCGCTATTTTATTATTTAATTTTAAAAATTTATATATTTTATAATTTTAAAATCTTTTCAGCTGGTACATACGTAGGAAGGGGGGTTATAAAAGGGGGAGCGGGGTTACATGGGATGGGGAAAGGGTAATAGGGGAGGGGTACGGGTGAAGGGGTTACGAAGGAGAGGGGAAATGGATAAAGTGGGTGGAAAATAAAAATAATTTTTATTAATATTTATTATAAATGTAATTATTTTTATAATATATTTAATTATTTAATATATAAATAAAAAATAATATATTACTTTTTTTTACAAAATTATATAAAATAAAAATAATAAATTACTTTTTTTAATTAACGGTACTTATGTTATTTTACATATTCATCATTATCTTTTTTTAAATTTCTCTCAACTTCTTTCTTTTCATTTTCTCACATATTTCTCTCTTATCAAACTATCATAAAATTCACTTTTTTTCTCACAGTCTTCTCTCCTCTCATATTCTCTGTTTCCATCTTCTCTCTTTTCATTTTCTCTTCCATACCAAACAAAGCATTAATGTATGTATCGTTGGAGTAAAAAAACGAATGGGTTGCTTAAATCTAATGTAATACGACAAGGACCAAAGTATGGACCACTTAAGAAACCAAAGTTAGTTGCTTATCAAGATAGAATTGGATAAGTGTTATCAAGATAGCATTTGATCATCTTTTCAAAATGTTTTATATTAGTTATTAGAGCATCTACAACACAGAGTAACTAATGAGTCCTGATGCAAAAGGAACCGTTGCTTATCTAAATGTTGCATTGCAGACAAATGACGTTGCAGTTCCTAAACTTTCAGGTTGCTTAACACTAAACTATGATTTTCTTGCATTTCATCCACCAAAAAGTAGCATCAGCCAAGAAAAATGGAGGAGAAAAAAAACCCGGAATACACAGAAATGGAGATGAAGAAAGTGATACAGATCCAAGATCCAAATACATAACCAATATTTTTTGTATAAGTTGTAATTGTTTTAGATGCTATAACCAAATAGAAAAACTGTGTTGCTGAAACATATATAGTTGTATGAATTTTAGAAAGATATTTAAATATGTTCGGTTCTAATGCATTTATGAAAAACAACAAAATAAAGTGAGATGACAATAGATTTTTTCATGTTTTGTATCAGAGATAAAAAGTCATTCTATGATTTTTACATAAAACTTGCCCAGGAATAAATTTTCCAATGAAGCCTTTAAGTTTTATTTGCATGTTTGATATCGGGAAAAAACATTCCACGAAAGGTGGTTCCCAAAAATATAGTTTACATAACAATATAAATATTCTCAAAAATAAACACGATATAAATTCCAAAATTTACAACCACCTTTTAAATCTTAACATACTATTACTATCAGTGTAAGATACAACCGCATTAGAAAATCCAAATTTTATTTTTTCATTTTTTTTTCAAAATTTTATTCAACTATTACACTTAAAATATAAAAATTTAGTATCCCTGGAACATCTCCTCCATTGCACGGATACACAAACTAGTTATTACCCAACCAACTTCCCATACACTTCTTTTTTAATAAGAATCAATGGATTCAAAAAAAAATCATTGGGAAGAGGATTCTATATTAAAAAAATGAAATACACGAGAGTTCAGAGGAAGAAGAATCCAGTTGGTAAGTATACGACTTATAACCCACATGGTCATAAAGTTCGAATCCCACGATCGATACATCGTTGGTGAGTAATCTGTAAGTTCATCTATAAGTGTTATTTGAATCATGAGGCCTGTCCTTGATTCCAATGAGCCCGCGAAACCCAACTCACCTAAACTTTCATTAAAAAAAAATCCACTTCCCAAATACAAGATTGAGACAAAAACTCAGCAAGCCAGCACATTCCAAAACAATAATGCTAAATTGACACAATTTGGTGGACAACATACTGATACAGAGTATGAACAGTCGCACAATGCGCAGATCAGAACGCACTGCATGGCACTGTAGCACTTTTTTTTTTAAATTTAAATTTTTTTTGTAAAATTTTTTTTTTGATTAAGTATGTGTCAATATCTGGTGAACGGGGTACAAATATCTGGTGAATGCCTTCAAATATGTGGTGAATACCCATACTAAAACCAAGTTTTGGATGCCTTAGATTATCTGGTGAATGTAGTTCAATTATCTGGTGAATGCCTTCAAATATATGATAAATGCCCATACTAAAACCAAGTTTTGGATGCCTTAGATTATCTGGTGAACGTAGTTCAATTATCTGGCGAATGCCTTCGAATATGTGGTGAATGCCCATACTAAAACCAAGTTTTGGATGCCTTAGATTATCTGGTGAACGTAGTTCAATTATCTGGCGAATGCCTTCGAATATGTGGTGAATGCCCATACTAAAACCAAGTTTTGGATGCCTTAGATTATCTGGTGAACATAGTTCAATTATCTGGTGAGTGCCTTCGAATATCTGGTGAATGCCATACTAAAACCAAGTGTTGGATGCCTTAGATTATCTGGTGAACGTAGTTCACTTATCTGGTGAATGCCTTCGAATATGTGGTGAATGCCTATACTAAAATTGGGTTGTGGATACCTTAGATTATCTGGTGAACGTAGTTCAATTATCTGGTGAATGCCTTCAAATATGTGGTGAATTCACCAGATATTTGTACCCCGTTCATCAGATATTGACACATACTTAATCAAAAAAATTATTTACAAAAAAAAATTTAAATTAAAAAAAAATATGCTACAGTACCGCACAATACAGCTACAATACCGCACTGTACGACATTGTTCATACGATATACCGTGTGTTTTCCACTAAATTGTGTCAATTTAGGATAACTGATTCCAAAAATAGAAGGAAGGAAAAGAAACTCTTAATAGACCACCACCATTATATAAGCCCAACATAGAAAATTATTAAGTGTCACCCACCACGTGCGTCATCCACCGACAAAAAGACTGGAGCACATACCAGTAACACCACCCAAGCAATCAACCAATACCAAAGACACAAGCACAAGCACTGAGAGAGAGAATCATGAGATGAATGGTGAGTTCTATCCTAACTCTCATGAATCACAGAATTCAACTCACTTAAATTTTCATTCAAAAAAAAAAAATGAAGAAGAATCCATTTCCCAAATACAAAAAATACAGATTTTCATCCATAAATCCCCCAGACCTGCATTTTGATCATTATTTATTTTTAAACATAATTTTTATACCTTTACCTAGGAAAGTTGTCTAAAATTATCCATGTTCAAAAAACTTGTCTGTTTAAATAACCAGTTATATAGATCAATATTGGTGTATTCATGTGTCTGGCTAGCTGGCGCTGCGGTTCTCAATCGTCACAGGGAGCCCACCTTTCACCAAAGAAGTGAGGTAAGCAGTGTACTCCGGCTCCACCCCTTCCGTCACCACCGGCACCACCCTGAACCGCCTCATAATTCCAGCCACCACCCTCTTCATCTGCAAGAACGCCATTTCCTTTCCCAAACAAACCCTCGGCCCAGCCTGAAACACCGGATACATGAAAGGATCCACCCCCACGAAACTCCACTTCTCGTCATCACCCTGAACCCGGTTCAGCCACCTCCCGGGCCGGAACTCTGCCCAGTCCGGCCCCCATATCTTCTTTGACCTCCCCATCGCGTAGATATGATACGCCACCCTCGTCCCTTTCTTCACGAATGTCCCGTCCGGTAAAACGTCGTCGTTCGCCGCCTCCTTCGTGTCCACGGGAACCGGAGGGTACAACCTCATGCTCTCACACAAAGCAGCGTGAGTGTAAACCATGTCCTTCACTTCATCATACACGGGTGTTTCTGATTTTTCAACAATCTCCTTCAGAATCTCCTTCTCTACATTCGGGTGCTTTGTTAGAAGCCAGAAGAACCATGTCAATGCTGCAGAGGTAGTGTCCCTACCGGCCAGTATGAAGCTTATGACGATGTCCATCACGAATGATTCATCGGAGTGGCCAGAACTCAAGAACCTTGATAACAGGTCCACCGATTCGAGAGTGGTTTTTTCTTCGAGTTCTTGCTTCTTCTCTCTGGTGATCTTTCTGGCTAACTCTCTCACTTCCGAGATAGCATTGCGGAGCTTCTTCTCTGATCCGATGTTGAGGAGCTTCTTGATCTTCCAGAATAAGGGGAACGCGGCGTTGAACCTCTCGCTGCTGATTCGCGTGCCGTCGTCAAAGGCCTTGGCGAACGTGGTTTCGGGTAGGGAGGGAAGCAGGTACTCAGGGTCAAAACCTATTTGGAAAACCCCAAACAAGAGAAATGAGTCAACTTCAAAACTGATACATATACCCAGACTAATATATCATAATTAAAGGGTCAACTAATAATAAAAATAAAAATCATCCGACAAATATATAGGCATATAATTATATGTTTCAATGTATATTAGTCACCCACAATGGACCATTAGATGATGATATAAGTTTTTAGTTTACATCTCTAGAATGAAGCTTTAATGATACTTAAACTTCTTATGTATATATAAATTCAGTTAGGTTTTTGTTTGAGAGTTTTGAAGGGATCAAGTGGAGTGATTTGGAGTAAATCAATGATAAAAGTATATCATTTTATTGTTTGGAAGTTTTGAGAAAGAGATATAAAATGGTTTGGGTTCAAACCCTCAATCATCTTACTCTAAGGAACTCTCAAATAATATGTTAAACTCTTTCTACCACTTCACTCCATTACTAACCACCTCCCTCAATCTTCTCAAATATAACCTTACCCTCAAATGAAAAATCATCCGCTGTAAATACTATATTTGAACTGTATAAAAATATTTGTTTGTGTAAACTGTAAATCATGGTTTTTGTTAGTTCTTAATTTATCTGCATGCTTTCTTTTTCTTCTCTCAAATTTTCTCTCCTTCCTCTCAAGACATCCTCTATGTCACGAGAGATAATTTAAAGATATAGAATCAAATTTTAATGAATCATACTTATAAAAATAAGAGGGAAACACTATTTGGTAATTAGGTCTCTTATATTATGAAATACGCAAAAAAATTATCTCAAACATATTGTAGAGTGAGTGTGATTTTCCGTTAAGTAGGACGAAAGGTACCTAGGTCAAAGACATTGGTTAAAAGTAAGTTAGGGTCTTTGCCAATTAAAACCAAACATAGTAACATACAGTAAATATTGAAGACAATATATATGCAGGTGTGTGTATTATACCAAAGGCGATTCTGCAGATGTTGTCAAAGGTGAAGCGTTGAAGGATGTCTTGGAAATCATGGAGTATGGTTTGGGTTTCAGAAGCGTGAGACAGAATGGGGATGAGACGATTGGAGAGTTCGGCGTCCACGACGGTTTCCACGAACTTGCGGAGGGAACGTGTGTTGAACTCGTGGCTAGCCAGTTGCCTCTGGAACTTCCAGGTGTCGCCGTCGGCGTTGAAGATACCGTCGCCGAGGAAGTCGCCGAGGGCGCGGTGGAGGGTGTGGCCCTTGTGGTAGACGGGGAAGTAGGTCTTGAGGATGTGCTGGACCACGGCGGGGTTGGCGGTGAAGACTTGGCGGGAGCCGAAGGAGCGGTGGAGGACGAAGGTGGCGGAGGGGGAGCTGTGGAGGATGTCGGAGATCCACTGGATGCGGCGGTGGTTGTTGGCTGCGATGGAGAACACGGAACCGATAATGGGGTATGCTTTGGGAATGATGGTTGTGGTGGTGGATGAAGAGGTTGGTATTTTGTTCTTGAGTCTTGATGATGTTGGTGATAATGTTTTGGCTAAGAACCAAAGTAGAGTTGCCACGAGAAAAAGCAATGAGGCTGAGGCTAAGGTTTCAACTTCCATTTGGCAGATTAATTGGTTCATACCAAAAGGCCAACGACGTGGTTTGTCCCTAAGAATTTCCCTATTTATAATGCTACATTTGTAATTTTATTATACTTAAATAAATTAAAATACTTACTATATCTTAAAAGACATTCATTTGATCGACGTGGAGTGGTAAGGTAACTTCAGTCACTTGAGTCACTTATGGTCTGAGGCTTGATATGTATATAGAAGGTTAAATTAATCTTTTGGTCCTTATATATGATATTGATTTTTAATTTGATCTCTAGACGTAAAAAATTATTAATTTAATCTCTATACGTGACACTAGTTTTTAATTTGGTCCACACCGCTAATTGATTCCTATATAAGAGGGACCAAATTGCAAATTATTATCACATATAGAGACCAAATTGAAAATAATTGTCATATATAAGGATCAATTTCAATTTTTTTTTGTTGAATTGGTCCCTACATGTGATAATAATTTGCAATTTGGTCCTCTTATATAGGGACCGATTAACGGTGTGGACCAAATTGAAAACCAGTATCACGTATAGGGATCAAATTGATAACTTTTTACGTATAGGGACCAAATTGAAAATCAGTATCACGTATAGGAACCAAAAGATTACTTTAACCTATATAGAATAAACAAACATTATTGGGCTGCGAGGGATCCTCCTCTTAAACGCGTCGCAATATCCTAGGAGATTAGTCTCTCACCTATTTATTATATTAGGTGGGAGGAGGAAAAAAAACAAAAAACACATTCATTTGCATGTGGTGGTTCGCTGCAACCAAGCTGATTGAGAGAGTAATCGTATCTTTTTGAGTAAACCTGATTGTTTTACTTTTTAGCGAAAATTTTTAGATTGGAATGTTTTTTTATCTTACATATGTAAATCAGTTCTTGATATGTATGAAGTTATGCAAGCAATGTTATAAATATTTCTATCACCGTTAACATAATTTTACATATTTCAAAAGTTAATTTACATATCTAAAAGAATTTATTCTGTTTAGCTTCCAGCTTGAAGGGAGTTAGATCTTAAAATAGGTGGTGCTCACCCATAATGATATCGATGAGTCTGTGACCCTAACCCGTTTATTTAAAATTAAATAAATTTTTGATATATTATTAATATAAAAAAAATTATATTATCAACCAACCATGCATTATTATACATATGATTTTTGAAGTTGTTATTACAAAAATTAAATATTTTTATTGACGTTACAATATATGATTGAAAGTTAAAAGTAAACAATTTTAACTGAAAATGTATTGAAATTTGAGTTAATTGGTATGTACTATCAATGAACAAATTTTATACACTATCAACCAATCAGAAATCACGATATAGATAACTTTTAAGGTAATTATGATAAGAGTCGAATATTTTTAATGATATATTAATTTTTGATTGATTGATACTATAAATAATCTTTACACCGACAATACATACCAATTAAATTCTTAAAATTAATTCCGAATTGTAATACATGCAATGTATTTTTGTAATATTTACTTTTTATTTAAAAGAAATCATATGATGTTACTAATATTATTCAATGGGATTAAAAAAAATTACATGTTGTTGACAAATCATCCCATTTATAAGATAATTATGATAAGAGTTAAATAATTTTAATGACGTGTCAATTTATTATTGATTAACAGTGTAAAAAAGTCTTTACACTATCAATTGAGCTTCTATTATAAATTAAAGTACCCTGTAGTGGAACCCAAAAGAAAACTTGAAAAGGAAGGACAAAATCAGTAAATAGTATAGAGATACCATTGAATTGTGTTAAAAGTCAGAGAGTTAGTAGGAGAGGGAAAACCTCAACCAAAGATTTTATGCGCTTAGAGGGATGATTCCTATATTGATTATTGAAAAAATTGACAAACATTAATTGGACAGAATGATCAAATTTGTAACATTGAAAATTAGGGAATCGAATGTGCACAACAACTATAATTAAGGGCCAATATCGTACATGATAAATAATAGAAGGACCAAAATTGTAATTTAACCTTTTTTTTTTTTCATTTTATATTTCTGCTTAAGCGATTTTCGTCATATGGGTTTTTTTTATTGGTTAAAATATGTATCGTGGACAATTCATACAATTGCTATTCTTATTGGAAAGCACTCAAATAAAATTTGACAACTCAATTAAAAATAATATATCATCCTTTCCACCAACTAAACACCAATTAACATTGTTTGTTCACGGTTTGCGTGTGTTTCTGGTGATTGTGAGATTGGGACTTAGGATTGAAACAGAACCTTTGTTATATGATTGATGGGTTGACGTTAGCTTTCGGAGAATTTGAAAGGTGCATGCAGGGGAATTTTGGTGGAATGGGATCCTCTCTATTTACTGAAAATTTTCAGTTGGAGAGAGATAGACCCATAGAATAAAATAATAATATATAAATATATTATTCTTTTATTCTATGGGTCTATCTCTCTCCAACTGGAAATTTTCTACTGGAGAGGATATGAACCCAATTTTGGTGGCTGGAGAGGATGAAATTGGCATGAAGGCGACCGGATATATGTTACATTGCTGGCGGTTTCGTGAAGAAAAGAAGGGATATTGTTTTTTGGGATACAAATCTCCTATAAAAAAAATGATGTTTTGATGTCTCCTACCAATCAAAACCAGAAAATGTATATAAGTTTTAATGAGTTATGATTTCATTTTATTAAGTGATAAATCGTAATTGATAGGGACAAAAAATATGACAGTAAAATGGGATAGACGATCTCTATCCTATTTTTTTTTTTAATACTTTTATAGCCTTTATTGTGCGGTGGTGAATTGGTGGGTCTGGCCATTTGTAGCATGTTTGGAACTGAGCCGAACCTTCTCAGAAACACTTCCAACATGAAGCTACCCATTGAAGCTTATGAGTTAGAAAAGTACTCGTAGCCTTTCCCACCTCAATTCCAAACATGCACTTAGTTGTTGGTCATGGATGGTACTCCATACATACAGTTGTTACTAATCTAAGAAACTAAACATAAATGAGATTCTTTCAGAAAAAAAAACATAAATGAGGTATCATCCAAAACTGTTTTTGCCGACCGATACAACTTTTTTCCCCCCCTTTAAATGTTTATGGCAGGAATACACAATTCAAATCAAAATAGAAGTTGATTGCTTGTTGCACGCAAATAATGACATGCAAAGATGGCAAACTCTTGTGAGAAAACAATCATGCTTGAAACAATTAGGGGTATTGATGGGTGGCTTTGATTCGGATTTACATGAACAATAAATTCGAGTCAATCAAGTGGTTTGAATTAAGAGTTCAAGGAGTTGGAGGAGTGAGAGGTCCAAGGTTCAAACCTTGGTGAAGGAGAAAAAATTAACATAACAACTACTACTAATATTTACCTGTTAAAAAAATGATTCGGTTCGGATTTACATTTTTTTGTCAGCAAATCCGAACCGAATCAATCAAAAACAGGTTGGTTCGGTACAGACCACAAAAATAATAAAAAAATATTAAAGATATATAAGTATTAAATTTGTCAAATATTAAATTTATATATAAAAAATTAAATATATAAAATATAAAAATATTAAACTATTAAAACATTAAAAATATATAAATATTAAAATTAATATATATATATATATATATATATATATATATTAAAATGGAGTAATTTGTTCGGTTCGGTTCGGTTCGGATCCAAAATCCTTGTATCTGAGAATCAAACAAATTACCATTGGATTAAGTTTGGTTCGGTTTGAATCCAAACACTAAAAAAATCTGAGTTAATTTTATTAGCTGGACTCGGATTCTCGAATTCAACGAATCGATTCGAATCAACGAACACCCCTAAAAACAACCACATCTTCAGTGAATATCTTACGTGTGTCAACTTGGTTCATAAATAGTAATTCATGCTTATATCAACGTCATTTTATACCTAGACATCATACATGATGTCATTTAACATTTTTTTTTCAAAAATCATTATTCTGATTTTACAGTGGTTATATCTAAATCTCAAAAATATAACTTACAAATAATAAAAGGCTTAATATTAGATTTAAATGATTCTTGCTTTTGCCATAAGTTTTATATATTTTATGTCCCCCATAATTTTTTTCAGCGTCATGCTAATCAAACACTGGTTATGGATTCCTAAATCAGAAACTTTTCATTGAAAATATACCTATATCACTCTTCAAGATTTTAAATACAATAACTCTCATTGTATTATTTCTATTTTTGTTTAGCACTCTCCTATTTTTTATCAATAAATTTACGGTAACATAAAATCATCTTACTTAAAAAAACAATCAATCAATATACGAGCTATACATGCCAACGTCTATTAAATAAAAACTTATTGAACAATGATGGTAAAAAAGAAACTTATTGAAAAATGAACATATACATTTTTTGTCAAGGAAAAACACTAGATATCCTTAATTTTATTATAATATTGAGTTTGTATTATTATTTACTTTTTAAGATTTTTTTAAAAAAATAGAATGTGTAATTTTTGAAAGGAAAAAAAACACTCTAATGTGGCTGGGTATTTATTAAACTATTGAGTATACATTGCATTGGCTGAGTTTTTTAAATTGTTAAAAGAGAAAAAATATTTAAAAATAAAATAGAGAATATACTTTCTTGCTAAGAGTGTGTTTGAGAAAGTTGGGAAAAAATATTATGCTGACAATCGATTATAATCAGAATCTGTTTTTGTTTGTGTCAATTTGCTGAAAAACGATTTTAAGATAATCTATTTCGTTTGGGTGGTGGAAAAAAAAATCACTTTTATAACAAATTGCGAAAAAGGTTATGAAGTTATTTGTATAATTTAATGATATTTGTTTAGAAGTTAGTTTTGTAGGAGTAAGCATGTAAGAAAGTTTTGATAATGAAAAATAATCAAATCACAACAATCTTATGCTAAAACAAACTAGATGACATAAAACAACTTTTTTATCCAAAAAAAAGTTTTTTTAAAAAAATAAGCTCTTTACCCGAACCTAACTAATTATTCCCAAAGCAACTACACAAAACACAACTGAAACAGAAAAATTTATTCTTTCCCAAACAAGCTCTAAGTGGGGGGCTAAAAGTTCAATGGTTGTCAAAAGAATATACTTTCTTGCTAAGCGGGGTGCTAGAAGTGGAGAATATTTTAATGCTTCGTCGTATTAGTTGAGGAGCGGTACTCCCTCGTAATTTGACTGTGCTAGCAGGTGGCAGGTAAAAACGAACTAAATTTTTAATTGGTATATCCGTTACCCACCGGTCAGCACCGGTGATATTTAAAAAAATATTTTAAAACAAAATTATAAATAAAACACTTTCTTGTTTATTTGATTGAAATAGGGTTTCGTTCAAGGAGACATCGAAATACCCAGGAGGAAGCGAGCCACGACCCACGACAAAGGCTTGGAACGGTTTTCAGGTAAGGTTGTGGTGCGAATCTGAATTTTTTATCATGCGACAGAGGCGATAAATAATAGGATTGCAGATCTGTGAGCAACTTGCAAAACATCTGAAGGTTTTCGGGTTTCAGATCTAGATGTCCAGAAGAAACTGGTGTCGCAACAGCAGCATGGAGGATGGCATAAATCAAGAGGTTAGTTTGCCCTAAAACATTTTGAAAAGTAAAATTATTTATTATTGTATGATAACGTCTTTGCCATGGTTAGTGATGGTTCGAATTTAATTAACACCCCCGTACTAAGAACACCGCGTATTTTCTAAGCCATTAACTGGTTTTTTTTTTTTTGATAAGCAAAAATTGTATATAAGTGAGTACGAGGGGTACCCAAACCCAATACAGGATGATATCTAATAACATGTAGAAGAAAGGTAAGGTAGAGTTCAACCAAAAGGATACAATCCTTTTACCATGAAAAGACCACCAAATGGTTGAAGATACATTAATCCACTTCCCCAAAGAAAACCCCTGATATACACACTAAAGGCTTCTGAACCAAAAGACTTGAATGTTGTAGAAGAAAAACAGCTGCATGGAAGAAGAAACAGTAGCACGCACAGAAACAAGGTCCCAAAAGATGAAACATACGCAGCATCCGAGCCCACGAAATACTATGAAAAAAAAAACCAAACACCTACAGACAGATAAAAACTCTCCAAGCTTGATACTGGCAGGAAGAGAATTATGACTGCAGCTGAGTATACCCTTTGTAATCCAAGAAAATTTTCCAGATTGTACCCTTCTCAAAATTAACATATTTAGTGGCACCTACATAGGTGATGTAGCCCGCCACTAGAAGCAAAATACTTCATAAATGGATTCGTTAATGATGGTCCACTGCCTACACCTGAAACCTGACTCCCAATAAATCCAACACCACAGAATTCTGATGATTCCAATCGGTGAAAACCAGGCCTGATCGCAAAATCAAACAACCTAAATTCTGCACCTAATTCAAGTGTAACTTAATAAACATAACCAAAACAGAATAATCAACACCTCACAGCTGGCCATTGGAGCCCATTTTCAAACATTCCAATGGATTAATGCACCAATCAGAGAAGGAAAGGCTTCCTCCTAATTTTAATTTAATCCAATACCACGACCTTCTTTTAATCAAATCCAGAATATTTAGTAGATCTTCTTCCTCCTGCTGAAATTTTTTCTTGTTTCTTGCCAACCAAATGGACCAAATTGTCGCAAACCAAGGTACCATCCAAATCCTTTTTAGTTTATTCCCTGTTACTAACCCAAGATGAATTTTAAAGTGGTTCCTTGGGTCAAAAGAAGGTGAAACCTGAAAATCAAGCCAACCGTAGACACCTCCCCAAGTCAAAGATGCAAACCTGCAGTTGAAGAAGAGGTGAGGTGCAGTTTCGATCCCCTGCATACACAAAGAGCAATCTTGATTTTGGACAATACTCCTCCTCACGAGATTGACCATAGTCGGAATCCTGTCAAGAATCATTTGCCACACGAAGGTCAAAACCTTCATGGGAATCCAGCTGGACCAGAAATCTTTGAAAAAATTGTTGTTAGAAACATCCATCTGATCTGCGAGAGATTGTCTGGCAAATAAGATTTGGTTGTATGCAGATTTTGCTGAGTACGCGCCATCTGAATTATGAATCCATCTCCATTTGTCCTCTCTTCCGCATGAAAATTCATTTTGGTTAATTACCCCCAAGAATTCCGAGAGCAGCTCCTCTTCCCATACGAATAGGTTCCTTCTCCAACTCAAATTCCACTGCCACAGACCCTCCCTCCAACAGCCCACTGCCGCTATCGAATCAGATTTATTCTCAGAGATTTGAAATAATCTAACATATTTGTCACTTAAAACAGAATTACCTGTCCATGGATCATGCCAAAATGATGTCGTTTTCCCATTACCAACCAGTTTTCTCAAACCATTCTTGAACCAAACCTCACCATGATTGGAGGGGTCCAAGCTGCTAATATCTTTCCACCAGAAGGAGTCTTGAGGTCTGACCATGCCTCCCTGAAGCGAGAACGGATTGAAAATCGGCCCGTATCTTAGCATCGTCACTGACCACCATATTGCGTCCTTCTCGATTAAAAGACGCCACTTCCACTTCCCAAGCAAGCTTTTATTGAAATCTTCCAAGTTCTTGACACCTAAACCACCGCTCTTCTTTGGTTTGCATACCACCTCCCATCTCACCCAAGCAATCCTGTTTTTGCCTTCATAACCTCCCCAAAGGAATCTCCTTTGAATTTTTGTCAGCACGCTCAACACATTTTTAGGAGCCTTCATAATAGATAAAAAAATAAACCGGTAGGTTGGATAAGACCGAGTTGAGTAGAATGACTCTCCCCCCCAAAGAGATATGTCTTCCCTTCCAAGAAGATAACTTCCTTTTAAATTTCTCAATGATCGGATTCCACGTGGAAAGCCTTCTCGGGTTCGCTCCAACCGGAAGACCCAGGTAGGAGAAAGGTAACTCCCCAATTCTACAATTTAAAAAATCCGCTGCCACTTGCAAGAAACCCTCCTCTACGTGAATGCCAATAATGCTACTTTTGTGGAAATTAACTTTCAGGCCCGATACTAGTTCAAAACAATGAATATAACTTTGAAAGCCCACAAATTATCATAGGAGGCCTTACCAACCAAAATCGTGTCGCCTCGCAAACTGTAAATGAGAGATCTTAATTTGATTTTGACCCAAACCAAATGGCTCAAACCTCTCCAAATTCTCACCCTCCTTATAAGCCCGCTTAAACCTTCACGACTAGAAGAAAAAGGAAAGGTGCCAAGGGATCGCCTTGCCTAATCCCTTTTGAAATTCTCGATCTCCTCCGTAGGTGATCCATTGACCAAAATAGAAGTTGAACCCGAAAAGATGCAAGCCTTCATCCAAGACCTCCATTTTTCCCCGGCCGCAGATTGATCATCATATCCTCCAAGAAGGCCCAATTAACCGAGTCATACGCTTTCTCGAAGTCCACTTTAAACAAAAGACAATCCTCCTTTTTCTTCCTAGCTAGATCCACCACCTCATTAACCACTAGGACTCCATCTAGGATTTGTCTTCCAGCTAAGAAAGCTGACTGATTAAGTGAGACAACCGAATTCAGTACAGATTTTATTCTCCTTGCAAGAATCTTGGCAATGATCTTGTATAAACATCCGATGAGGGTAATTGGTCGATAATCATTAATAGACAAAGGGCTTGTTTTTTTGGGAATTAATGCTACAAAAGTAGATAGAAAACCTGCCGGAAGAGCAGCATTTGTATGAAATTCACCTAGCATATCATATAAATCGTTGTGTATAGATCCCCAGATAGAGCGAATGAATTTGAAATTGAATCCGTCTGGACCCGGGCTCTTATTCTCTTCGCAACTCCACACAGCTTCTTTGATTTCTTCTCTTGAGAAAAGTTTAACCAGCGACTCATTCTCAACAACCGATAACTTGTTAAACTGCAGACCTCTAAACTTCGGTCTGACCCCCCACGATTCCTTGCAGGCCTTTGAAAAGTGATTTTTGATAGCTAATCTGATTTCATCCACGCTTTCCACCCACCTAGATTCCTCTTGTAGGGCATTGATCTGATTTCTCCTTCTTCTTCCATTAATGCAGGCGTGAAAAAATCCAGTATTAGCATCTCCTTCCTTGATCCATTTGACTCTAGACTTCTGGTAAAGCAAACTTTCCTTCATCTTCAATTTCTTCCATAGATCTTCGAAAAGACCCTTTCTTGAAATTAATTCCGCCTCAGAAAGTTTTGTAGATTCGCCTTTTCTGTCCAGCCTTCCGATTGCATCAGTTAAAGACCTCACTTCGATATCCAAATCCCCGAAATTGTCCCTGTTCCAACACCTCAATACTGACCTGAGTTTCTTCAGTTTTTCCTTCAAGGAGAAGGCCTTCCACCCATCAATTTCCGTTGATTCCCACAGCCGTTTGATCTGATTCAAGAAGCCGTCCTGCAACAGCCAGCAATTGTTGAATTTATTGATTAACACTGTAAAAAAGTCTTTACACTGTTAATTGAGCTTCTATTATAAATTAAAGAACCGTGTGGTGGAATCCAAAAGAAAACTTGAAAAGGAGGGACAAAATTAGTAAATAAGATAGAGATACCATTGAATCGTGTTGAAAATCAGAGAGGTGGTAGGGGAGGGAAAACCTCAACCAAAGATTTTGTGCGCTTAGAGGAATGGTTCTTATATTGATTATTGAAAAAATTGACAAACATTAATTAAACCGAATGACCAAATTTGCAACATTAAAAATTAGGGAATCGAATGTATACAAAAAAACTATAATTAAGGACCAATATCGTACATGATAAAAAATAGAAGGAGCAAAATTGTAATTAAATCTTTTTTTTTTCATTTTATATTTCTGCTTAAGTGATTTTCGTCATATGGATTTTTTTATTGGTTAAAATATGTGTCGTGGACAATTCATACAATTGCTATTCGTATCGGAAAGCACTCAAATAAAATTTGACAACTCAATTAAAAATAATATATCATCATTTCCACCAACTAAACACCAATTAACATTGTTTGTTCACGGTTTGCGTCTGTTTCTGGTGATTGTGAGATTGGGACTTAGGGTTGAAACAAACCTTTGATATATGATTGATGGGTTGACGTTAGCTTTCGGAGAATTTGAAAGGGGCATGCAGGGGAATTTTGGTGGCTTGAGAGGATGAAATTGGCATGAAGGCGACCGGATATATGTTACATTGCTGACGGTTTCTTGAAGTTTTTTGGGATACAAATATCATGTATTAAAAAATAGTATCTCGATATCTCATACCAATCAAAAATAGAGAATATGGATAAACGTTAATAAATTATAATTTTATTTTATTAAATGATAAATCTTAATTAATAAGGGACAAAGAATGTAATAGAAAAATAAAATAGAGGATCTCCATCTTTTTTTTTTTTTTTGACTTTTAGAACCTTTATTGTGTGGTGGTGAATTGGTGGGGCCATTTGGTTGTTGGTCATGGATGCATGGTACTCCATACATACAGTTGTTACTAATCTAAGAAACTAAACATTAAAGGAGGGTTTGGGTTAAGGTGCATCATCTATATTTTGTACTATATATTACATCATTTACATGTGATAAATTTTGGACCAATCAAATTGTCACATGGGTTTAGTCAAAATTTCAAACTTTCTAGTTATATTATACTGTAGTCAAACTATATAAATACGGTATATTGTATTATAATATATATGTTTTTGTATTTGCAAATTTAACTCATATTAAAATAATATTTTGATTAAGAAAAACTTATTATATTCCAAAATATTATTAACAATGAATATTATTGTAATTCATATTAAAATATTATTCTAAAATATAATCAGTTTTTTAATAAAAAATATTAATTTAATATGGATTAAATTTGTTAATACAAATAGTACATCTACTATACTACAATATACTGTATTCATATAGTTTGACTACAGTATAATATAACTAGAAAGTTTGAAATTTTGACCAACCTATGTGGCAATTTGATTGACCCAAAATTTGCCACATGAGTAATGTAGTGAATGATATAAAATATGGATGGTGCATCATAACCCAACCTCATAAACGAGGTTCTTTCAACAAAAAAAAAAACATAAATGAGGTATCGACCAAAACTCTTTTTGCCGACCGATACAACTTTTTTTTCCCTTTAAATGTTTATGGCAGGAATTAATACACAATTCAAATCAGAATAGAAGTTGATGGCTTCTTGCACGCAAATAATGACATGCTTGAAACAATTAGGGATATTTACGAGTCGGTTTGATTCGGATTTACATTAACAATAAATTCGAACTAATCAAGTGATTTGAGCTAAAAGTTTAAAGAATTGAAGGAGTATGAGATCCAAGATTCAAACCTTGATCAATGAGAAAAAATTAACATAACAACTACTACTAACATTTATCTATTAAAAAAATTGGTTCGGTTCGATTCAGATTTACATTTTTTTTGTCAGCAAATCCAATCAAACCAATCAAAAACAGGTTGGTTCGGTTTGATTTGATTCGGAAAAAAATACTAATAAAATATTAAAGTTATATAAGTATTAAATTTGTAAAATATTAAATTTATATATACAAATTAAATATATAAAATATAAAAATATTAAACTATTAAAACATTAAAAATATATAAATATAATAAATATTTAAATTAATATATATATAAATATAGAGTAATTTGTTCGGTTCGGTTTAGTTCGAATCCCGATTCCTTGTATCTGAGAATCGAACCAATTATCATTGGATTAAGTTTGGTTCAGTTCAAATTCAAACACTGAAAAAATCCGAGTCAATTTTATTAGCTCGATTCTGATTCACGAATTCAAGAGGTCGATTCGAACCAAAGAACACCCCCACAAACAACCACATCTTGACCGAAATATCTTACGTGTGTCAACTTGGTTCATATATGGTAATTCATGCTTATATCTACTCATTCTATACCTTGACATCATACATGATGTCATTTAACATTTTTTTTCAAAAATCATTATCTTGATTTGACATTTACAATCATTTGGTTCAGATACGTAAATTCAGGCTTATATCTACAGTATTTTATACCTTGACATCATACATGATGTCATTTAACATTTTTTTTCAAAAATCATTATCTTGATTTGACATTTACAATCATTCGTGAGAGAATAATGTTATAAAGAAAGATTACGATGATTATATCTAAATCTCAAAAATATAATTTGAAAATGAATAAAAGGTTTAATATTAAATTTAATTGACTCTTACTTTTTCATGAGTTTTATATATTTTATGTCCTCCATAAGTTTTTTTAGGATCATGCTAACCAAACATTGATTATGGATTTTTAAATCAAAAATTTTTCATTGAAAATATAATTATATCACTCTTCAAGATTTTAAATATAATATCTCCCATTATATTATTTCTATTTTTGTTTAGTACTTTCCTATTTTTTATCAATAAATTTATTATGACATAAAATCATCTTACTTAAAAAAAACAATCAATCAATATAACAGCTGTACATGCCAATGTCTATTCAATAATAACTTAATGAACAATGATGGTAAAAAAAAAACGTATCGAAAAATGAACATATACATTTTTTGTCAGGGAAAAACACTAGATATCCTTAATTTTATTATCATATTGAGTTGGTATTATTATTTACTTTTTAAGGCTTTTTTTTAAAAAATAGAATGTGTAATTTTTGAAAGAAAAAAAAAACACTATAATGTGACCGGGTATTTATTAAACTATTGAGTATACATTGCATTGCATGAGTTTTTTAAATTGTTAAAAGAGAAAAAAATATTTAAAAATAAAATAGAGAATATACTTTCTTGCTAAGAGTGTGTTTGAGAAAGTTGAGAAAAAAGATTATGCTGATAATCGATTATAATCAGAAACTGTTTTTGTTTGGGTCAATTTGCTGAAAAACGATTTTAAAATAATATATTTCGTTTGGGTGGTAGAAAAAATCATTTTTATATAACAAATTACGAAAAAGGTTATGAAGTTATTTGTATAATTTAATGATATTTGTTTAAAAGTTAGTTTTGTACATAGGAATAAGCATGTAAGAAAGTTTTGATAATGAAAAATAATCAAATCACAGCAATCTTAAACTAAAACAAACTAGATGACATAAAACAATTTTTTTCTCCAAAAAAATGTTTTTTTTTTTAAAAAGTAAGCTCTTTACCCAAACCTAACTAATTATTCTCAAAACAACTTATTACACCAAAAACAACTGAAACAGAAAAATTTAATCTTTTTCAAACAAGCTTTAAGTACGGTGCTAAAAGTTCAATGGTTGTCAAAAGAATATACTTTCTTGCTAAGTGGGGTGCTAGAAGTGGAGAATTCTTTAATGCCCCATCGTATTAGCGGTACTCCTTCATAATTTGACTGTGCTAGCAGATGGCAGGTAGAAACGAATTAAATTTTTAATTGGTATATCCGTTACCCACCGATCAGCACCGGTGATATTTAAAAAATTAATTATAAATAAATCACTTTCTTGTTTATTTGATTGAAATAGGGTTTCGTTCAGGGAGACATCGAAATACCCAGGAGGAAGCGAGCCACGACCCACGACGAAGGCTTGGAACGGTTTTCAGGTAAGGTTGTGGTGCGAATCTGAATTTTTTATCATGCGACAGAGGCGATAAATAATAGGATTGCATATCTGTGAGCAACTTGCAAAGCATCTGGAGAGGTTTTCGGGTTTCAGATCTGGATGTCCAGAAGAAAGTGTTGTCGCAACAGCAGCATGGAGGATGGCATAAATCAAGAGGTTAGTTTGCCCTAAAATATTTTGAAAAGTAAAATTATTTATTATTGTATGATAATGTCGTTGCCATGGTTAGTAATGGTTCGAATTTAACACCCCCGTACTAAGAACATCACGTATTTTCTGAGATTTATGGAAAACCATTAACTGGTTTTGTTGTTGTTTCTTCGAATTCATCTTTTTTCAGGTTGATACTATTTATGGGGTAATCCCTTAATGTGGTGTTGACAGTATTTGCACTTTTATTGTAGGAAACCTACACTACAAGAAAAAATGAATTTAGCGAGGGCCAAAAGCCGTCGCAAAAAGCTTAAATCCGTCGCAAAACACAAGTTTCTGACGGATTTGCGACGGCCATAAATCCGTCACAAATTAGGTCGTCGCAAAAGGTTTCTGACGGTTTCTTAAATGACCGTCGCTAATTAGCGACGGCTTATTCCGTCGCTAAATTATGTTGATTTGCGACGGATTAGCCGTCGCAAATTTTGAGAAATTAGCGACGGCATAGCCGTCGCAAATTATACAAATTAGCGACGGCCTAACCGTCGCAAATCAACGTAAATTAGCGACGGAATAGCCGTCGCAAATTGCAACACATTTTTATAAAACTAAATAAATAAATAAAGTAATTTTTTATTAATTAATTATTTAAAATATAAAGTATTTTTAAATAATTATTTAATATTTAATATAAAATTCAAAATTAATATAAACATTAGTTATTTTGTATATTAATTAGAATTTAGACTATATTATGATAAATGAATAATAATTTTAAACAATAAATAAAATTCATAAATAAAAGCAAATTGTTTTGACAGAGTGTATCATACAAAATAAAATATAATATCAAAAAAACTAATAACCCTCTCTATAGCCCCGCAGTAACAAATCTGTAAAGGATTGATCATCCTCGTCACTGGTATCTTTGATGACCCTCAGTTGGGACGGTGGTGGGCCGTGGGTCGTGGCCGAGGGGTGCCGTGAAGGTGTTGGTCTCTTTGCGGTTGTGGTGAGGGGTCTTTGGTTCCTAAACGCAACATGAGCTCTCTCTCGTGTAGCTGCCATCATCTCTATCTGCTCCATCATCGTGTTTGTTGAGTAAGCATTTGTCGATTGATCTCATCCTGAAGCTGCCGGTTTCTGTCGCATCTTTACCATCTCTGCAGACTCATGAGACCGGCGAGGCCTAGTCTTCGGACGATGCTCGACTCTGCGAGTGAAGATCTTTGGAGCACCGCGTCGATAGTTCACTGGCTAGGTCTCCCATACCATATATGCGACCCTTGTTCTTACCGCCAAAGAACATCGACCCATGCCTCGCAACTCCAATTGGGCTTCCACCTCACGGGTCAAGTGTGGTGGAAGAAGGGGAAGATGAGGTGCCTGAGACCGAACCTGAGATAACTTATCACGATAGTCCTCCTGTCATTAAAATTGATACACATAATCATACAAAATGACCATAATTATTAAATATAAAATAAAAATAATTTCCAACAAAGAGACATGTAAATCACCTGAGTGCGTCTAGAACGCTCATCTACATACTCGCCGGTACCCTTCCTAGTATGAGTTCGGGCATGAAGCTCAACCGGCTTGACGCTACGGCCAAGCTCCCTAGCCTGCACCAAAAAAAAACTTGTTCATATTTGAAGTTACACTACCTTAATAGCCAGACATCTAATGAATTAACAAAATATGATGTTGGAACTTACAAGGCGTCGAGCATGCTCCACGATCACCGATCTTGCCGCCGGTGTGCGAGGCTCCCACCCTTTTCCGAGGCCCTATTGAGCTTTGCACAGGCGGATTTTTTCTTAAATTCAGGTGTAGCCCAAGTAAGCACATAGCTCCTCCCAAATGGGTGGGAAACACCATTTTGGACGCTGTCCCTTTTTCCGATATCTAGTCAACAACTCGGAGAGCGTTTGCTCGCTTTTTGATGAAAAATTATCTCTACATCAGCGGAATGCTCTACTCTCCAAGCAGCCTTCTCCTGTAAATAAGGAGAATATAATATTTTTAGGATAATAATAAACTAAAGAAACATTAAAAGTAACTAAAAAATGGAAGTAAATTCAAAAGTACAAAATACCTTAAAAGCCGCAAAGAATCGATCCCGATCCCGATCCTCAAGCTCACTCCAATGCTTCCGAGCCCGATCAAACCGAGATGTAACTGCATACGTGACGGCCTCTGCAGATTTTCTCGACGGAAGGAACCTTATCAATAGAACATGAGAACAATCAATACACATACATATAAAATCTGCACTCAACAATAAAATAACAATATTTGAGATCTTTCTTACCCTTTACCGGTCGGGGTAACAATAACTCGGCCATCTGACATAACCTCGATCTCCTCATCATCTGATGATATAGGCGAGGAATATCCATAAGTCTCCTCGTCATCACCATGAGACTGATGATCACCGTCCATGGGTAAATCTACCCCTGATGCATCTGGTTGTCTGGAATTGTATGCATGGGGTGCAGTCGGAATCCTCGGGGTGGGCATCATCGTGATCCCAATGGAGGTGTCCATGAACTGAGTGGCTGGAGCAACAGGTGGGGGTGCCGGTGCCATATCATGTGGAGGCATGGGTGTGGGCGGTGGGCGTAGTGTAACAGATGTAGATGGGAGGGACACGAATCCGTCATCACATTCACACATTATTTATCATAAAAAAAAATACAACATACACTTGCATTGCCATTAAATCAGAGCAATGGTTTGATAGCAATGAAAGAAAAATAAACCAAATAGGATAGTCATTGTCTATATAATTTATCACATAGTTTATTGCAAGCTACTAACCATATAGTGAATAAGGAAAAACAAAGATCATGGTGTAGTTTATAAACGATAGCACAAGCATAAAAAAATTGTCAGGTTACATGCATAGGTGATTGGGTAATATTCTTATCATGCTCATGTTTTTCCTCATTTATCTTATTTGTTAATGTTACATAATAGTTCATTTTTAAAGAGCAAAGACAGCATCAATAGTAACCACTTAATAGACTACATTAAACCACAAGGAAAAAGTAATTAAAATCACTTACCAATTAGAATGAGAGCAACACTAGCGCGCACAACTAGAAATGTATATAACTTTCACAAATCAAGAACCTCGCCCAACAGAAAATTGAATATAATCATAAATATAAATATGAATAGAGGTTTTCAATTTAATAAAACTTATATATCATTTATATGAATAGAGGTTTTCAATTTAATAAAACTTATAAATCATTACCATACTCTCATAAAACTAACCAATTCTCTCACCAGGCTCAAGAAATTCCTATCAAACACAAACCAAGAATTTTGACAAACACAAAACAAAGATTCATGTGCATGGACCATATATCAATAGCTTAAGGATACAATTCATGTTCACATCATATGACATTTTATCAACATCAGGTCTCTAATCTATAAATAGGTCACTTAAGTTTAATCGTCCTCTCATTAGTAGACTTTCTTGAAGCATAGTGACAACAACAACAATTAAGAAATTAATACAATATTAGCTCTTGACAACAAAAAGATCTAACCTAAGACAAGATTGGATATAACATATTGCTTATATTTACTTGCACTCATTATAAATAATAAAAAATCATAACTTCCACCAACCTACAAGCCTCAGTTGCATCTATAATCAAAGAAGAAAATAACAGACCTAAAAAATGCATACAATTAATAAAACATTGTAGTCATAAAGCTCATGGCATCTGATCAGTAACTTAGGCATATTTGCATTAGCATTTTTTAAACATCGCCCTTCATAGTAATTTTTTTTTATAACAATATTCACCTGTCTATTATTAAACTCATTACTTTGTAAAGTAGCAGAGGTAGCACCATTAAAGTCATTGCTATAAATGATGTAAATATAAACAAAGCATGAGAATCCAAAAATTGCTTAAAATGACCATTTCAAAGTTAAGTCTCACCATAAAAAAATCAATCCATTAAATCTCCCAAAGCAGAGAATTTTCGGTCTACGATCCAAAAATCGTTGGTGAGCTCATAATTTTTGGAGTTTGAAAAAGGTTACATAAAAACTGCTCAATCATCTTAGCATTACTTTCTTGCAATACACAAAATTGCTTTTTTATATTTAATATAATAATCAATATAACATCTTTTTGGTAAATAATAGAACATGTGACTCAACAAAAACATCTTCTTGAAAAAGAAAATAAAAGAAGAACAATTCTGCTAAGAAATATTTTATTTCCCAATCTGGTAATAATAACGAAAAAAGGCTTCTCCTGTAGCCCACAATTTGGTAACACCAGAGATTGGGGAGAGGTTTCACAACTTCATAATCAGCCAACATCTTTACACACAAGTTTATGAAAAAGTGATAATAATTTTAAAAGGAAAAATAGTTTCATCAAATTTAACATGTCTTGAAACATAAACTTTCTTAGAGGGAGAAAGTCACAAATACCCTTTGTGCTTGGTACACATTGTTCCGACCTGAATTCTAATTGATGTTTATTATATGGTCGTAAGTAGGGATAACAGCTGGACCAAAGACTCTAAGAGCAGCATAATCTGGTTTTTGATTAAGCAAAGTTTCAAGAGGTGAGCTATTTTCTAAAATAGGTGTAGGCAATCTATTAATAAGATAGGTGGCTGTTTGAAAAGCCTCTCCCAAAAGGAAAGAGACATAGAAGCATTAGCAAGCATGGAGAGGCCCATTTCGATTATGTGCCTATGTTTTCTTTCAGTTGAGCCATGTTGCTCATGTGTGTAAGGGCAACTAAATCTATGGATAATGCCAAACTGGTTTAGATAGGCGGTGAAAGACTATACACTTTGCCACGATCAGATTGGAAAGCCTTGATAGTGAGACCTAATTGGTTTTCTATCATTGTCTTAAAATGAATAAAACAAGATAAGGCCCGGGATTTATATTGAATCAAATAGATCCATGTAAACTTTGAGTATGCATCTATAAAGTGAATATAATATCTCTTGTTATTAGTAGAAGCTATGGGAGATGGTCCCCAAATATCTCGAGTAAATTAATTGTAAAGGGGCAGTGTAAATAGTCAAAAGAGTCATAAAAAGGCAATTTATGGAATTTTCCCATACAACAAGTATTCACAAACTGAGTGAATATAATTAATTGAGTGAGAGATATTACATTTATACAAGACAAAATAAACCACTTTTGTGGAAGCATGACCTAGACTAGCATGCCAAGTGTAAATACACATGTTTTTCTTACATTTTGATGATTTTAAAGCTGTACTATTTCTTAAAGAACAGGAATCGATAAGGAAATTTGAATGAACATCATTAGAGTGGAAAGGGAATTTGCAAAGGTGTATCTCGGGAAAAATATTTGTATTCTTTATTATTTATTGCTTAATTATCGTTTCTTTATTATTGCATTCTACTTATTGACTTATATGCTTTGATATCATCAGGGTATACTAACCAACAAAATTGGATGAGAAGGCTCAACTCCAAGCTGCAGGTGATGTCAATACGGTACCCAGCTATGCGACCTTCAATCTTTGGGTCAAGCAATTGCCTAAAATCAAAATAGCAATTAAAAAGTTAAATCAACTTATACTTGGCCTTTCTTGCACTTAACTAGACAGTTTTATAAAAATTATTACCTTAAGAGTAATGGCACTTTGTTGAGTGTCCAAAGCAAAAACATGGAAGCCCAGGATTTTCAGTTACAATCTTCTCAAGAAATGCTTTCTGTTTATTATGAACCAGATCAAAGACAATTCAATCAGAACTAAAATCTAAAATTATAACTACTTCAAACTTAGTGCATTCTCTATCTAACTGCTAACCAACTATGTATATGTAAAATCATAAATCATGACACCATTTATTTATACAATGTACTACAAATTCTCGTAGATCCATACCATATCAGAAACAGCATCATCAAGACAATGGACATATCCATGCAGCCCATCACTTCCACCATGGCCTAAGTGCAAACAGAACAGAAAAATCAGTGCAAGAAAATACATATTGCAAATTCGAGGGAACAACAAAATTCAATGATCTATTTTATGATTGTAACTAGAGGTAAGGCTATCATTCACTATTTTCCTCTTTAACATGAATATGCATATTGGTTCTTTGACCTGCTCTGTGTAAGAACACAAACAATAGCTAAAGCCACATAACATGATTCTTCAAGAAAGGAGGGAGTTTGGATGAAAAAAAAAAACCGAAACACAAAAGCATCATCTACCACAAATCCATACAACACGAGTTCTCTAATCACTAAAAATAAAAGTAATTTTGAATCAAGGGAAATATTAAATTATTGAACTAGTAAACAACATATGATCCTAAATTAAGTCACCCAACGTATGCAGAGCCAAGAAAATGGTATACCAATAATTATGGTTAGTTGCTATAAGCTCTTTCTCTCAACATCTTTACACACAGATATATATATTGTTGTATGAATAATATTTCATACCATTAGGAGCTATTGAATTGTATCTTGTGAAGCGAAGGAACAATCCTTTGTATTTTACGCCTGCAAAATCGTAAAGAGAAGGTGAACAAATTAGAAAGAAGAAATGAGGGAAGGTAATGTAATATTTTGAAAGAAAAATGAACAAAGTAGAAACAGGAAGTGAAAACTCGCCGTTTTTGGAATGCCTGGCTGCTGCAGAGCTGTGAGCCTCGCGTCGAAGAAGACAACTGAGGGAGGAAGAAAACTGTTCGAGTTACATATTGGAAATTAGCGACGGCCTTTTAATATTAGCGACGGCTGGCCGCCATGAAATTCTGATTCCGTCGCAAACTGTGAATGACCGTCGCAAAATTACCATCCGTCGCACATTAGCGACGGCCATGCCCGTCGCAAATTGGCGCCAACATTTCGCGTAAAATGGCGGGAACGTTACTGACAGATTTGCGACGGAACTTCCGTCAGTAATTTCCTCTACCATTTGCGACGGCTTCAGCCGTCGCAAAACATAAAATTAGCGACGGTTTTGAGACCGTCGCAAAATTTCCGTCGCTAATTCACCTTATTCTTGTAGTGCTAATCGTATTTTCGTATGTCTGCAAATGGATATTGTTTTGCTTAAGATATTAAAAATTTGGATTACAATTTTGTTGTTGGTGTTATGTTCTAGTTTTGGTGTTTGTGTTTCTCAGTAAAGATAATTAAAGGTGACTGAATGTGTCTGTGATGCATCGCAGGGCCTAGAAGATGTTTCGTTGAGTGGTGACCAGACATCCTATGATGGAGATGGCAATGATTCGAGTGTGGATGATGTCTCAAGTGGGGATGCCGAGGACAGTGGGCAGGATGACTCAAGTGGGGATGCCGAGGACAGTGTGGATGATGAAGAAAGTGGTCACAATGAAGAAAGTGGTGACGAGGAAGATAGTGGTGAGGATCAATTAAGTGAGGAAGATCAAGGAAGTGGGGAGGTGGAAACCGTTTTTGATAATTTAGCGGATATAGATTTCAACAAAATACCCGCATCGATCGGTACACGCATCTTGGTATTTCTTTGATATTCTTTGATGCTTATGCATTTTATAATGAGTATGCAAAAATGGATGGGTTTAGCATAAGGAAAGGCAAGCGTGGGAAAAACAAGAAGAAGGAGGTTACATGGCAACAATTTGTATGTTCAAGTCAGGGGTTTCGTCAGTCGAAGTACGTGAATATGCCAAATCGACAGCGGGTGCATAGGGTTATTACGAGATTTGGTTGTGGGGCTGAGATGCGTATATTGGGCTACTTAGGTCACACAGGAAGCTATCGAGAGCAGATGTTTCACAATTAGATAGCATGAGAAAGAGCGGCATAAGTGTCCCTCATATTTATGGATATTTGCTAGTCAATCTGGTGGTTACCATAAACAAAAAGAGTGATACTTACCGATTCATCATCGTTTTTCGAATGAAGAGTCCCTGGATGAATGACTTCAACATCGATGGGAATGTCTTCACTGATAGGTTTCATTGACGCCATAGATTGTATGTGAGGCGAAGAAGTAATAGCTCCTTAAACTATTTGACTATATATGCTCCAGCTTGCTAACACTCTTTTATCGTTGGTAAGGCAATTGGTGTGTCAATATGATTTGAATCCTCAATCCTTTCTATATCCGGGTCTCGCACCGAAACAATAAACATTGAGGACACGCAAAGTCGGGTAGTTATGACCACCAAAATGTTATTTTAATGACCATATATTTTATATCAACATATTTTTTTAATCTTCAACTAAATAATTAGAAGTTGTGTCCATTTTCGTTAATATAGTAACTACTTAGTTAAGAGCCATGGAATATAATTTCTTAGTATAATTCCTATAATAATGACCAATGATGTTTTTATATGATTAATACTAATTTACGAAAAAACATTACATACATGCCAATATAGGTCTTTTTACTATTGGCATATTTAATTTGGGTTGCCCACCATCGTTTAGTGGCTTTATTTACTTATTTATTTTTTTCTCAATTAACGTTTTTTATCCTGCACTATATGCATGACCATACTTGCTATACTTCACACCACCAATAAATATTCCTAAATTTTAATGGTTTTTTTCCTTTTTAGTGAAAGCAACTTATTTAATTGTGATTAAATAATTTTGTAATAATTTTTTTAAACATTTTGGAATACTTTTTTTTACAGTATTATGGGTAGGAAAAATAATAACTATATTGTAGTATTTCGGAATTTATGCCTTTTATGATACCTACTTTTATCAAAACACGACAAACATTTTGAGCCTGAAAAAATCACTAAATATTTTTTAATTAATTATTACTAATTTCATATCAATATTTAACGATAAAAAGGTAATAAAACAACACATACAGTGACAATACCATTGATTTAAGTTGACATACATCATAGCATCTTAATACATACATACTAAAAAAGAAGAATTTTGCTAAACGGACACACTTTTGCGGACATCATACGGTTGATACCGTATGAACAGTGCCGTACAGTGCACTGTAGCTGCACTGTGCGGCAATGTAGCGGTCTTTTTTTTTTAATTTTAATTTTTTTATAAATATTTTTTTGATTAAGTATGTGTAAACATCTGGTGAATCGGGTACAAATATATGGTGGATTCAGTTCATTATCTGGTGAATGGGTTTTTTTGAGAAATAATTTTTTTGATTAAGTATGTGCAAATATATGGTGAATCCAGTATAAATATATGGTGAATTCAGTTCATTATCTGGTGAATAGGTTTATTTGAGAAATAAATTTTTTGGTTAAGTATGTGCAAATATATGGTGAATCATGTATAAATATCTGGTGAATTCGGTTCATTATCTGGTGAATGTGTTTTTTTTTTTATAAATAAATTTTTTTGGTTAAGTATGTGTAAATATCTGGTGAATCGGGTACAAATATCTGGTGAATTCAGTTCATTATCCGGTGAATGAGTTTTTTTGAGAAATAATTTTTTTGGTTAAGTATGTGCAAATATCTGGTGAATTCAGTTCATTATCTGGTGAATGTGTTTTTTTTATATAAATAAATTTTTTGGTTAAATATGTGTAAATATCTGGTGAATGGGTTTTTTTTATAAATAAATTTTTTGATTAAGTATGTGCAAATATCTGGTGAATCATGTACAAATATCTGGTGAATTCGGCATTTTGACCAAACTAGTTCCTTTCAGAAACTATTTACCAGTTTAGGGTTATTCTGAAACTATTTACCAATGGGGGGTCGTTTTAGACACGTGGCATATTTTATTTTTTTTCAATCTGACAGGTCAAAAACGCCACTGCAGATGGCGCCACCCATTTTTGTTTTAAAAAAAAAAGCAAAAGGGGAGGCGCCACTACAAATGGCGCCTTCCCCTGCAGTAGTGCCTCCCCTGCAGTGTACCACGTGGTGGGGGGGCCCAACCAAAAATTGGACGCCTACAATTTTAAAGGAACAACGCTACAATTTTAAATGAACAACGCTACAAAAAAAATTATACTATAAGTATAGGGAGTAACGATGACATTAATGATAAAGTATCTATTTAAAACAACAAGAGGCAATAAAAAAATCCCGTATTAATGAGTAGCAAATAATATCACATGAGACATAAAAAACTAATAGCAATAACAATTTACACCAATAAATATTCATCAATTATTACAGTAAATTAACAAATTTACAAATTAACTTAATATATTTTATTAACTTACACGTTAAATTAACAAATTTAATTAATATCTTACAATCATTTTATTACTTTTCATTATAATTAACTATGTGCAATCCCAGTAAAAAAAAACTATGTGCAATCCTTTCATTAAATAATTTTAAATTCATTCACTACAAGCACCGCTTTTTTAAAAAATTGACTACCATCACCCATCATAGTGTTTGGTCAAGGATACTATCATGTGATCTTCGAAAGTTTTTGAACATGACAAGCAAAGATTGCTTGGTCATGAGTGGTTGAGTTTGTCTTTATTTACTGTCATTATGTGAGAATTTTCAGAACACACCCACATGCAAGCACATGCATGGTGCAGAGTCGGTTTCACATTTCTTGTTTGCAGAGTCTGTTGCACCTGAATTATTTACTGTCATTACCGCTTTTAAGCTTAATTTTCATTTTCAGACAAACTCATCTTCTTAATTTCACTCCGGAGATTTTCTGCAATGCTCTCACCAGAGTTCCATTATGTTAAGATGACATAAGGAGAATTTCCCTTAAAATTTTAAACTAATAACAAGCAAACTGTAAAACAAGAATATGTGAATTAATTTTCTGGCATTTGTACCATCCAAGTATGTGAATTAATTTTGCAAATAAATTGAATGAAAGTATAATTCGATAATTATAAAATGATAGTAGCAAATTATATTTAAACTTAAATGAATTCGAATTAAAAATTCCAAATAAGAACCAGACTTGTGTATTGATAAAATATTGTATCACACTCTGAATTTTGATTAGTAGATACCCGAGGAAAGTCTGATCCAAATAAATTTTTTTTACTACTGTAATAATTGATGAATACTTATTGGTGTAAATTGTTATTGCTATTATTTTTTTATGCCTCCTGTGATATTATTTGCTACTCATTAATACAAGATTTTTTTTATTGCCTCATGTTGTTTTAAATAGATACTTTATCATTAATCTCATCGTTACTCCCTATACTTATAATATATATTTTTTGTAGCGTTGTTCCTTTAAAATTGTAACGTTGTTCCTTTAAAATTGCAGGCGTCCAACTTTTGGTTGGGGGCCCCCCTGCAGTGCCACGTGGTACACTGCAGGGGAGGCACCACTGCAGGGGAAGGCGCCATTTGCAGTGGCGCCTCCCCTTTTGCATTTTTTTTTTACAAAAAAGGGTGGCACCATCTGCAGTGGCGCCTTTGACCTGTCAGATTGAAAAAAAATAAAATATGCCACGTGTCCAAAACGACCCCCCATTGGTAAATAGTTTCAGAATAACCCTAAACTGGTAAATAGTTTATAAAAGGAACCCAGTTTGGTCAAAAAACCGGTGAATTCAGTTCATTATCTGGTGAATGAGTTTTTTTAGAAATAAAATTTTTATTTTTTTAAAAAAGTCAAAATTAAAAAAAAAAGTGATGCTACAGTAGCGCTACAGTAGCAGTGTCGCGTAGATGTCCAAATTTGTGTCAAGTTAGCAGGCCTCAAAAAAGAAACTGAAAACCCCACAACCACTTCATCATCGGACTTCAACTAAGTACACAAAAAACACAAGGCAACACATGAAACCCTAGCACACTAGATAACCAGAAGACCAGACAGACTTCATTTTATGGCAATGGGTAAACTTATTTATGTGCTATCATCCTTGCCATCATGAAACCACGGATAAAATCCTCAACAAACATCTCACCTTGGCCATCGATCGTGTGTTACCACGATTTCTCGATGGTCCGTCTTCACCATTGTTCACTGAAGTGTGCAGATGCCCGCTTGGTTGGCTTCCCGGTATCTGCTGCCCCATCTGTTGTGCACCTCAATTCATACTCAGTTCTGCACAGTGAAGCGCCCAGCATGCCTGTGCATCTTCCACATTATCGAAACCTTAGTAAGAGGCCATGCTAAATCCATTCACCTGCCGATGTGCATTGTTAATGTACTTCGGTTTTTACCAATTAAAAAATAATTATAATATTAATTTTATTGGTTATACTCAGTAGTAAATATAAAAAATGAGCCCATACCTGCACATAGACCAGGACAAGTTTCAGAGGCTTTGGAAACGTAATAAAATTATGTTCTTGTACATTAGCCGTATTGGGTTTGCCAACGTGTCTAATCACATGTGTCATAAGGTTTTGACTATACGCAGATAGCTGAACGTGCAGTGTCATAGATGATGATTAGAAATTAATACTAAAATATCAATTACGCCAGGATGGTTCACAAAACCATCAACTGGGGATGGACTAGTCTAGTTTTTGCGAGGAGATGTAGTTAATAAGTTAAAATTATATATATACAAATTAAAACTATAATTATAGTCATTAATAAGTTATTAAAGACTTAGATTTAGTGATATAGTTAAATTTTCCCTAAATTAATTCCCTCATTTTCATTTTAATACCAACCAAATCTTAGGGGTGGTCAGGGGTCCATTCACTTCGGATTTACGAGAAAAACATATCTAGCCTAATCAAATTCAATTGCATTTGTTTGGTCCGGTTCGGACTGAGCATTTTAAATTTCAAAATATATTTATTTATAGTTATTAGCTATATGAAATATTGTTAAAATTTAAAAGTATATATTATATTATAATTTGTTCACTACAAAAAAAAGGTTGTTTAGCGATCGAAAATAGTGACCAAATTTTTTGGTTGTTTTTGGCAACCGAAATGGCTACCGATTATAGGATCTACATGAAAGACTGATTAGAGTTAATACGACGACCGAAATAGCGACCGAAATAGAGCGTAGCAGGGTTATCGGTCGCTATTTCGGTCGCTAAATTACGGAACTTAAAAGTCAGAAATTTTATGCCTTTTTAGCGACTGAAATGGCGACCGAATTAAATGCATCGGTTAAATTTTATTTACATTTGCGACCGCTATTAATTCGGTCGCTAAACGACGCGTAAAAAAACTAAAAGAGCGCGTCTTTGCGACCGATTTAAAAATCCATCGCTAAATTTATGAATTTAAATTTTGAAATGGCACCCTTGCGACCGAAATATTCGGTCGCTAAAAATTAAAATCCCTAAAAACGTAGAAACCTCTTTCTTCTTCCATTTCGTGATCTCTCTTCCTATCTCTCACTCGATCTCTCTTTCTCTCCTCCGGCCACCACGGTTTCGCGACTGCCGCCCCTCCTCCGGCCACCACCGTCACGGTAAGTTCTCCTCTCTCTCTCTCTCTCTCTCTCCATCTCTCTCTCTCCATCTGTTTCTAACTTTTTCTCCCTCTCAGTTCCCTCCTTCTCCGCACGGCTACCACCGTCCTCCTCCTTCTCTGGTATGTTTTCGTCTCTCCTCGCCTCTCTCTCTCTCTCTCTATTTATCTGGTTTGTGCATTTACTATGTTAATGGAACTGGTTTTGATGATGTGTTTGGATCTCATGACTTGACCAGCTTTGATATATTTGATCCTGTAACATCCCGATTTTTCGCTGCTTCTAATATCGGAACATCCTGTAACTTGAACTTCATTGCTTTATTGCTTACTACTGAGAAGAGCTACTTGTGTATTTCATGTGAGTTGTGATGATCATTTGTTTTTATGGTATTTTGGGGAGATTTATGTTATTTTAATTTTATTTTATTTCATGTAATTTGTATGACCCATTCATTGGAAGATTACTTTTTTTGCATTTTTGGTTGAAAAGCAATGAATAGAGGTAATATGATTATAAGAATTGTTGAATTGAGTACCGGTTTGGAAATGTCAAGAAATAAAAATGTTGCAATTTAAGTGAAATGTAAATGTCTTTTGCAATGGATATAGCAATGCTGTGCTGATTCTAATGATCCTACGGTAGAAATTTGAGGGCGGCTTTTCATTTATTCAAATTTGGATGATAAATGTGGTCTTTTTGTTTGCTGGTATGAATGGATATCAAGGGAATTTCTTTCACTAAGTGGAGGAAAATTTCTTTGCATGGTTTAGTTTGGGTTTGAGAATTGAGACCCCACCGTGCATTATCTTATATTGTTTTTTAGCAGGATTTTTTTTAATAATACTTTTAGGGCATCAGGAAGCCCTTGGTTGGGAGAGGATATTCTTGATGGACATATTGATTTTGGATAATTAAGAGGCAATCATGATATGCTGTTGATATTTTCTTTCCATTATGCAGAATGAGTCATAGTCTCTTAGATATCCAAGTTCTTTAGAGGTTATTATCTGTTGCAATAAGCTGTGTCTTTGGTCTTTACTTGACGGCAGATATGTTGGGCCAATATTTGATATCTCGTCCCTACTTAATACGATTGACGCATACTTCTTATCTGTGCATTTAATTTTTTGGAGCTTGCCTTTAGTTTGTGCATCATGTTTAGGAGTTAAGACTGTCTGCTCTTTCTGTTGCCAGGTTTGTTGTGTATATTTCCCACCTACCCTTGGCCTGTTTCTCCCTTGCCTTTTTACAAAATTATTATGGTGTCATGAGATTCCTTCTCTTTTCTTGTGTCATAAGTCCGTAAACATATTTTCTCTTTTTGTTTTGTTTTCCGCAAGTCCTCCTCATGTTCTCTAGCAGATTTATTTTATTCCCATATTTTGTCTCCAGAGGTTTTCTATCTTACCTTCTTGGATGGATATATGCAAAGTTACAAACTGGTCTTTCTTTTGGTGACTTAATATTATGAAAGCAACTCTGGTTTTCTACTCATTTGTTTCACTAGGAAATGGAGCTTTCCCGAAATAGTTGTTGATGACCATCCTTACTAGGTTATCTAGGCACTTCCGGTAGGAAAAGTCATCTCTGTGACCATCCTTCAAAACGACGTAAAAGCATCTGCTTTCCTGAAAACTACTATGTTTGCTAATCTGTAAAGTTGCATGTGAAGTTGCATTTCTTTGTTCTATTTTAACATGCTAGTATGCGACATGGATCTTTCCATCTTTTCTTATTATCACTTGATGAAGTTTAGACATATGATTTGTTTTCCTTATCGTTTTATCAGAAAATGGATCCGACTAAATGTTTTGAGACAGTCATCCATATAGACTAGGTACAGTATCTCATCAACTTAAGAATAATGATCGGATTCACGTAATGATGGTTAAGGTATAAACTAATCATTTACTAAATTGTTCTTGTGTATTTGCAGGATTTGATTTCAATCCCGCGATCATTCTACCGTTGGTGGGGACAAGAAATACCCCGTGTTGTGACTCTTGAAGACAAAAGCGGAAATCTGTTCAATAGGAATATAGTAATCCATGAGGATCGCCCATATTTTGCAACAGATACAAATGGTATCAGGGAGTTGTATTTGTTGTCCACTGGTGCATTGGCAAAGTTTAAGTACCTTGGGGGTTCTCACTTCTACATGTTCATCCCTTTGGAAGATTGATGAGTTTTGATATTTTGATTAGTACTTATTGACTGTGGTGTGTTTTTATGTTTTGATCCTTGATTAGTACATTATTAAACTTTTTTTTATAAACAATTATTAAACTTACGTTAATTAATGTATATGTTTTCTTGATCATATTGACTGTGGTGTTTTGGATCATTAGTACATCATATTTACGTTTTCTATTTATTCAAAAAAAATATTGGTGTATTTTGTTTATATCAGAAATTAAAAATCACTGGGGTAATAGTTGAAAAACAAAATTTGGTCAGTAGGATTAAGTTACAGGAAAATTTTTTAAAAAAATAAAAATAAAAATTTGCGATTGAAATAGCGATCGAATATCGGTCACCAAATTAGGTGAGCTGAGCATGCGACCAACTATACGGCGACCGAAATATATAATTTTGCGACCGAAATATCGGTCGCATATTTATGACCGAAATACAAGTTCGGTTGCTAAACATTTAGCCACCGGGGTTTCGCTACCCCCTTAATTGGCCGCTAAATTATATAGCAACCGAATTATCATGTTTAGCGATTGAAATCTTGGTCGCTAAATAGGTTTTTTTTTTGTAGTGGTTTATTAAAATTTAATTAATATTATATATTCAAAAAATATATAATTAATTAAATTGGTTCGAATTATTGTGTTCATCGGGCCAATCATAACCAATTAACATTACTGTTTTTTGGAGTTATAAGGTGGTCAAGGTGATTTGGGGGAGGGACATAGGATATGGAGTAATAAGGAGGTCATCGGTTCAACTCCCCTTACTAACATAACAAACTAATCACTAATATTTGTCGGTAAAAAAAAAACCCTTCGGATACCATAGTTGACACCAAGTCGCCACCCCGACTTGTGTAGCCACTAACGGTTCGGTTGTTTTTAATCCGGTGTTTTATGTTTTAAACCTTATCGACTTAAGCATTTATACCCTTAAAATTAACCGTTTAATTATATACCATCAATTGTTTTATCATTGATAACAAACTAATTAACTAAGTAAATGTAACTAATACGTAACAAATTTAAATTTGCCAATTAATTATTAATTAATTTATTTGTCATTTTCATTACTGAACATTCAATACATTCCAAGTTCAAAGTTCAATCAAAATATTTAATACATTGTATACATCCCAAAGTACAAACAAAAAATATAATCTTCAAACTACAAAAGAAAAATTAGAAAACAATTATATTCATATATCTTTATCAGCTTAGGTGATCAGGGATCATCATTGGCCTAGGTGATCAGATATTATCTTCTGTTTGAGTCTGAATTGTCTACCTATGCTCATCATAGTTGAAGTCTATAACATGATCAGCTACAGTAAGCTCACCCTAGTTGTAAGTTCACTGACAAATGTTACATAAGCAATGTCTTCTCTCTTCTTATTCTTCTTCAATAGTATCACCCCAAATTGAGGGACCTCAAGTCGTTGTCTAACCTGTAATTTTCTCTCGAGACTCATCGTCAACAACCCAAATACCTCCGTCATCAATCTATGCAATAACCCCAATAATACATCCAAAGTTGATCCCCATAGCTTAGGTTCACAGTTAAAATAATTTTAGGTTCACCTGGTCCTACTTTCATTCTCATCAAAATGTTCACTCAAGCGTCCATCTTTCTTGGGAAAGTCAATGGGGCTAATTGTGCACATTCAATGAGGAATAATGCAGTTCATAACCGTGAAGCATTGGGTGAGTCAGGAAAAGAAGAACAAAACTAAGAAAATTTAAATCCAGCTCGACTAAGTAACAAATTGTCTGGAGCCATTAACGGCAATGTCATCAAATTAAGATAATTTGCGTCCACAAAATTCAACGTCTGGACTAACTAGTCCCACGTTATTATTTGTCCTTGCATCTAACATGGTAGTTTTATTTTTCTAGGACAAAATTGTCCTTGAACCCACCATTTATACCACCATCAACCACCTTAGTTGTTACCACTTATGGTGGTGAACCACTTGATGGTGGTGAACCACTTTTGACGAGTCAGTTGACTAATTGGTCATTTCATTAAGTATCCAATCGTTCTTTAACTTACTCCAATCGATTGATGGCCATTTAATACAAACCGTTCAACAAATTAAATAATATATCAATGGTTCTTGATAGTGGAGTACCGCTTCTCCAAGTTCTAAAAGGAGCATCTTAAACGTTGCCGTTTGAACGGGCAAGTCTTCAATCCTCACCCTTGTTAGATGTGTATCCATCCACCCAGGGGTAAAATGGGTATAACATTAAATATAAAAAAACAAAAAAGTGTCCTACTCCAGAACCTCCACCTTCCTCCCGCAGGTGATGCTCCAGATCCACCTCCTCGCCGGTCTTCGGAGCCAGCCCTTCCTCGCCCATCCACCTCCTCCGCCGCGAGCCACTTCTCACCGCCGTTGCACCTGTCAGCCCCGGTGGTGCGGCTGAAGTGTCGACGACGGCGGGGCAGGCATGTACGAGACCTCTTCCTCCTCGTCCACCATACCCACCGCATGTATGCTCCTCTGTCCGATTCATCACCCAGACCGCCATCGGGTCGTCACCCCTCTCCTCTTCTCCACCAAGCATCGTTCTCCGCCATCACTACCACGTTCTTGCCCTCTTCGCGTGTCCTGTCAAGTTTTTCGTGCTCAATCTCCAGATCTGAAGCACGTGAAGAGGAAATCGAAGGTGGAACGTGGTGTGGTGTTTGGATCTTGGAAAAGTTTAAACCTTTGAGAAACGTTTGGATCTTTGAAAAGCTTCGATTTGCTTCAAGCTTCATCCCCAGATCCAGCCACCATTTTTCTTCTTTTTTCAAATTGTTCATTTAATTTGATATTGTTTTGACTCCTGAGATTGTTATAGTTTGATTGAGTTACTATCATTGTTTTGGACTAACAGTTGTTTATTATTCTGAAATTGTTTTTGCTTATCATTGCAAATTGTGTTTCAGAAGGAGGAGTTCCTCTGCTTTCTTGGCCGAAGGAATCCATCGAGAGAGAGAGAGATCCAACACCATTTGTCTTCTCTTTTTTTTAAAAAAATTGTTCATTTAGTTTGGTTGTTCTTTCTTTGATTAAGTTATTCTTGATTGTTTTGGAGTAGTCATGTTCTGTTCATGATTCTGTAATTATTTTCTTTTTTTGGTGTTTAGATTTTTTTTTTGATTTTCAATGCTTGTGAGTGGTGGCGGTGGCAATGGAGTGGCGACGGGGGGTTGCTGCCGGTGGAGTTGTACAATGATGTAAATGAAGATAGGAGAAAGAGATGCAATAAAATAAAATAAAATATAAAACAAATGAAACTATCCATCTTATCCTTTTCAATCTTAACCATTCAAATTTTATATTAATATATCAATGGTTGCAAAATGATTTGGACCCATGCTCCACTCTCAAGATTGAGGATCGAAGTCAAAGCCCGTGTGAACCCCAATCGTGGATATGCTCAACAGCAAAGGAACTCTAGGTAGCATCAATCATACGGGTTGGGCTAATATGCATCACCCATATTTTGTACCATCCACTACACCACACATATGTGGCAAATTTTGGACCAATCAAAGTGTCACATGGGTTTGGTCAAAAGTTCAAACTTTCTAGTTGTATTTCTACTGTAGTCAAATATATAAATACAATATATTGTAGTATAGTATATGTACTCTTTGTATTCGCAAATTTAACCCATATTAAAATAATGTTTTTTTATTAAAAAAACTGATTATATTAAAAAATAATATTTTAATATGAATTAAAATAATGTTCGTTGTCAATAATATTTTGCAATATAATTAGCTTTTTTAATCAAAAAATATTATTTTAATATGGATTAAATTTGCGAATACAAAGAGTACATATACTATACTACAATATATTGTATTCATATAGTTTGACTATAGTATAATACAACTAGAAAGTTTGAAATTTTGACCAACCTATGTGACAATTTGATTGACCCAAAATTTGCCACATGAATAATATAATGATGGTATAAAATATGGGTGGTGCACCATAGCCACACCATTAATCATACATACAACAAGCATCATCATCTAATCCATTTATCATGATTAGATGCACCCAGAAACAAGTGGCACACAAAGATAAGTTGACTGTCAGTGGTCTGTCTTTTTCTTTCTCTCTCTTCAACACCTTTTTCCTTTAGTCATTGCAAATGTTTAGAGGCCTTCACATTAAATTAGTTTAACGTTTTAGAAAAGTTAAAAATGGCTTAATGTTAAAAGATTGACCCTTTGACAAGATAATTCTGATTTAGAAAAATAAAGTTTTGTGTAGAAAATTATTGTAAGTTTTAGAATGATTTATTAATCATATAATGAATTAAATTAATTAAATATTTATATGTGATTAATTAAATATTTGTATGGTTGTAAAAAATAATTATAAGTTTTATGATGACTCATTAATTATATAATTAATTAAATTAATCAAATATTTGTATGTAATTAATCTAATATTTATATGGTTGTGAAAAATGATTGTAAGTTTCAGGATAATTCATTAACCATATAATGAACTGCATTAACCAAATATTTAGCCGTGATTAACCAAATATTTATAAGTTGAAGAATAATGTGGTATTTGTGGGTCCTTCAAATTAGGAATTACCATATATACTTAATGCTTATAATATTTTTATATTGCAGAAAATATTCAATTTCATAAAAAATTAAATTATGCTATAAGAAAGATACTAAGGGCTCGTTTGGTGGTCATGATAGGATAGGGGCACATAGGATAAGAGAGTATGATAGGAGTAGGATAGGATATGAGCAGGATAAACTGTTATCCTATCCGATGTTTGGTGTCCACTAGATAACCAACTGGATAACATTGTAATTTTAGTATGAATTTTAAAATTTTTGTTTTTTCCTGAATGTTTTCATATTTTATTAGATTTTAGTTTTTTTTTATAATTTTTCATTTTTTTAAGATTATATAAAAAGACAGAACTGTCCTAGTGATAAAATTACATATAATATTTTAAATTTTTATAATATTGTTTAAATTAAATTAATTTTTTTATCATTTTAAATATTCATTTTTAGTTTTTACTTTACATATAGTTAAATTATTAGAATAATTTATTTATTTATTTTTCAGTTTTTTAAAATAATATAAAGTAACAAAATTAGTCTGGTGACAAATTAAAATATAATTTTTAAAATTAATTATTAATATTTTTATTATTTTATGTTTTATTATACTTTTTTGGTAACCATATTATATTTTATTATATTTTAATTATTTTATATATAAAATATTTTTATACTTTATTATACTTTAAATCACCTTATCCTATCATGTTGAGTTCTAACCCAACTCCCCCTCAGGATAGAATTTTAACTAGATTGACAGGATATGATAGGTGACATGATTGATTTATCATATCCCACTACTCACCAAACAATAGTTTGAGACGAGGATATTATAGCTTATAATATCATGTCTCTCTTATCCTGACCACCAAACGAGCCCTAAGTTCATTAACAAGTAGTTAATATTTAGGGTTTGAATAAATTACATCCAGAAATGAATAATTAAGTTGAAATAGTGAAACGAGTTGTCTTACAATATCTAGTAAAAGAAATTTCACGTGTGTTGTCGAGCATGTTTGTCCGACTCGATTGCTACATAATGCAATAATCAATATCACTGACCATTAGAATTTGGTCGATGGTGCATGGCTAAAGTCCTTCTGCTGGGGTAATAACACATTTGCTATGAGATTTGACGACATAAACTTCACGGAAATCAATTATCGTACTCCAACAGTCGTCCTGATTATGAAAAAAATAAGCGCCATTACTTAGAAAATGATGATTGTTGTGACACTCGGGACTGAGAAGACCGGGGTGTGGTCGCCGGTGCAACAATACACAAACAAAGAGCGACTTCTAGGCGGAGGGACACGTTAATGAACCGATTACATACCGGAATGAAAAGTATCATGAGACTGTGTAGGTATGGAACTGTAAAGTTGAGTAACAGTGTTATATGAATCGATTGGTACTACCTATACTAACAAGATGCATCTTCTTTTCCGTAACCCATCACATAAGAACTTCATAGTTAAGCATGCTTGACTTGGATCCATTCTGGATTGGGTGACCTCCTTGGAAGTTTTCCAACGAAGCATGTGATTGACGACAAATCACGCTAAAAAGACTTGTGTTGGTTAGAGGAGACAATCGTCAATCCATAAAGCACCCATGTATGGTACAATTGTCAGTACAAGCAAATTGATGTCTTCAGTCACAAACAACCAACCTCTAACAACATGGCGGTACAATTATTTATTTTCCTGCAATATTATAATGGACATAAATCTTCTTTCCCAATTTTACTAAATAACACTATTATTTATTTGTAGATTTCTCTGCCAAATTAAATAAAGAGATAGACAAATCTCCAAGCCACTAACTTGCACTATCAAAGATTATGCTTAAAGAATTTTTCCTATCAATATCCGATGGGTGAACCAAACGGACTTTGCTGCACGTATGACTAAAGTCACCACGGGTTATGTCAACAACAATGAAGATCTTTGCTATATATGGAACGCAGAACCAAACTGGGAT
>CM061067.1:145477226-145693097 GCA_030762895.1 Sophora flavescens
AAAAATACTAATAAAATATTAAATGATATAGTATTAACTTGTAAAATATTAACTTATATACAAATTAATATATAAAATAGTAAAATATTAAACTATTAAAACATTAAAAATATATAAATATACTAAATATTTAAATTACTACATATAAATATAGAGTAATTTTGTTTTCTGTTTAGTTTCGAACTCCGATCTCTCGATCTGAGAATCGAACCAATTATCATGGGAAAGTTTGTCTACCAAATTCAAACACTGAAAACTGAGCCACCCTTACAGGCTCGATTCTGATTCACAATTCCAGAGGCCGATTCAACCAAAGAACACCCCACAAACAACCACAATCTGACCAAACATCTTACGTGTGTCAACTTGGTTCATATATGGTAATTCCACGCTTATATCTAAGTCATTCTATACCTTGACATCACATGATGTCATTGAACATTTTTTTTCAAAATCATTATTTTGATTTGACATTTACAATCATTTGGTTCAGATACGTAAATTCAGGCTATATCTAGAGTATTTTATACCACATCATTCATGATGTCATTAACATTTTCAAAATCATGATCTTGATTTGACATCTACAATCATTCGTGTGAGAATAATGTTATAAGAGAGATTATACACGGATGACATCTAAATCTCAAAATATAATTTGAAATGAATAAAAGGTTTATTATTAAATTTAATTGACTCTTACTTTTCAGGAGTTTTATATATTTTGTATCCTCCATAAGTTTTTTTAGGATCATACTAACCAAACATGACATGGATTTTTAAACCAAAATTTTTCACGAAAAATATAATTACATCACTCTTCAAGATTTTAAATATAATATTCCTCCCTATATTATTTCTATTTTTGTTTAGTACTTTCCAATTTTTATCAATAAATTTATTATGACACAAAATCATCTTACTTTAAAAAACAATCAACCAATATAACAGCTGTACATGCCAATGTCTATTCAATAATAATTTAATGAACAATGATGGTAAAAAACGTATCGAAAATGAACATATACATTTTTTGTCAGGGAAAACACCAGATATCCTTAATTTTATTATCATATTGAGTTAGTATTATTATTTACTTTTTAAGGCTTTTAAAAAATAGAATGTGTAATTTTGAAAGAAAAAACACTATAATGTGACCGGGTATTTTTCCACTGAGGATACATTGCATTGCATGAGTTGTTAAATTGTTAAAAGAGGAAAAATATTTAAAATAAACAGAGAATATACTTGCTAAGAGTGTGTTTGAGAAAGTTATGAAAAAGACATGTCAGAACGTATTATAATAAACTGCTTTGTTTGGGCTAATTCATTAAAATTACACAAATAATATATTTGGCTTAGTGCTTTGTAAAAAATCATTTATATAACAACACAAAAAGGCATGAAGTTATCTGTATAATTTAATGATATTTGTTTAAAAGTGTTTTGTACATAGAATAAGCATGTTAGAAAGTTTTGATAATGAAAATAATCAAATCACAAAGTAATCTTAAACTAAAACAAACCAGATGATAACAACAATTTTTCTCTCAAAAATGTTTTTTTTTTTAAAAAGCTCTTACCCAAACCCAACTAATTATTCTCAAACAATTTATTACACCAAAAACAATCAAACAGAAAATTTAATTTTTCAAAAGTTTTGGCACGGTGCAAAAGTTCAATATTGTCAAAAGAATATACTTTCTTACTGTGTGCTAGAAGTGGAGAATTTTTAATGCCCCATCGTATTAGCGGTACTCCTCATAATTTGACTCAGAGCGAGCAGATAGAAACAATTAAATTTTTAATTGGTATATCCGTTACCGACCACAAAGACTTAGATATTTAAAAATTAATTATAATTAAATCATTTTCTTGTTTATTTGATTGAACAGAGTTTCGCCTGTGGAGCATCGAATACCCAGAGGAAGGGCTGAGCCACCCACTCACTACTTCAGGCTGGAACGGTTTCAGGTAAGGTAATAGTTAATCTGAATTTTTTATCATGCGAAAGGATAAAATAACAAGATTGCACATCGCGGTGGAACTTGCAAAACATGGAGAGGTTTTCGGTTGTGACTCGGATGTCCGCAAGAAAGTGTTGTTGAAACAAGGGGATGGAAGATGGCACAACTAAAGAGGTTAGTTTTCCTAAAATATTTGAAAAGGGAAAATTATTTATATCTGTATGATAATGCCGCTGCCATGGTTAGTAATGATTCAATTAACACCCCCGTATTAAGAACCACGTATTTTCGAGATTTATGGAAACCACACCGGTTTTGTTGTTGCTTCTCAATTCATCTTTTTTTCAGGTTGATACTATTTAAGGGGTAACCCTCCATCTGGTGCTTGTATTTGTACTTTACTGAGGAAACTCACACTACAAAAAAATGAATTTAGCGAGTGCCAAAAGCAGCGTAAAAAGCTTAAATCCTCGGAAAACACAAGTTTTTGACGACGGTGACCGCTATAAACCGCTACAAATTAGGTCGTCAAAGGTTTCACGCTTAACGACTGCCGATACCACACGCTTATTCCGTCAGAACATATGTTGACGGCGACGGAATTAATTCGAAATTTTTGAGAAATTGGCTTACCTATAGCCGCCAGAAATTATAGAAAATTAGCTGACTTCGCCTATCCGTCGAAATCAATGAATTATTAGCTGATTTTAATAGCATATCGAAATTGCAACACATTTTATAAAACTAAATAAATAAATAAAGTAATTTTTTATTAATTTAATTATTTAAAATATAAAGTATTTTTAAATAATTATTTAATATTTAATATAAAATTCAAAATTAATATAAACATTAGTTATTTTGTATATTAATTAGAATTTAGAGTATATAGATAAATGAATAATAATTTTAAACAATAAATAAAATTCATAAATAAAAGCAAATTGTTTGACAAGAGTGTATCATACAAAATAAAATATAATATCAAAAAAACTAATAACCTCCCTAATAGCCGCAAGAATAAATCAGAAGGATTGATCATCCTTCCATCGGTATGCTGATGACCCTCGCTGGGACGGTGGTCATGGGTAATTTGGTGAGTTCAGTGAAGGTGTTGGTCGCTTCTACATTGTGGTGAAAGTGGGGGTGGTTCCTAAACGCAACATGAGCTCTCTAGTCATGTTGCATCATCTCTATCGCTCCATCATCTGTGTTTGTTGATAAGCAACGTCATTGATTCATCCGTCTGTTGCCAGTTTACGCCATCTTTACCATCTCTGCAGACTCATGAGGCGAGGCCTAATCGGGACGATGCTCGACTCTTTGAGTGAAGATCTTCTGAGCACCCGCGTCGATAATTCTGGCTAGGTCTCATACCATATATCTGACCCTTGTTCTACAGCTTATCACCCATGCCTGCAGCTCCAATTGGGCTTCCACCTGGGGTCCAGTGTGGTGGAAGAAAGGGGAAGATGAGGTCGCCTTTGAGACCAACCCGAGATAACTTATCCCGATAGTCTCCTGTCATTAAAATTGATACACATAATCATACAAATGACCATAATTATTAAATATAAAATAAAAATAATTTCCAACAAAGAGACATGTAAATCACCTGAGTGCGTCTAGAACGCTCATCTACATACTAGGAACACTCTTCCTAGTATTGAGTTGGCATGAAGCTCAACTGCTGACGCTACGGCCAAGCTCCCTAGCTTTCACCAAAAAAAAACTTGTTCATATTTGAAGTTACACTACCGTAATAGCCGACATCTAATGAATTAACAAAATATGATGTTGGAACTTACAAGGCGTCGAGCATGCTCGATTCGATACGCTGCGCGGTGTGCGGGGCAGCTCACCCTTTTCTGAGGCCCTATTGAGCTTTGCCGGGCGGATTTTTTCTAAATTCGAGTGTAGCCGGTAAACACATAGCTCCTCCCAAATGGGTGGAAACACCATTTGGACGTCTGTCCCTTTTTCCGATATCTAATCGACAACTCAGAGAGGCGTTTGCTACCTTTTTGATGAAAAATTATCTCTACATCAGTGGAATGCTCTATCTCCCAGCGGCCTTCCTCCTGTAAATAAGGAGAATATAATATTTTTTAGGATAATAATAAACTAAAGAAACATTAAAAGTAACTAAAAAATGGAAGTAAATTCAAAAGTACAAAATACCTTAAAAGCGCAAAGAATCGATCCCGATCCCGATCCTCAAGCTCACTCCAATGCTTCCGTGCCGATCAAACGAGATGTAATTGCATCGTGACGGCCTCTGCAGATTTTCTTCCGACGGAAGGAACCTTATCAATAGAACATGAGAACAATCAATACACATACATATAAAATCTGCACTCAACAATAAAATAACAATATTTGAGATCTTTCTTACCCCTTCTCCTTCGGGGTAACAATAACTCGGCCATTCGACATAACCCCGATCTCTCATCATCCGATGATATAGGCGAGGAATATCCATAAGTCTCCTCGTCATCACCATGAGACTGATGATCACCGTCCATGGGTAAATCTACCCCCACTGCATCCGGTTGTCTGGAATTGTCCGCATGGGTCTGGAGTCGAATCCTGGGGTGGGCATCATCGTGATCCCAATGGAGGTGTCCATGAACTGAGTGGCCGAGCAACAGGTGGGGGGTGCGGTGCCATATCATGTGGAGGCATGGGTGTGGGCGGTGGGCGTAGTGTAACAGATGTAGATGGGAGGGACAAGAATCCGTCATAACATTCACACATTATTTATCATAAAAAAAAATACAACATACACTTGCATTGCCATTAAATCAGAGCAATGGTTTGATAGCAATGAAAGAAAAATAAACCAAATAGGATAGTCATTGTCTATATAATTTATCACATAGTTTATTGCAAGCTACTAACCATATAAAGGAATAAGGAAAAACAAAGATCCATGGTGTAGTTTATAAACGATAGCACAAGCATAAAAAATTGTCAGGGTTACATGCATAGGTGATTGGTTAATATTCTTATCATGCTCATGTTTTTCCTCATTTATCTTATTTGTTAATGTTACATAATAGTTCATTTTTAAAGAGCAAAGACAGCATCAATAGTAACCACTTAATAGACTACATTAAACCACAAGGAAAAAGTAATTAAAATCACTTACCAATTAGAATGAGAGCAACACTAGCGCCAGACAACTAGGAAATGTATATAACTTTCACAAATCAAGAACACCTTGCGAAAAATTGAATATAATCATAAATATAAATATGAATAGAGGTTTTCAATTTAATAAAACTTATATATCATTTATATGAATAGAGGTTTTCAATTTAATAAAACTTATAAATCATTACCATACCTCATAAACTAACCAATTCTCTCACCAGGCTCAAGAAATTCCTATCAAACACAAACCAAGAATTTTGACAAACACAAACAAAGATTCATGTGCATGGACCATATATCAATAGCTTAAGGATACAATTCATGTTCACATCATATGACATTTTATCAACATCAGGTCTCTAATCTATAAATAGGTCACTTAAGTTTAATCGTCCCTCTCATTAGTAGACTTTCTTGAAGCATAGTGACAACAACAACAATTAAGAAATTAATACAATATTAGCTCTTGACAACAAAAAGATCTAACCTAAGACAAGATTGGATATAACATATTGCTTATATTTACTTGCACTCATTATAAATAATAAAAAATCATAACTTCCACCAACCCACAAGCCCTCGATTGCATCTATAATCAAAGAAGAAAATAACGGACCAAAAAATGCATACAATTAATAAAACATTGTAGTCATAAAGCTCATGGCATCCGATCTTAACTTAGGCATATTTGCATTAGCATTTTTAAACATACGCCCTTCATAGTAATTTTTTTATAACAATATTCACTGCCTATTATTAAACTCATTACTTTGTAAAGTAGCAGAGGTAGCACCATTAAAGTCATTGCTATAAATGATGTAAATATAAACAAAGCATGAGAATCCAAAAATTGCTTAAAATGACCATTTCAAAGTTAAGTCTCACCATAAAAAAAATCAATCCATTAAATCTCCCAAAGAGAGGAATTTTGGTCTACGATCCAAAAATCGTTGGTGAGCTCATAATTTTTGGAGTTTGAAAAAGGTTACATAAAAACTGCTCAATCATCTTAGCATTACTTTACCGCAATACACAAAATTGCTTTTTTATATTTAATATAATAATCAATATAACATCTTTTTGGTAAATAATAGAACATGTGACTCAACAAAAACATCTTAACAAAAGAAAATAAAAGAAGAACACCGCTAAGAAATATTTTATTTCCCAATCTGGTAATAATAACGAAAAAGGCTTCTCCCGTAGCCCACACTGGTAACACCAGAGATTGGGGAGAGGTTTCACAACCTCATAATCAGCCAACATCTTTACACACAAGTTTATGAAAAAGTGATAATAATTTTAAAAGGAAAAATAGTTTCATCAAATTTAACATGTCTTGAAACATAAACTTTCTTAGAGGGAGAAAGTCACAAATACCCTTTGTGCTTGGTACACATTGTTCGACACTGAATTCTAATTGATGTTTATTATATGGTCGTGAAGTAGGGATAACATTTGGACCAAAGACTCTAAGAGCAGCATAATCTGGTTTTTGATTAAGCAAAGTTTCAAGAGGTGAGCTATTTTCTAAAATAGGTGTAGGCAATCTATTAATAAGATAGGTGGCTGTTTGAAAAGCCTCTCCCCAAAAGGAAAGAGACATAGAAGCATTAGCAAGCATGGAGAGGCCCATTTCGATTATGTGCCTATGTTTTCTTTCGGTTGAGCTATGTTGCTCATGTGTGTAAGGGCAACTAAATCTATGGATAATGCCAAACTGGTTTAGATAGGCGAGGGAAAGACTATACACTTTGCCACGATCAGATTGGAAAGCCTTGATAGTGAGACCTAATTGGTTTTCTATCATTGTCTTAAAATGAATAAAACAAGATAAGGCCCGGGATTTATATTGAATCAAATAGATCCATGTAAACTTCTGGAGTATGCATCTATAAAGTGAATATAATATCTAATGTTATTAGTAGAAGCTATGGGAGATGGTCCCCAAATATCTGAGTAAATTAATTGTAAAGGGGCAGTGTAAATAGTCAAAGAGTCATAAAAAGGCAATTTATGGAATTTTCCCCATACAACAGTATTCACAAACCGAGTGCATATTATTCATTGAGTGAGAGATATTACATTTATTCAAGACAATAGAAACCACTTTTGTGGAAGCATGACCTAGCCTAGCATGCCAAGTGGAAATACACATGTTTTTTGTTACATTTTGATGATTGTAAAGCTCGTACTATTTCTTAAAGAACGAGAATCAAGTAAGGAAATTTGAATGAACATCATTAGAGTGGAAAGGGAATTTGCAAAGGTGTATCTCAGGAAAAATATTTGTATTCTTTATTATTTATTGCTTAATTATCGCTTTCTTTATTATTGCATTCTACTTATTGACTTATATGCCGATATCATCGTGGTATACTAACCAACAAAATTGGATGAGAAGGCTCAACTCCAACTGCAGGTGATGTCAATACGGTACCAGCTATGCGACCTTCAATCTTTGGGTCAAGCAAAGGCCTAAAATCAAAATAGCAATTAAAAAGTTAAATCAACTTATACTTGGCCTTTCTTGCACTTAACTAGACAGTTTTATAAAAATTATTACCTTAAGAGTAATGGCTGCACTCTGTTGAGTGTCCAAAGCAAAAACATGGAAGCCCAGGATTTTCGGGCCACAATCTTCTCAAGAAATGCTTTTCTGTTTATTATGAACCGGATCAAAGACAATTCAATCAGAACTAAAATCTAAAATTATAACTACTTCAAACTTAGTGCATTCTCTATCTAACTGCTAACCAACTATGTATATGTAAAATCATAAATCATGACACCATTTATTTATACAATGTACTACAAATTCTCGTAGATCCATACCATATCGTAAAACAAGATCATCAAGACAATGGACATATCCATGCAGCCCATCACTTCCACCATGGCCTAAGTGCAAACAGTAACAGAAAAATCAGTGCAAGAAAATACATATTGCAAATTCGAGGGAACAACAAAATTCAATGATCTATTTTATGATTGTAACTAGAGGTAAGGCTATCATTCACTATTTTCCTCTTTAACATGAATATGCATATTGGTTCTTTGACCTGCTCTGTGTAAGAACACAAACAATAGCTAAAGCCACATAACATGATTCTTCAAGAAAGGAGGGAGTTTGGATGAAAAAAAAACCGTAAACACAAAAGCATCATCTACACAAAGATCCATACAACACGCCTCTCTAATCACTAAAAATAAAAGTAATTTTGAATCAAGGGAAATATTAAATTATTGAACTAGTAAACAAACATATGATCCTAAATTAAGTCACCCAACGTATGCAGAGCCAAGAAAATGGTATACCAATAATTATGGTTAGTTGCTATAAGCTCTTTCTCTCAACATCTTTACACACAGATATATATATTGTTGTATGAATAATATTTCATACCTGTTCCGGAGCTATTGAATTGTACTGTGAAGCAGAAGGAACAATCCTTTGTATTTTACGCCCGCAAAATCGTGAAAGAGAAGGTGAACAAATTAGAAAGAAGAAATGAGGGAAGGTAATGTAATATTTTGAAAGAAAATGAACAAAGTAGAAACAGAAGTGAAAACTCGCGCGTTTTGGAATGCCTCGGTCGCTGCAGAGTCAGTGAGCCTCACGGCCCAAGAAGACAAACCGAGGGAGGAAGAAAAAACTGCTCGAGTTACATATTGGAAATTAGCGACGGCTTTTAATATTAGCGACGGCAAGGCCGCCGCAAATTACGCATTCCGCCGCAAAACCGTGGAATGACCGTCGCAAAATTACCATCCGTCGCACATTAGCGACGGCCATGCCCGCCGCAAATTGGCGCCAACATTTCGCGTGAAATGGCGGGAACGTCATCGACAGATTTGCGACGGAACTTCCACAAGAATTTCTCTCTACCATTTGCGACGCTTCAGCCGCCGCAAAACATAAAATTAGCGACGGTTTTTTGAGACCGCCGCAAAATTTCCGTCGCTAATTCACCTTATTCTTGTAGTGCTAATCGTATTTTCGTATGTCCGCAAATGGATATTGTTTTGCTTAAGATATTAAAAATTTGGATTACAATTTTGTTGTTGGTGTTATGTTCTAGTTTTGGTGTTTGTGTTTCTCAATAAAGATAATTAAAGGTGACTGAATGTGTCTGTGATGCATCGCAGGGCCTAGAAGATGTTTCGTTGAGTGGTGACCAGACATCCTATGATGGAGATGGCAATGATTCGAGTGTGGATGATGTCTCAAGTGGGGATGCCGAGGACACGGTGGGGGGGATGACTCAAGTGGGGATGCCGAGGACAGTGTGGATGATGAAGAAAGTGGTCACAATGAAGAAAGTGGTGACGAGGAAGATAGTGGTGAGGATCAATTAAGTGAGGAAGATCAAGGAAGTGGGGAGGTGGAAACCGTTTTTGATAATTTAGCGGATATAGATTTCAACAAAATACCCGCCTCAGCGTGCACACGACCGGTATTTGCCGATATTGGGGTCGATGCTTATGCATTTTATAATGAGTATGCAAAAATGGATGGGTTTAGCATAAGGAAAGGCAAGCGTGGGAAAAACAAGAAGAAGGAGGTTACATGGCAACAATTTGTATGTTCAAGTCGGGGTTTCACTACCAAGCACGTGAATATGCCAAATCGACAGCGGGTGCATAGGGTTATTACGAGATTTGGTTGTGGGGCCGAGATGCGTATATTGGGCTACTTAGGTCACACAGAAGCTATCGAGAGCAGATGTTTCACAATTAGATAGCATGAGAAAGAGCGCATAAGTGTCCCTCATATTTATGGATATTTGCTAGTCAATCTGGTGGTTACCATAAACAAAAAGAGTGATACTTACCGATTCATCATCGTTTTTCGAATGAAGAGTCCCTGGATGAATGACTTCAACATCGATGGGAATGTCTTCACTGATAGGTTTCATTGACGCCATAGATTGTATGTGAGGCGAAGAAGTAATAGCTCCTTAAACTATTTGACTATATATGCTCCAGCTTGCTAACACTCTTTTATCGTTGGTAAGGCAATTGGTGTGTCAATATGATTTGAATCCTCAATCCTTTCTATATCCGGGTCTCGCACCGAAACAATAAACATTGAGGACACGCAAAGTCGGGTAGTTATGACCACCAAAATGTTATTTTAATGACCATATATTTTATATCAACATATTTTTTTAATCTTCAACTAAATAATTAGAAGTTGTGTCCATTTTCGTTAATATAGTAACTACTTAGTTAAGAGCCATGGAATATAATTTCTTAGTATAATTCCTATAATAATGACCAATGATGTTTTTATATGATTAATACTAATTTACGAAAAAACATTACATACATGCCAATATAGGTCTCTTTTTACTATTGGCATATTTAATTTGGGTTGCCCACCATCGTTTAGTGGCTTTATTTACTTATTTATTTTTTTCTCAATTAACGTTTTTTATCCTGCACTATATGCATGACCATACTTGCTATACTTCACACCACCAATAAATATTCCTAAATTTTAATGGTTTTTTTCCTTTTTAGTGAAAGCAACTTATTTAATTGTGATTAAATAATTTTGTAATAATTTTTTTAAACATTTTGGAATACTTTTTTTTACAGTATTATGGGTAGGAAAAATAATAACTATATTGTAGTATTTCGGAATTTATGCCTTTTATGATACCTACTTTTATCAAAACACGACAAACATTTTGAGCCTGAAAAAATCACTAAATATTTTTTAATTAATTATTACTAATTTCATATCAATATTTAACGATAAAAAGGTAATAAAACAACACATACAGTGACAATACCATTGATTTAAGTTGACATACATCATAGCATCTTAATACATACATACTAAAAAAGAAGAATTTTGCTAAACGGACACACTTTTGCGGACATCATACGGTTGATACCGTATGAAATAAAGGCCGACAAAGGCAACCGTAGCTGCACTGTGCGGCAATGTAGCGGTCTTTTTTTTTTAATTTTAATTTTTTTATAAATATTTTTTTGATTAAGTATGTGTAAACATCTGGTGAATCGGGTACAAATATATGGTGGATTCAGTTCATTATCTGGTGAATGGGTTTTTTTGAGAAATAATTTTTTTGATTAAGTATGTGCAAATATATGGTGAATCCAAGATAAATATATGGTGAATTCAGTTCATTATCCGGTGAATAGGTTTATTTGAGAAATAAATTTTTGGTTAAGTATGTGCAAATATATGGTGAATCATGTATAAATATCCGTGAATTCGGTTCATTATCCGGTGAATGTGTTTTTTTTTTTTATAAATAAATTTTTTTTGGTTAAGTATGTGTAAATATCTGGTGAATCGGGTACAAATATCTGGTGAATTCAGTTCATTATCCGGTGAATGAGTTTTTTTGAGAAATAATTTTTTGGTTAAGTATGTGCAAATATCTGGTGAATTCAGTTCATTATCTGGTGAATGTGTTTTTTTTATATAAATAAATTTTTTGGTTAAATATGTGTAAATATCTGGTGAATGGGTTTTTTTTATAAATAAATTTTTTGATTAAGTATGTGCAAATATCTGGTGAATCATGTACAAATATCTGGTGAATTCGGCATTTTGACCAAACTAGTTCCTTTCAGAAACTATTTACCAGTTTAGGGTTATTCTGAAACTATTTACCAATGGGGGGTCGTTTTAGACACGTGGCATATTTTATTTTTTTTCAATCTGACAGGTCAAAAACGCCACTGCAGATGGCGCCACCCATTTTTGTTTTAAAAAAAAAAGCAAAAGGGGAGGCGCCACTACAAATGGCGCCTTCCCCTGCAGTAGTGCCTCCCCTGCAGTGTACCACGTGGTGGGGGGGCCCAACCAAAAATTGGACGCCTACAATTTTAAAGGAACAACGCTACAATTTTAAATGAACAACGCTACAAAAAAAATTATACTATAAGTATAGGGAGTAACGATGACATTAATGATAAAGTATCTATTTAAAACAACAAGAGGCAATAAAAAAATCCCGTATTAATGAGTAGCAAATAATATCACATGAGACATAAAAAACTAATAGCAATAACAATTTACACCAATAAATATTCATCAATTATTACAGTAAATTAACAAATTTACAAATTAACTTAATATATTTTATTAACTTACACGTTAAATTAACAAATTTAATTAATATCTTACAATCATTTTATTACTTTTCATTATAATTAACTATGTGCAATCCCAGTAAAAAAAAACTATGTGCAATCCTTTCATTAAATAATTTTAAATTCATTCACTACAAGCACCGCTTTTTTAAAAAATTGACTACCATCACCCATCATAGTGTTTGGTCAAGGATACTATCATGTGATCTTCGAAAGTTTTTGAACATGACAAGCAAAGATTGCTTGGTCATGAGTGGTTGAGTTTGTCTTTATTTACTGTCATTATGTGAGAATTTTCAGAACACACCCACATGCAAGCACATGCATGGTGGGAGTTTCGCGTTTCACATTTCTTGTTTGCAGAGTCTGTTGCACCTGAATTATTTACTGTCATTACCGCTTTTAAGCTTAATTTTCATTTTCAGACAAACTCATCTTCTTAATTTCACTCCGGAGATTTTCTGCAATGCTCTCACCAGAGTTCCATTATGTTAAGATGACATAAGGAGAATTTCCCTTAAAATTTTAAACTAATAACAAGCAAACTGTAAAACAAGAATATGTGAATTAATTTTCTGGCATTTGTACCATCCAAGTATGTGAATTAATTTTGCAAATAAATTGAATGAAAGTATAATTCGATAATTATAAAATGATAGTAGCAAATTATATTTAAACTTAAATGAATTCGAATTAAAAATTCCAAATAAGAACCAGACTTGTGTATTGATAAAATATTGTATCACACTCTGAATTTTGATTAGTAGATACCCGAGGAAAGTCTGATCCAAATAAATTTTTTTTACTACTGTAATAATTGATGAATACTTATTGGTGTAAATTGTTATTGCTATTATTTTTTTATGCCTCCTGTGATATTATTTGCTACTCATTAATACAAGATTTTTTTTATTGCCTCATGTTGTTTTAAATAGATACTTTATCATTAATCTCATCGTTACTCCCTATACTTATAATATATATTTTTTGTAGCGTTGTTCCTTTAAAATTGTAACGTTGTTCCTTTAAAATTGCAGGCGTCCAACTTTTGGTTGGGGGCCCCCCTGCAGTGCCACGTGGTACACTGCAGGGGAGGCACCACTGCAGGGGAAGGCGCCATTTGCAGTGGCGCCTCCCCTTTTGCATTTTTTTTTTACAAAAAAGGGTGGCACCATCTGCAGTGGCGCCTTTGACCTGTCAGATTGAAAAAAAATAAAATATGCCACGTGTCCAAAACGACCCCCCATTGGTAAATAGTTTCAGAATAACCCTAAACTGGTAAATAGTTTATAAAAGGAACCCAGTTTGGTCAAAAAACCGGTGAATTCAGTTCATTATCTGGTGAATGAGTTTTTTTAGAAATAAAATTTTTATTTTTTTAAAAAGTCAAAATTAAAAAAAAACGTGCTGCTACAGTGGCGCTACAGTAGCAGTGTCGCGTAGATGTCCAAATTTGTGTCAAGTTAGCAGGCCTCAAAAAAGAAACTGAAAACCCCACAACCACTTCATCATCGGACTTCAACTAAGTACACAAAAACACAAGGCAACACATGAAACCCTAGCACACTAGATAACCGGAAGACTGCATGGACTTCATTTTATGGCAATGGGTAAACTTATTTATGTGCTATCATCCTTGCCATCATGAAACCACGGATAAAATCCTCAACAAACATCTCACCTTGGCCATCGATCGTGTGTTACCACGATTTCTCGATGGTCCGTCTTCACCATTGTTCATCAAGTGTGGAGATGCCCGCTTGGTTGGCTTCCCAGATCCGCTGCCCCATCTGCCGTGCACCTCAATTCATACTCGCCCGCACGCATGAAGCGCCAAAGCATGCCTGTGCATCTTCCACATTATCGAAACCTTAGTAAGAGGCCATGCTAAATCCATTCACCTGCCGATGTGCATTGTTAATGTACTTTGGTTTTTACCAATTAAAAATAATTATAATATTAATTTTATTGGTTATACTCGAGTAGTAAATATAAAAATGAGCCCATACCGCACATAGACCAGACAAGTTTCAGAGGCTTTGGAAACGTAATAAAATTATGTTCTTGTACATTAGCCGTATTGGGTTTGCCAACGTGTCTAATCACATGTGTCATAAGTTTTTGACTATAAGCAGATAGATGACCGTGCAGTGTCATAGATGATGATTAGAAATTAATACTAAAATATCAATTACGCCAGGATGGTTCACAAAACCATCAACTGGGATGGACTAGTCTAGTTTTTGCGAGGAGATGTAGTTAATAAGTTAAAATTATTTATTTACAAATTAAAACTATAATTATAGTCATTAATAAGTTATTAAAGACTTAGATTTAGTGATATAGTTAAATTTTCCCTAAATTAATTCCCTCATTTTCATTTTAATACCAACCAAATCTTAGGGGTGGTCAGGGGTCCATTCACTCCGGATTTACGAGAAAAACATATCTAGCCTAATCAAATTCAATTGCATTTGTTTGGTCCGGTTCGACTGAGCATTTTAAATTTCAAAATATATTTATTTATAGTTATTAGCTATATGAAATATTGTTAAAATTTAAAAGTATATATTATATTATAATTTGTTCACTAAAAAAAAAAGGTTGTTTAGCGATCGAAAATAGTGACCAAATTTTTGGTTGTTTTTGGCAACCGAAATGGCTACCGATTATAGGATCTACATGAAAGACTGATTAGAGTTAATACGACGACCGAAATAGCGACCTAAATAGAGCGAAAGCGGGGTTATTTGTATCGCTATTTCTGGTCGCTAAATTAAGGAACTTAAAAGTCAGAAATTTTATGCCTTTTTAGCGATCTGAAATGGCGACCGAATTAAATGCATCGGTTAAATTTTATTTACATTTGCGATCGCTATTAATTCGGTCGCTAAACGACGCGTAAAAAAACTAAAAAGAGCGCCTTTGCGACCGATTTAAAAATCCATCGCTAAATTTATGAATTTAAATTTTGAAATGGCACTTTGCGTAACCGAAATATTCGGTCGCTAAAAATTAAAATCCCTAAAAACGTAGAAACCTCTTTCTTCTTCCATTTCGTGATCTCTCTTCCTATCTCTCACTCGATCTCTCTTTCTCTCCTCCGGCCACCACGGTTTCGCGACTGCCGCCCCTCCTCCGGCCACCACCGTCACGGTAAGTTCTCCTCTCTCTCTCTCTCTCTCTCTCCATCTCTCTCTCTCCATCTGTTTCTAACTTTTTCTCCCTCTCAGTTCCCTCCTTCTCCGCACGGCTACCACCGTCCTCCTCCTTCTCTGGTATGTTTTCGTCTCTCCTCGCCTCTCTCTCTCTCTCTATTTATCTGGTTTGTGCATTTACTATGTTAATGGAACTGGTTTTGATGATGTGTTTGGATCTCATGACTTGACCAGCTTTGATATATTTGATCCTGTAACATCCCGATTTTTCGCTGCTTCTAATATCGGAACATCCTGTAACTTGAACTTCATTGCTTTATTGCTTACTACTGAGAAGAGCTACTTGTGTATTTCATGTGAGTTGTGATGATCATTTGTTTTTATGGTATTTTGGGGAGATTTATGTTATTTTAATTTTATTTTATTTCATGTAATTTGTATGACCCATTCATTGAAGATTACTTTTTTGCATTTTTGGTTGAAAAGCAATGAATAGAGGTAATATGATTATAAGAATTGTTGAATTGAGTACCGGTTTGGAAATGTCAAGAAATAAAAATGTTGCAATTTAAGTGAAATGTAAATGTCTTTTGCAATGGATATAGCAATGTTGTCATTTGATTCTAATGATCCTACGGTGAGAAATTTGAGGGCGGCTTTTTCATTTATTCAAATTTGGATGATAAATGTGGTCTTTTTGTTTGCTGGTATGAATGGATATCAAGGGATTTTCTTTCACTGAGTGGAGGAAAATTTCTTTGCATGGTTTAGTTTGGGTTTGAGAATTGAGACCCCACCGTGCATTATCTTATATTGTTTTTTAGCAGGATTTTTTTTAATAATACTTTTAGGGCATCAGGAAGCCCTTGGTTGGGAGAGGATATTCTTGATGGACATATTGATTTTGGATAATTAAGAGGCAATCATGATATGCTGTTGATATTTTCTTTCCATTATGCAGAATGAGTCATAGTCTCTTAGATATCCAAGTTCTTTAGAGGTTATTATCTGTTGCAATAAGCTGTGTCTTTGGTCTTTACTTGACGGCAGATATGTTGGGCCAATATTTGATATCTCGTCCCTACTTAATACGATTGACGCATACTTCTTATCTGTGCATTTAATTTTTTGGAGCTTGCCTTTAGTTTGTGCATCATGTTTAGGAGTTAAGACTGTCTCGCTTTCTTTCGTTGCCAGGTTTGTTGTGTATATTTCCCACCTACCCTTGGCCTGCTTTCTCCCTTGCCTTTTACAAAATTATTATGGTGTCATGAGATTCCTTCTCTTTTCTTGTGTCATAAGTCCGTAAACATATTTTCTCTTTTTGTTTTGTTTTCCGCAAGTCCTCCTCATGTTCTCTAGCAGATTTATTTTATTCCCATATTTTGTCTCCAGAGGTTTTCTATCTTACCTTCTTGGATGGATATATGCAAAGTTACAAACTGGTCTTTCTTTTGGTGACTTAATATTATGAAAGCAACTCTGGTTTTCTACTCATTTGTTTCACTAGGAAATGGAGCTTTCCCGAAATAGTTGTTGATGACCATCCTTACTAGGTTATCTAGGCACTTCCAGAGGAAAAGTCATCTCGTGACCATCCTTCAAAACGACGTAAAAGCATCTGCTTTCCTGAAAACTACTATGTTTGCTAATCTGTAAAGTTGCATGTGAAGTTGCATTTCTTTGTTCTATTTTAACATGCTAGTATGCGACATGGATCTTTCCATCTTTTCTTATTATCACTTGATGAAGTTTAGACATATGATTTGTTTTCCTTATCGTTTTATCAGAAAATGGATCCGACTAAATGTTTTGAGACAGTCATCCATATAGACTAGGTACAGTATCTCATCAACTTAAGAATAATGATCGGATTCACGTAATGATGGTTAAGGTATAAACTAATCATTTACTAAATTGTTCTTGTGTATTTGCAGGATTTGATTTCAATCCCCCGATCATTCTACCGTTGGTGGGGACAAGAAATACCCCGTGTTGTGACTCTTGAAGACAAAAGCGGAAATCTGTTCAATGGGAATATAGTAATCCATGAGGATCGCCCATATTTTGCAAATGTATACAAATGGTATCCGGGAGTTGTATTTGTTGTCCACTGGTGCATTGGCAAAGTTTAAGTACCTTGGGGGTTCTCACTTCTACATGTTCATCCCTTTGGAAGATTGATGAGTTTTGATATTTTGATTAGTACTTATTGACTGTGGTGTGTTTTTATGTTTTGATCCTTGATTAGTACATTATTAAACTTTTTTTTATAAACAATTATTAAACTTACGTTAATTAATGTATATGTTTTCTTGATCATATTGACTGTGGTGTTTTGGATCATTAGTACATCATATTTACGTTTTCTATTTATTCAAAAAAAATATTGGTGTATTTTGTTTATATCAGAAATTAAAAATCACTGGGGTAATAGTTGAAAAACAAAATTTGGTCAGTAGGATTAAGTTACAGGAAAATTTTTTAAAAAAATAAAAATAAAAATTTGCGATTGAAATAGCGATCGAATATCGGTCACCAAATTAGGTGAGCTGAGCATGCGACCAACTATACGGCGACCGAAATATATAATTTTGCGACCGAAATATCGGTCGCATATTTATGACCGAAATACAAGTTCGGTTGCTAAACATTTAGCCACCAGGGTTTCTGCTACCCCCTTAATTCGGTCGCTAAATTATATAGCAACCGAATTATCATGTTTAGCGATTGAAATCTTCGGTCGCTAAATAGGTTTTTTTTTGTAGTGGTTTATTAAAATTTAATTAATATTATATATTCAAAAAATATATAATTAATTAAATTGGTTCGAATTATTGTGTTCATCGGGCCAATCATAACCAATTAACATTACTGTTTTTTGGAGTTATAAGGTGGTCAAGGTGATTTGGGGGAGGGACATAGGATATGGAGTAATAAGGAGGTCATCGGTTCAACTCCCCTTACTAACATAACAAACTAATCACTAATATTTGTCGGTAAAAAAAAAACCCTTCGGATACCATAGTTGACACCAAGTCGCCACCCCGACTTGTGTAGCCACTAACGGTTCGGTTGTTTTTAATCCGGTGTTTTATGTTTTAAACCTTATCGACTTAAGCATTTATACCCTTAAAATTAACCGTTTAATTATATACCATCAATTGTTTTATCATTGATAACAAACTAATTAACTAAGTAAATGTAACTAATACGTAACAAATTTAAATTTGCCAATTAATTATTAATTAATTTATTTGTCATTTTCATTACTGAACATTCAATACATTCCAAGTTCAAAGTTCAATCAAAATATTTAATACATTGTATACATCCCAAAGTACAAACAAAAAATATAATCTTCAAACTACAAAAGAAAAATTAGAAAACAATTATATTCATATATCTTTATCAGCTTAGGTGATCAGGGATCATCATTGGCCTAGGTGATCGGATATTATCTTCTCGTTTGAGTCCGAATTGTCTACCTATGCTCATCATAGTTGAAGTCTATAACATGATCAGCTACGAAGAAGCTCACCCTAGTTGTAAGTTCACCGACAAATGTTACATAAGCAATGTCTTCTCTCTTCTTATTCTTCTTCAATAGTATCACCCCAAATTGAGGGACCTCAAGTCGTTGTCTAACCTGTAATTTTCTCTCGAGACTCATCGTCAACAACCCAAATACCTCCGTCATCAATCTATGCAATAACCCCAATAATACATCCAAAGTTGATCCCCATAGCTTAGGTTCACAGTTAAAATAATTTTAGGTTCACCTGGTCCTACTTTCATTCTCATCAAAATGTTCACTCAAGCGTCCATCTTTCTTGGGAAAGTCAATGGGGCTAATTGTGCACATTCAATGAGGAATAATGCAGTTCATAACCGTGAAGCATTGGGTGAGTCAGGAAAAGAAGAACAAAACTAAGAAAATTTAAATCCAGCTCGACTAAGTAACAAATTGTCTGGAGCCATTAACGGCAATGTCATCAAATTAAGATAATTTGCGTCACAAAATTCAACGTCTGGACTAACTAGTCCCACGTTATTATTTGTCCTTGCATCTAACATGGTAGTTTTATTTTTCTAGGACAAAATTGTCCTTGAACCCACCATTTATACCACCATCAACCACCTTAGTTGTTACCACTTATGGTGGTGAACCACTTGATGGTGGTGAACCACTTTTGACGAGTCAGTTGACTAATTGGTCATTTCATTAAGTATCCAATCGTTCTTTAACTTACTCCAATCGATTGATGGCCATTTAATACAAACCGTTCAACAAATTAAATAATATATCAATGGTTCTTGATAGTGGAGTACCGCTTCTCCAAGTTCTAAAAGGAGCATCTTAAACGTTGCCGTTTGAACGGGCAAGTCTTCAATCCTCACCCTTGTTAGATGTGTATCCATCCACCCAGGGGTAAAATGGGTATAACATTAAATATAAAAAAACAAAAAAGTGTCCTACTCCAGAACCTCCACCTTCCTCCCGCAGGTGATGTTCCAGATCCACCTCCTCGCCGGTCTTAGGTGCCAGCACTTCCTCGCCCATCCACCTCCTCCGCCGCGAGCCACTTCTCACCGCCGTTGCACCTGTCAGCCCCGGTGGTGTGGCTGAAAAGTGACGACGACGGCGGGGTGCATGTACGAGACCTCTTCCTCCTCGGTCCACCATACCCACCGCATGTATGCTCCTCTCCGTCCGATTCATCACCCAGACCGCCATCGGGTCGTCACCCCTCTCCTCTTCTCCACCAAGCATCGTTCTCCGCCATCACTACCACGTTCTTGCCCTCTTCGCGTGTCCTGTCAAGTTTTTCGTGCTCAATCACCAGATCTGAAGCACGTGAAGAGGAAATCGAAGGTGGAACGTGGTGTGGTGTTTGGATCTTGGAAAAGTTTAAACCTTTGAGAAACGTTTGGATCTTTGAAAAGCTTCGATTTGCTTCAAGCTTCATCCCCAGATCCAGCCACCATTTTTCTTCTTTTTTCAAATTGTTCATTTAATTTGATATTGTTTTGACTCCTGAGATTGTTATAGTTTGATTGAGTTACTATCATTGTTTTGGACTAACAGTTGTTTATTATTCTGAAATTGTTTTTGCTTATCATTGCAAATTGTGTTTCAGAAGGAGGAGTTCCTCTGCTTTCTTGGCCGAAGGAATCCATCGAGAGAGAGAGAGATCCAACACCATTTGTCTTCTCTTTTTTTTAAAAAAATTGTTCATTTAGTTTGGTTGTTCTTTCTTTGATTAAGTTATTCTTGATTGTTTTGGAGTAGTCATGTTCTGTTCATGATTCTGGAATTATTTTCTTGTTTTGGTGTTTAGATTTTGGTTTTGATGTTCAATGCTGTGAGTGGTGGCGGTGGCAATGGAGTGGCGACGGGGGGTTGCTGCCGGTGGAGTTGTACAATGATGTAAATGAAGATAGGAGAAAGAGATGCAATAAAATAAAATAAAATATAAAACAAATGAAACTATCCATCTTATCCTTTTCAATCTTAACCATTCAAATTTTATATTAATATATCAATGGTTGCAAAATGATTTGGACCCATGCTCCACTCTCAAGATTGAGGATCGAAGTCAAAGCCCGTGTGAACCCCAATCGTGGATATGCTCAACAGCAAAGGAACTCTAGGTAGCATCAATCATACGGGTTGGGCTAATATGCATCACCTATATTTTGTACCATCCACTACACCACACATATGTGGCAAATTTTGGACCAATCAAAGTATCACATGGGTTTGGTCAAAATTTCAAACTTTCTAGTTGTATTTTCTATCAGTAGTCAAATATATAAATACAATATATTATAGGATAGGATATATATTTTTTGTATTCGCAAATTTAACCCATATTAAAATAATGTTTTTTTATTAAAAAAACTGATTATATTAAAAAATAATATTTTAATATGAATTAAAATAATGTTCGTTGTCAATAATATTTTGCAATATAATTAGCTTTTTTAATCAAAAAATATTATTTTAATATGGATTAAATTTGCGAATACAAAGAGTACATATACTATACTACAATATATTGTATTCATATAGTTTGACTATAGTATAATACAACTAGAAAGTTTGAAATTTTGACCAACCTATGTGACAATTTGATTGACCCAAAATTTGCCACATGAATAATATAATGATGGTATAAAATATGGGTGGTGCACCATAGCCACACCATTAATCATACATACAACAAGCATCATCATCTAATCCATTTATCATGATTAGATGCACCCAGAAACAAGTGGCACACAAAGATAAGTTGACTGTCAGTGGTCTGTCTTTTTCTTTCTCTCTCTTCAACACCTTTTTCCTTTAGTCATTGCAAATGTTTAGAGGCCTTCACATTAAATTAGTTTAACGTTTTAGAAAAGTTAAAAATGGCTTAATGTTAAAAGATTGACCCTTTGACAAGATAATTCTGATTTAGAAAAATAAAGTTTTGTGTAGAAAATTATTGTAAGTTTTAGAATGATTTATTAATCATATAATGAATTAAATTAATTAAATATTTATATGTGATTAATTAAATATTTGTATGGTTGTAAAAAATAATTATAAGTTTTATGATGACTCATTAATTATATAATTAATTAAATTAATCAAATATTTGTATGTAATTAATCTAATATTTATATGGTTGTGAAAAATGATTGTAAGTTTCAGGATAATTCATTAACCATATAATGAACTGCATTAACCAAATATTTAGCCGTGATTAACCAAATATTTATAAGTTGAAGAATAATGTGGTATTTGTGGGTCCTTCAAATTAGGAATTACCATATATACTTAATGCTTATAATATTTTTATATTGCAGAAAATATTCAATTTCATAAAAAATTAAATTATGCTATAAGAAAGATACTAAGGGCTCGTTTGGTGGTCATGATAGGATAGGGGCACATAGGATAAGAGAGTATGATAGGAGTAGGATAGGATATGAGCAGGATAAACTGTTATCCTATCCGATGTTTGGTGTCCACTAGATAACCAACTGGATAAGATTGTAATTTTAGTATGAATTTTAAAATTTTTGTTTTTTTCTGAATGTTTTCATATTTTATTAGATTTTAGTTTTTTTTATAATTTTTATTTTTTAAGATTATATAAAAAGACAGAACTGTCCTAGTGATAAAATTACATATAATATTTTAAATTTTTATAATATTGTTTAAATTAAATTAATTTTTTTATCATTTTAAATATTCATTTTTAGTTTTTACTTTACATATAGTTAAATTATTAGAATAATTTATTTATTTATTTTTCAGTTTTTTAAAATAATATAAAGTAACAAAATTAGTCTGGTGACAAATTAAAATATAATTTTTAAAATTAATTATTAATATTTTTATTATTTTATGTTTTATTATACTTTTTTGGTAACCATATTATATTTTATTATATTTTAATTATTTTATATATAAAATATTTTTATACTTTATTATACTTTAAATCACCTTATCCTATCATGTTGAGTTCTAACCCAACTCCCCCTCAGGATAGAATTTTAACTAGATTGACAGGATATGATAGGTGACATGATTGATTTATCATATCCTGCTGGCTCACCAAACAATAGTTTCAGACAGGATATTATAGCTTATAATATCATGTCTCTCTTATCCTGACCACCAAACGAGCCCTAAGTTCATTAACAAGTAGTTAATATTTAGGGTTTGAATAAATTACATCCAGAAATGAATAATTAAGTTGAAATAGTGAAACGAGTTGTCTTACAATATCTAGTAAAAGAAATTTCACGTGTGTTGTCGAGCATGTTTGTCCGACTCGATTGCTACATAATGCAATAATCAATATCACTGACCATTAGAATTTGGTCGATGGTGCATGGCTAAAGTCCTTCTGCTGGGGTAATAACACATTTGCTATGAGATTTGACGACATAAACTTCACGGAAATCAATTATCGTACTCCAACAGTCGTCCTGATTATGAAAAAAATAAGCGCCATTACTTAGAAAATGATGATTGTTGTGACACTCGGGACTGAGAAGACCGGGGTGTGGTCGCCGGTGCAACAATACACAAACAAAGAGCGACTTCTAGGCGGAGGGACACGTTAATGAACCGATTACATACCGGAATGAAAAGTATCATGAGACTGTGTAGGTATGGAACTGTAAAGTTGAGTAACAGTGTTATATGAATCGATTGGTACTACCTATACTAACAAGATGCATCTTCTTTTCCGTAACCCATCACATAAGAACTTCATAGTTAAGCATGCTTGACTTGGATCCATTCTGGATTGGGTGACCTCCTTGGAAGTTTTCCAACCAAGCATGTGATTGACGACAAATCACGCTAAAAAGACTCGTGTTGGTTAGAGGAGACCGTCGTCAATCCATAAAGCACCCATGTATGGTACAATTGTCAGTACAAGCAAATTGATGTCTTCAGTCACAAACAACCAACCTCTAACAACATGGCGGTACAATTATTTATTTTCCTGCAATATTATAATGGACATAAATCTTCTTTCCCAATTTTACTAAATAACACTATTATTTATTTGTAGATTTCTCTGCCAAATTAAATAAAGAGATAGACAAATCTCCAAGCCACTAACTTGCACTATCAAAGATTATGCTTAAAGAATTTTTCCTATCAATATCCGATGGGTGAACCAAACGGACTTTGCTGCACGTATGACTAAAGTCAGCCACGGGTTATGTCAACAACAATGAAGATGCTGCTATATATGGAACGCAGAACCAAACTGGGATCGGCATAGCCATGCATGATGATCAACGTCTCTTTGTAGAAGCTAAATCTTTTTTCCCTTTCTACGGGCTTCCATACGCATGTCGGATAAGCGCTAGCCATTCTTATGGCAATCGAATGGCCTCAAACTTTTAACTTGGTCTTTTTGGAGCAGGAATCTGATTGCAAAACAGCAGTAGATAGGATCAACAATAAAAACAAGATTATCTCTTCCATTGGACCATTCATTGTGGAGTTTACAGAAGCTCTTTTTGTTTCTTTAAAAGGTCATGCATTGAACCTGCTCACAATCTTGCTACGGTCACTACACTTTATGCTTCTTTTCATATTCTTGACATTATTGCTATTCAAATAAAATAAGTTTTTTTGCTAAATACAAAAAATTGGATTTACTGTCAACCAATCAGAAATTGCTAAATCATTATAAATCTTTGAGTCTTATCCTAACCACCTTAAAAGTCATTCAAACCATGGTTCCTGATTGGTTGACAATGTAAAATAGTTTAGACTAACAGTATATAGCGATTAAACTCAAAAAGTTATATGTCCACCTATCTTAATAAATTATATAAGATTTATTCACTAATATACTCAATATCAAAAAATTTATAAATAATTGACTATATTGGTTACTTTATTTATATTTTGTTTACTTTTTTCATAAGTCATCGTAAATATTTCTTAACTTATTTAATTAATTGTAAACAACTTACTTAAAATGAAACTTTTGGTTATCTATCTCATATCTAGTCCTACTGTTTTTATTCGCTAGACTAACTGCATAAAAAATAAATGCTACTTGATGATGGTGTACCACTTTTGATCAGCCAGTTGACCAGTTGACCCTTTCAGCAAGTATCCAATCATTCTTTAACTTACTCCAACCGGTTGCTGGCCATTAAATCCAAACCGTTCAATAAATTAAATAATATATTAAAGGTTCTTGATGATGGAGGACCGCTCTACCGTGTTTAAAGGAAGCTTCTTAGAAGTTGCCGCTAGAAGTTCAATGTGGCTGTCAAGATCTGGAATGCGCCTCCCTCTGGAACAGAGCACCAGTTGCTCGCAGATAGCCTGGTCGATTCTCATGTTCGATAGTGGTTTTTTATTGTTTATTTTTTCCCATTTTCTTGTAACAAAAAAATTAAAAGAAATTTACCAAATTTTTTTTTGATGTATAAAAAAAAACTTGGATTAAAATAAAAATAAAAATTGACGCATATCATTCAAAGAAGTGAATGAAGATTTATTGTCTCATTTTGGTGTATCATACTCCTTCCCCATCAATAATATCTTGATAAATAAGTTAAAATTTTATGTAATGTTAAAAAAATATAATATATGACAAAATATCATTGGTAGAGACCAAGTATGACACAACAAAATGAGACAACGAATCCTTGCTCTCATCTCTCAACCTTTCAAGTCCTTCTAATTTTTTTTTGATAAGCTAAAAAAGTATATTGATATGGAGTATTATGGATACTCTAACCCATATACAATAAGAAGCGTTGAGGAGAAAATAGGCTAAATGTAAAGGTAATAACAACTAAAGAACAGTATTAGAATTACATGAGCCTAAAAGGCTAAAACTAGCTAAAAACCAAACAACTTAGGGTAACCACTTATGACACATAGCCCTAAAATATAAAAAAGTTTTTGCATCAACATCATTTTCTTCTCAGTCCTGTCAACAGAAACTCCAATGGATGCATCATCACCTCCCTCACTTGAATTCCATGATGCAAAGTAAATCATCAGTCACTAGCAGCGAAAGCAAAGTGAAACGGATCTTTGCATCTTTCTTCTTCCGTGGAATTCCTTGATGCATCATCTTGAATCCATAATCACTTGCTTCCAAAGCAAAGTGAAAGGGATGACGGGGATGAAATAAAGTGAGAGAATCACATTACGTGATTCACCCAACCTTAATATCCATGTAATGTGATTTACTCAAACTCAGAAGTTGTTTGACCATTAAGACAAAGACCTTTGAGTCTAGGAATAGGAAGAAAGAGTGATGAAGTTAATCTCCACGGCAGAGCCATATTGTGAAGGAGAAAATTAATTAAAAGGATGGAAGGAAGCTATTTATAGGAGCAGTGGATGAAGTTACTAAGCTATTCTGATTTTCTTGAAAACTTATCTATAAACTTAATGCTCATTAAGAGGATTAGGTACAAAGGTGAATGGGTAAGTAGCACAGTAGTCAAAGGAATGAATGTTTTTGCAGAAAGTAATAAACTTTTAACGTCCGTTGTGTAATACAACTGTTGTAAGAAGTTGTGAGTGTTTTTAACGTCAGTTTCTTAATACAACTGACGTTAAATATATGACCTTTAACGTCAGTTTTTACTAACAACTGACGTAATAAGTGTGAGAATTTTTAACGTCAGTTTCTTAAGACAACTGACGTTAAATATATGATCTTCAACGTCAGGTTTTACTAAAAATTGACGTAAAATGTTGTTTTATTTTAATTATAGCGTTTACCCCCGCGCGCCTTCTCCACTTCTCTGTACGTACGTGTCTTTTCTCTTTTCATCACGCTCAACGCTCAACCCTCACTCTCAACCCTCACTCTCGCTCTCACTCTGCCCCTAATCGCGAGCTCATCTCCACCGCAACCATCGTGAGTGGCTTCTTCGCCACCACCGTGAGGTACACTCTTAACCCCTAACTCGTCTTCTTTCCCGCTCATTCTTTGCAATAACTTGACATCTCTCTTTCCCCTTCCCGCGCACTAACTCTCCTTGTCCCTCCGCTCTCGCAGAACCACATCGAACGTTGGCCACCACTCGAGCTCCCCCCACCACCACGCGAGCGCCTATTTTCTCGTCGAGTCTTTAATTAGGGCACATTTTTTTATTTTTGGTTTTGAGTGCATGCATGTTGCTCTTTGGTTTGAAACTGGTCTGAGTTGAAACTTGAAACGTGAGTTTGAGTTGTTTGGAATGTCTCTATTTTTGTTTTGAGTGCATGTTGACTGAGTTGTAACTTTAAACCGTGAGTTTGAGTTGTTTGGAATGTCTCTATTTTTGGTTTTGAGTGCATGTTGCTCTGCTGGTTGATCTGTCACGGCCGTGATGCTCATCACGGCCAGGCCGTGATCGATTCCGCCTATGAGGGTCGGGGTTCAGTTGGCACGTTACGGCCATGATGGACATCACGGCCAGGCCATGAGCAAAGTGCTTGGCAATCTTCAAAAACTATAGTTTTCAATCTCCCGTATTGTCCTTATATTGATATATAGATGTTTTGTATATCTACAGGACCTATCTAGTTATTTTTATTTATACTTCTGTATTTATTTTGAGTTATAACCTATGTTAATACATATATATTGTTTCGAACAGGCATACATATGGATCAGTCGGATAGCCCACATGCACGGGAGGACACCTGTGGGGGTTTCGCAGACCCGATCACGCCTACGCCCGATTCTAGTGTAAGTTTACATGTTATATACTATCTTTAGTCCTTCTTTTTAATGTAAGTTTATAATGTTACAACCCTCTATTTTATCATTTTTTTTGTCCATACGTACATCACAGGCTCATAGGAAACGGGTAGAGGAGCCACCTCGTTGAAGAAACTAGAGAAGGACAGCAGAGCGGGACGGACAGAAGCTTGAGGTGTCCTTCGATGCTAATCTAAATGCCCAGGGACCCCGTGCTAAAGAGTTTAATAAGTGGGTATTTCTACAAGCGAAGCAGCACTTAAGCATCAACTACAACCACTGGAATGACGTTCCACAGAACGTTAAGGATCAGATTTGGGAGGCTATCACGGTATTTTACCTTTACATTCGTTTGATTTACATTATTAGATAATTATCCGAGTTATAATCCATCCAGTTGTTATATATGTATCTAATATGTAGGTAGCTTGGACTGTGCCAAATGACGAGGATCATCATCATAAATGTATGAAAATGGCATCAAAGTGTTGGAATGGGTTCAAGCATGATCTTACTAGGTACTATGTATCTGGGAAGAAGCGGCTTGATAAAATGTTCTCGGATTATCCCTGGATTGATCAGGATACTTGGGATATGTTTGCCAGGAGTCGACAGGATGGAGAATTTCAGGTTGGTTGATTAAGTTAATTTTGTATGCTTATTATAGATCATTTAACTGTATTTAATTATGTGTTTTTGTTTGAATAGGCTAAGGCAAATAAGGGTCGGTAGAATCAGGCAAAGAACGTCCAACGCCACACCATGTCTCAGGGTGGGTACCAGACTCGGATCGAGTAGATGATGGAGGATAGGCTGAGGGCGAAGCAGGAAGAGCACTCTGCTAGGATTGAAAGAGGAGAGGTGCCTGAGGGCACACCATCAAGTCCTCCGTCGGACATCGACCGCGAGGATGTCTGGTTAGCCGGCCGCATGACAAAGACGGGATCTTTTAAAGTTGATGCCACTCGCGAAGTGGCAGATAAGATTGTAAGTAAATAATTAACTTGAATTCAATTGATATTTGTATAGATATTTGCAACACTTTTCACTTGCACGTTTTTTCATTTTTTTTCATTGTAGATGGATCTTAAAGCAAAATCCTCCCGGGCGCATTCGCCCCTTCCGACGACGGCAGGACGTCTTGATGACTGCTCTAGGCAAGAAAGACCATCCTGGTCGGGTTCTCGGTGTTCCTGGGAACATGACCATCAAACAATATTATGGCAAGTCTGCTTCACGAAAGCGGGTGGTCAATGAAGCATCAATTTTGACTGACATTACTCAGCACCTCATGTCCAACCCAGATATTACAACACATCTGATGCAAGGCTTAATATCCAACCCAGAATTCAAGCAGGCGCTTGCCAGAGAGCTTTCCTCCGTCGGTACGTCCCAGGACACCGCAGGGCTTGCCAACCCTTCACATGTGAGCACAAAAGAGAGTTTTAGTAGGGCACATGTGGAGGACGATGAGTTGGCAGCTAGGGAGCGGGAGTTGGAAGTCTACCGCCATGAGCATGAGTTGGAAATGAAAAGGCGTGAGCTTGAGTTAGACTCCAAACGACGTGAGCTCGAAATGTTAGCAAATGTATTTATTCATTATTAATGTCCAAATTAGTCAAATAATTACTTGTGTTTTTTTTAATTATCAAAAACTTATCTATTTTATTTTTCCTAAACTGAAGGCCAAGTCGACGTCGGTGTCGCTGTCACCTATCACTCGTTTGTTCTCACTTGGTGAGGATTATGCGTTTGAGATTTTTGAATGTCCATTGGATCACGATGGATGGGTGGCACGCCCAGATCAACGGAGGATATTTTCCTTCTGTGGTGACGATCTCGGGAACGCCTGCAGAAATAACGTCTGGATGAACAACAATGTCATCAGTCTCTGGTGCACGTAAGTTAATTTTAATTTTATAAATTATTTATTTTTGGTATTTTTCCATTTAATAATTTATTTTAATTTCAATATATATATTATGTAATTAACATCCACACCTTTTCATATCTTAGGTATCTCCATCGTCTTCAGCATGATAAGGGCGTTGCATCAGTTTACGGTTTCTTAGATCCGTCAATCCTTCTGCCCGATTTCTTTGATGGCGATGCATTGAGTAAATACTTAGGGAACTTGTTGGGAGACAATCCGAAAGAATTATATCTGGCTCCCTACTGTATGGAACGCCATTGGCAGTTGTTCGTACTTCACCCGTCTAGGCATACTGTCATATTCTTCTGCTCTCTCCACCAAGATCCGCCACCGAAGGTGGTGGAAGCTGTAAATAAGTAAGTAACTAATCTTAAATTTAATTTGTTTTAATATCAGTTGTTTTTAGTTTATTACACACATGATATATGAGTTTGTTAATTGATCGACATGATTATTTGTTTATGATAGCGCGCTGAAGGCGAGTAGCATAAGTTGTTTCAACGGGAGAAGTAGGACTTCTAAGGCTAAAGCAAATCCTGTATGGAACATCCTCAAGGTTTGGTAGTTTATTTATCAAATAATTAATATTATAATTACTAATTTATATGTATATTCAACTGACGTTGAAATTAATTTTGTTGGTAGTCTCGATTTCAAATTGACGGGTGGTCGTGCGGCTATTATGTGATGCTTCATATGCTGAACATAGTCTCCGCATCTATTACGGATGGATGGAAGAAGGTAATATTTAAACAACTTGTTAAATTATATATTATAGTTTTGAAGATGACTTGCATTGATGTTATTGTTATTATTTGAACGTGTCTAGGCATTTATCGACCAATCACCTATTGAAGAAGATGAGTTAAGAGACTTGAGGATGCGCTTCGCTGAATTCTTCTTCAAGTATACGGCTGAAAAAGGAATTGACAACATACCTCCGCACTACTTAGATGAATAGTTTTTTTGTTAGACTTTAGAAACTAATTAATAACATGTATATATATATCCTTAGATAGTTTTGTTTTTTAGACATTGGAACTAAAATTTATTTATATATATACATGAGTTTTGGTTTTAAGTCCCCCATTGTTCAATTTTCCTTTGCAATTCTCAGAATGTGTGTGATATTCTGTTATCTGGGACTGAATGCAGGGATAGCTGAGGGGAGTGATATTTTAAAACAGAATTTAAAAAAAAAAACCTATTAACGTCAGTTGTATCAAACAACTGACGTTAATAGTATTTTATAAAATATACAGTACACTATTAACGTCAGTTGTTTATTACAACTGACGTTAAAATTAAACTTTTAATGTCAGTTCTTTGTAACAACTGACGTTAGTTTTAACAAAATCAACGTCCGTTGTCTTAAAAAACTGGCGTTAATAGTTTTATGTTTAACGTCAGTTGTTTAAAAAACCGACGTTAATTTTTACAAAATTAACGTCAGTTTTGTTAGCTAAAAACCAAACAACTTGGGGTGACCACTTATGACACCACACCAAATGCATAATTATGTAGCATCCGAAATCCACTCCCAATTGAAGACAGAGCACCGTATACTCGATTCTGTACCACTTTAGCAGGCCAAACAAAAGTAGAAGCACCATAAAAACCGGAATTTGAATTCATGAAATATCCCGAAAGAGCAAAAAAAAAAAAAAAAAATTATAAGCACAAATATATTAATCAAAGGTAGAAGGGGTAACTTAACCCTATACAAAACCACAAGTATCATAGGTAAGCACCAATGTAACAGAAATAGTAGATAAAGGACCAGTATTGAGATTACAAAAGACTAACCAAAGATCCAAGAATTGATATCAACTCAATACCCGAACACCTTAAACACTAAAGATAACAACCCTGCAAAGTAAAAATAAGAGATTTAATGTCCACCATCTGTCAAGATCCACCAACAAGCACCAGTAGGTCAAGATGATAGCCAATTCAAACAGCCACGCATGAAGAACAAAAATTGAGAATGAAAAAGAATCTACATTGAAGCCTCATGTACAGATCATAGTTTGAGCATGTTACTTTAGGAGCTTCTAAACACACGGAGAGGAAGACTACAAGTAGAGAAAAAAAAAATATAACATCCAGACATAGCACCTTGCAGCATCACCGAGCTGTTTGTTAAGCACCAAATGTAACCACTCATTTGAACCAAAAATAAAACAAACCACATCACTCATTTGAACTTGAGAAAAAAACTGATCCTTCCATTAAGCTTATGCATAGCCACCCCAACTCAATCACCATTTGAAGCATCTTCTGAAAACCAACCAGATAAATTCAGTTTCACATGCATTTTCAATTTCATTTGCAATCACAGAACTTTTAAAGCTACTCCCACCTTCACCACATTTTGGCGCCTACATTGCCTTTAGCAACTTAAAATTCCTCATAAACCCCTACTCTCTCCTTTAAGCCAACAAAATTAGACTCACAACGAGGACAGATTAAAACCTCCCCACAAAGACCAAGATTTGTTCCCTTTAAGTTTTCTGATTTGCTCTGAAGTCGCTACACCTTGAGACTGCCTGAGATTTTCAACTTGATTGCCCTCCTGAACATCCAAAAGACTACTTCCCGACCCTCTATTGCAATGTTGCTTTGTTTGCGATATATAGTAATTGTTGATTGATATCAAGGTTTTGCAGAGAACGAATTTCACCTAATTCAAGAGTCCTGGATGTCAAAGTAAGATGGTGAGTTTTGAGGATGAATGCATTTTTTTGTTAATACTTTAGGAATTTCCTCTAATCCAATAGTTCTAAATGTCAAAGCAACGGTCTTAAACGTTCTTTTTACGCCTTTTATGTTTTTGTTAAACATAATTTGTTACAAAGGCTCCAAGCTAAGTTGGCACTTTAACACGTGCCATGTGAGACAATCCATTAAATGTAATTCACATGCAATGACATTATTAATATGATCCACATTAATAATGTCATGGGCAGGGGCGGAGGGAGGGGGTGGCATGTATATACCATGGCCACCCCCAACTTTATTACTTTTATAGTGTTATTATATACAATTATAATTTATTATCCCTTTTTATTTTCTAATGTTTATCTTTAATAATAATTTATTTATTAAAATGTAAAAAGTCATTTGGCGGTATTCAATTCTTTAATGTTTATTGTATATCCATATATCTAGAATTTTTTATATATAAAAAAAATTTAAAAAAAAGTCATCTCTTGTCCATTTATGACTTTCTCCACCCACAATTGTTTATTGGACAAAACTTATGTATAATCTTGAGTGCATGTAGGACTAATTTTCAATTAAAATATAACATGAGTAAGTAATGTTATAAATATTATGTTTATTCATTGATGTAATCTTATACATTTTATGTTTTTATTTAAAAATAGCATCACAAGTGCCCCTTAGAATTGTAATCAATATATCTTTCCTTGTTTATTTATTTTAAAACTTGTTTGGAAAAAGAAAAAAAGCACACATTTGTATTTTCAGTCATGATAATTAGAGAGTAATATAACCAATTATGATAATTTTAGGGATTAAATGGATAATTTAATTTTTTAATAAAGAAAGATTAAGTAGGTGAAATGCCACAAATTTAAAACAAAAACATGTAGAGTCTTTTTGAGTCAGTTTAATTGATTGACTAACCGGATATAAACAGTGGGTGTGTGAACTCCAATCTCATCTCACAATGTGCTAGCTCTTTTTTTTTTCCCCTTTCTTCTCCTCTTTCATGTAAAACCTCCTATGATATGACTCTCCCTATAGACAAAAAAAAAAACCAAAAGAAAACACGTGGGAATTTTTAAAACACGTGAATAGAAAAGTGCGCAAATTATTCTAGTGCCGACGAGACGAGCCTCCACTTCCGTAGTGCGTCACGCCTTGCATTGCGTTAATAATAATATTCCAGCTAGCCGCAGCCGCAAGTATAGCCTCAATCTCCAGACTCATCGCCATGCATGTCCATATCTATATATAGTGCGATGTGAGGGATAAATCAAGGGTCCTTCCCCTTTACAGCTTCGTCTGTGTATCTTTAGCAACTGTGTATCACATATAATCCTTTTATTTCTCTTTTTTTTTTCTTTCATGTTATGATATGAGAGAGAAAAAGATAAAATGCAATTTGTTTTTGTTTCTGTTTTTGCACGAGGAGGATACCTGAAAAACCAAAAAAACACCAATACCTAACACCGCGTAAAATACACTAACTAAAAGACAAAAAGAATAAAATACTTAAATAATGGGTTTCTAAGAAGAAATGTTAATAAAATTTGAAATAATAGAAAAAATAACCAAAGAAACAAATAAAAATATTATTCAATTAATAAAAATATCGATAAAATTACAAATTATACTTATAATAGAATATAAAAAGAATAAAGTGAAATAAATAATGTAAGAGATACATTAAACAATATAAGTAAAGGCAATGAAATAGATGAAAATAATGATATTGAAAAAATTAGAAAAATTCTGGAACAATTAGAACATCTTTTAGAGGATGAAGAAAAGAATTAATATATAATAATAAAATATTTAGAAGAATTATTAAAATCAAAAGAATTAGAAAAAATAATAATAAAACAAGAAACACACTTGGAACCATCAAAATTATCTAAACCAGTAACTTCATGACAAGGATAAAAAATAAATATATGAAAACATTAAAGAAAACAAATGATTTAAAAGAAATTCAACAATTATTAGAATAATTAAAAATAATTGAAGAAAACACATGACTAAATACAAAAAATAAAGATAGTTAAAATCGAACCAGAACAATCCATCCAACTAGGAACGGACACCAAAACACGATTATCTCCTAAAACCGGTCTAGTATTGAATAGGTGAAAAAACCGTTGAATCGATTCAAAACCAATAAAGCCGGCGGTTAAAAGGTTGAACCGTTTAAAATAGTTAACCTTGGTTAGTTTACAAGAGCACACTTTCTTTTATAGATCACCTTTTCATAAAGCTTACCCACGCTTATCATGTGGGACTTTTTTATGTAGTGTCACAACGCTTAAATCTCTATTTTCTTTACCATTTGTGGCTGGACTGCGTTACTTACATAGATCAAATAAAATGGAGATTTCTCATAAACATGCTTTTAGCAACTCATGCTTCTGGTAGATTGACAGTGCTTTTTTATTAGGTACCCACCTGCATTCTTACTAAGAGGCAGCGCTACCCACCTGCCTACTTTTTCTTACTGAAACAACACAAGCAAATAGAAGTACCAATTTCATTCCACTAATATATAGTCATAACTCACGTATAAGTACCTTTCAAAAAACTCACGTATAAGTTCAACAATTTAAGAATTAAATGTACATGTATGTTAGTATTATATTGTATAAACTAAAGCAACAAAGAAGAAGAAGGGTGGGCAACATCATAAATATATACACAGGAAGTGGAACTTTAATAAAATAATAACTGATATTAGTCATATTTTGCTACTTTTTTGTTTGATATTGTTTAATATATTATATAAAAAATTAAAATAATATTATTTAATTATAACCGATTCAACCACGATTGGACCATTAAATCTTGAACCAGTGTCTTCACCGATTCAATGACCGGTCCGATTTTAAAAACCTTGCAAAAAATAGATCCAATAGATCAAGTAATAAAAGAAAATGATGAAAACAAAAAAATAATTTAAAACTATAGTTCATCTTCAGAATCTGAAGAAAATTATATAAAAATGAAAAAGGTTAATATGAAGAAGAAACAATGTATAATAAAGGATATGCAAGAAAAAATAATAAATGGATAAAAATTCAAGAAGAATTTAAACCTCATTATGAATCAACTAGATTAGGAAATATATTAAACGTGCAAGGAATAAAGAAGAAGTATTATTACAAATGACTAATGAATTAATATTATTAATGGCAACTGATGAAAAATTTAATAAACTAAATGTAATGGATTTAAAAAACTTGTTAACATTTAAAATAGGGGGAAATGTACAAAGATTTTTACTTAGCATTAAAGATGAAGCTTGACAAAGACATGCAAGATTGGTAAATAATAACCAAGATTTTGCTAAGATGGTTATGGCTATAATCTATCAAGAATTTGTAGGATATAATATGTTTGATCAACAAGAAAAAACAAATGAATTCTTACATGAAAAATCTAAAACTCATTTGAATAAAATGCAAATATGTGATATTCCTCAAATAGAAAGCTTTATTTGTGAATACCAAAAATATTACTATCAATTAGATGAAGAAACAAAAGAAATTTATAAATATGTCTTTATAGATAAATTACCATATCCCTCAATACTAAAATAAAGAATTTATGGGAATCCGGACAAAATGAAGTAGCCAATACTTCAGGGGGGAATTATTCAAACCGTATACCAAGAACTAAGAGAACAATGTTTAGCAAGAGAAACAATAAGACAATTAAATAGATGAAGTATTGCAATCTGCTGTGATATTACAGAAATGAAAAAATGGGGAAATTATGGTTGTGAAAAACCAATAAGAAAAAGAAAATATTACAAGAAACCAAAATTAAAAAGAAGATATCCAAGAAAGAAAACATATTATAAAAATAATAAGAAAAAATTCTTTAGGAAAAAGAAATTAACATCAAGAAAATATTGTCCGAAAGGAAAAAAGAAATGTGTATGTTGGATATGTAATATCGAAGGTTATTATGCAAATGAATGTCCTCAACCAAAAAAAAAAAGATTTTAAAGAAAAATTAAAATTAATAAAGCAAGTATACCAAATATATGAACTTGAACCACTAGAAGAAGAGTCAAGTGACACTGAAGAAAGTGAAACAGAATCCGAATAATACTTATATAAAAATAATAGTAGAAAAAAGTAAAAGAGAAACTGAAGCATATATAGATATTGGAGCAAGTATTTGTCTAGCAACAAAAGCATTATTTGATAAATGGTAAAAATTAGAAAAATCAGTCAAAATACAAATAGCAAACAGATCTATACATCCACTATTTTGGGTAGTAACAAGAATTACATTAATTATACAAGAAAAATTATTCATAGTACCTACAATATATCAACAAAATACAAGCGCAAACATGATTATTGGGAATAACTTTCTAAGATTATATGCACCGTTTTCTCAGTATCTAGCATATATATATCTTTAAAGACACCATATATTTATAAAAAAAAACAACAAAGTGAAATAATTAATATCCCAATTATTCATTTTTTGAATGTATTTATTCTAAAAAATCCAAGCTTAGCGAGCTGAATCGTGGTGAGTTAGTCGGAGAAATATGTTTAAAAATTCGCCATGTATTAATAAATTTAGAACCAAAGAGAATAATTCCAGCTCATATAGAAGAACTTTTAGACAAAGTTTGTAGTGAAAATCCTCTGGATCCAAATATTAATAACAAAAATATCGAATTAACTATATTAAAGTTAAAAGATCCAACAAAAGAAATAAAATGTAAACCGATGATTTACACAAAACAGGATAGAGATGAATTTGAAAAAGATATTGAAGAAATGTGTAAAAAAGGATTAATTAGGCCATCAAAAAGCAAGCATTAAGCACCAGCGTTTTATGTGGAAAACCGTAATGAAATAAAAAGAGGAAAAAGAAGAATGGTAATTAATTATAAACAAATAAATTATGCAATGGAAGGTGATGCTTATTTTCTTCCAAGAAAAGATTTAATTATTGACCAAAATACAAATATGAATTGGTTTAGTACCTTTGATTGTAAATCAGGATTTTATCAAATTAGATTATCCGAAGAATCTAAAGAATTAACAGCATTTAGTTGCCCTCAAGGTCAATATGAATGGAATGTACTTCCAATGGGAATTAAGCAGTCACCAGGAATCTTTCAACGAAGAATGGATTCAATACTCAAAGAATTTAAGGATTTTTGTCTTATATATATTGACGATATCTTAGTCTTTACTAATAAAGATTTGGATGATCATTTTAACAAAGTGAAATTAGTACTCAATAAATGTCTAGAACATGGAGTAGTCTTAAGTAAGAAAAAAACGATATTAGCTGAAAACAAAATTAATTATTTAGGATTAGAAATCGAGAAAGGAAAAATTCTAATACAAAAACATGTGTTAGAAAAACTGAGGAATTTTCCTACCAAATTAAAAGATAAAAAGGAATTACAAAGATTTCTTGAATTACTGACATATATTTCCAGTGAAGGTTTTATCAAGGATCTTGCAGCTGAAAATAAAGCACTCCAAGAAAAATTAAAGAAAGATGCCCTTTGGTCATGGACCAAGGAAGATGAAGCAATTATCGAAAAAATGAAATTAATATGCCAGTATCTTCCTGAGCTATATCATCCATCGGATGATGATCTAATTATAATAGAAACTGATGCATCTAACGACTTTTGGGGAGGAGTCATGAAAGCAAAGCCCCCAAGATAAAAGAAAGAATTACTATGTCGATATGCATCTAGAACTTTTTAAGATAGCGAAATTAATTATCCAACACATGAAAAAGAAACTCTAGCACTAATCCGAATGTTGGAAAAGCATCGGATTTATGTACTAGATAAGGAATTTATTGTTCGGACTGATTCTTCTTATGTTTTAAAAATATTAATCACAAAGGAACCTATAAGAACTACTAAAAAAATTCAAATCAGTGATGGGCATATTTCGTCGCTAAATAGGAAAAATCCGTCACTAAATTAATTAATGACGAAATTAACGACGAGAAAAAATCCGTCGAAAAAAGTGACGTCGCTAAATTTAATAGCGAAATTTGTATGTCATCGTTGTCAGTGACAAAAAAATTGTCACTAACAATAAAAGAAAATTGTCACTTAAAATGTTTTAAAGACATAACTTTAAATTTTGTAATTATGTCGCTGTTTATGACAAATGGGTAGTCGTCGCTGTTTACGACGAATTGGGATCCGTCGTTATTTACGACGAATTGGGATCCATCATTGTTTACGACAAAAATACATTCGTCACTAATTGCAACGAGAGTTTGTCATCGCTACCCGCGACAAAATTTAAATTATCCATCATAATTAACGAAAAATTTAACGGCAAGTATACGATTTTAGCGACGAATTTAATAACTAAAAAAGGTGTTTTGCGAAGGATTTAACGACACCAAAGAACTCATCACTAATTTTTGCAACATTCGCTACAAGAAAAACATCAATTTGCTACCTTTGATTAAACAAAATCAATATAAATAAGATAAAAATATACATATAAATCATGACCAAGTCATAAATATCAAAATCAATATAAAATAAACATCAGTGTTCAATACAAAAGTACTCATGAAAGTGTAAAATCAACTAGATAAAGTATTGAATCCATATAATGAAAGTGAATTCAAATCAACTAAAGTGACTATTACATAAAGATGGCATTTGCTGAATGTAGTAACCACTGGCTAACAAAAATACCCGAATGTAGTAACCTCCACTCAACTGCTTTTTTCTTCATCACCTTACACTTTTGATGATGCATGCATATTTTCGTGGGAACTATGTTTGAGATGAAAATCAAATTCATGGAAAGTGTGCTTAAAATGTGAGATTGAGTTAAAAGTTGATAATCTAGACACTTGAGTGAATGAGTGAAATACTGAATGCCCTTATGAGGAAGGCAATTGTTTGAAATTGGTGATATCATTTTTGTGTGAACACATTACGATTGATGATAATTCAATGATATCCTCGAAGGACCGCTTCTAACTTTCGTGATTTAAGTCCTAAGTTCAATTCCTATGGATCCAACACCTAGGTTCACTTCTCCCTAGAATATCTAAGACATGCAAAAAGGTGATCAATCAATTTACATGAACAAAGCACAATAAGAACCAAATCAATGAATCAAACATTAACAAAAGGAAAAAAATCAAATACTCATCTATACTACTAGATAACGGCAGAGTTCAAAAAAATGCAGTTTTTGGTGTCAACTTTTTTATATTACAAAAATACCCCTAGCAACTTTATAATATAGGCCACTAAACCTTCATGATCATAAATCTAAAATATGTTTATTGGTTACAGATTTAAACTCAAACAGTTTAGTGGAATGGGATGGTAACCACCGACCCCTGCCCATGTAACCGACTACTACATCCCAACCTTCTATTCATTTTCTTCTCTTTCATTTCACTGTCTCACAATTCAAGTACATTCCCAAATTATTTTACTGTCTCACAATTCACGTACATTCACTGTCTCACATTTTCTTCATATGTTTTCTCCACTCATCTTCAAGTCAGGGTAACTACTTCCATTGCTTTTCTTCATTTTCTTTTACTGTTGTTGTTTATTTGGTGTAGAGGGAAGTGTTTTTTTTATAAGCAAAGATGATATAGAGGCAAGTGTTATACTATCCAAATTCTCAATCTTATACTGATATTCATTTATGATCTTCATCTTAGCATTAACGGGTGGTATAGCATCCTTCTTATTGTTGTATGCTTACGAGTCACTTGCAGTGGGGGATTGCAACTACCTGAAGCGCTGGAATGTTTGCACTTCTTAACTTTCAACACAAAGTAAATCGATTCATTCTTGACAGGAGAGCAATCCACTCTTAACAACTATATAGGATAGCAATCCACTTGACAATTATGCCTATACTTATTGGCTGGCTGTTTAGTATAATATTTAAAGGATCTTTTGTTACATAATGCTGATCAGTGACCTTGGTTATGCAGAGAAGGCCTACAAGTATTTGTAACTTTTTTTTTTACTTGAAATAATTTTGGATCATCCTTTAACAACATGAGTAATTTTAAAAACAAAGAAAATAAAACAAATTGCTTATTCTTCAACATACTCTTCAACATATGCATAATGGGATTCATAAAGTGGGGCTTTTTTTTGTGCAGATGAGTCTACAATGAGTTCACTTGCTGGAACTGGGATTGAAGTCATGGCTGCCATTCCTGATAACCAGCTTGATGACATGAATAGATATTATAGAGCCAAACAATGGGTAAAGAATAATGACAATGGCTACCACTTCACGGAGGACTTATTAATTATCAGGTGAGTTATTCAATTTTTTTTCATTATCGACTAACTTCTTGAATTGTTATTAGTCTAGATTATTATTATAGATTATTTTATTATTTATTATTTTATTAAATCTCATGTTACTTTCATATTTTAGAATAGTGAAGCATCATTGAATTGTGATGATTTTTGTACTTCCTTGAAAATAAGGAATATGGTAGTGTTGTATCTTATGGTTTAAATAGTATTTTTGGATTTTTTTTTACAACTCTTCTTTCTGAGCACCATCATGCATCTTCGGGCTAACTGGGAAATTTGTTGCCAACTGATGTACTTCAGTAAATTGGACAAAGTTAATGCATTTGAGCTTGCAACTAGGAATCGAATCTTATTTATTACTACTACAACTACATTTTTTTTTATACATCAAAGAACATGGGTAGACATTGTCCCAGAATTCTCACCCCTCAATACAAATTTTTGTGGCTCCGCAAAATTTGTTTTGGACTTTCTTATTAAAACTCATTTTGAATAAGGTCCTTTATGACTCTTTTAACTTATACTAAAAGGCTGAAAATGCTATACGAAAATTCTAAAGGACATTCAAATGATAACTAAAAACCATATGAAAATTCTCCACAAAGGGGAATTCCACATCTGTCAGGTGTTCCAACATGCTATATAATTTTATATTCCACATTCATATTTTCAATAGGAAAGAAATCTCATTTGAGAAGCCAATTTTGTTGTGCCTGGGTAAAAAATGGACACCACTATATTTATATCTAGATTTTGCAAATTTGAATTTGTACTATTTTCCTTTTAATATCAGAATAACTTATTTCTCTTACTGCAGGTACCCTCTTTGTATTGAAGGGTAAGTATTACACTTTGTTTGCATTATCGTCAAGTTTCAATCACTGTGCTTTAACACTTAATTTGTAGGGTTGCAAGGGAACTGAAGAAAATGTTAACAGGACTTACTGGATTTCAAGTGTCTTTGTTCACTGCTATGCTATGCTTATCCATTCTATGCTTAATCTTTCCCTGTAAAATGCTACTTCGTGCTTAGGAATGTGCACCTTTGGATAAGGATTTGAGAAGGACCATGCAAAATTGTTTTCTCAGCATCCTAAGCTGGTTCATTCACTTTAAATATCACTAAAAAATTTAAGCTGATGCTTAATGACAACTTGGATATTATTATTTTTCAGACCTCAATGTTCGGTATGATTTTTGATCTTGGTATGATGATGATGTTGCTTAAATACCAGCAACTTCCTAATAGTGCTATACTTAATATAAAAATCGGGGGACTTTGTATGTGGAATATGCGTTGTATTCATATAGGGTGGTGTCAGTTAAGATATGCAAACTAGGATAGGATATGCTCTTTTTTTAAAAAATAAACTTTACTATTGAATACTACAAAATTTTTATAAATAGTTTTTGTAGATGATCATATTCTTTTTTGTTTTGTATGTTATCAAGGTTTATTTGCTTGCAGTCGAGTGGTCAAATGGAGATGGATATAAATTCATTATTATGTGTGTTGAGTGCACTATTTTTAATTGTCTTCTGTTTGCTAGGGGTGACGTCTTTGGATATGATCAGTAATGATAATTTAGAAGATATTATCAAAAAACTATATAATTTAGAATTTTTGAGTGGATGATAGATTCAACTTGGTCATTGATGATAGGCATTGTATGTATATTTTTTTATTTAGAGCCTGCGAGAATTGTTGAGGTCTCCTCAGGGACCGATACTATAAATGTAAATGACATGGAAGTGATGTAATTGATGTGGAAGAAATAAGAGTTGGATCCTAAGTATTTTTCACTTTTTCATATACCCTATAAATACTGCATTTATGTTTCCAATTTCATAGGCAGGTGGTGATTGCTTGAATTCAAGCATATCTTTGGTCTAAAACCATCGGTATCCGAAAATCACATTGAATTTTAAATAATTTTATTTGAACTAGGAAAATCTATTTAAGGGAACAAAGCTCTCCTAACACCTATATTTTCCATATACAAGACTCAAACACGAGACCTTATTTAAGGAGAATTAAGCTCTTTCTTAATTGGACCAACAGACGTTGGTAATCAATAATACAAATCTAAGTAGCCTAATTACATGAGACCTTGCTTAATGAGAACTAATCTCTTTGTTAATTGGACCAACAAATGTTGGTAATCAATAATATAGATCTGAGTAGAATAATCTTATATTTATAGAGTGATTTGGTCATTGATTAAGTTATATATAAAGAGACATAATTCTACGAGACATAATTCTGCTTAAAAAGTCACATTATATAATCGCAAAATATATCGATTAAAAATACATACTTTACATAAGTGGTAAAAAAATATTATATAGCAAAAGCATGGATAAAGACGAATAAAAGAATTAGAAATGCGGCCAGACGAGTAAAAATATTTAAACTTATTTTAAGAGTAAAATGAATTTTTATAGTCATGGTGGGTTCAAGGTGTTAAGGTGACATGCATTGATTATGTTCAATGCCACAAAATTTTGTCAATAGCCACATAATTTTCAAAAACTAAAATAAAAAAACACTAAGAATGCTTTGCACAAAAATACATAATTTTAACACCCGAGTTTAGTGTCATTAGTGTTTATGATAGTCTTATTACTTTTTTTTTAATGATCAAATGCTCAATTTGGTCCCTAAAAAAATCATAGGGACGCTTTTTGTCTTTAAAAAAATTAATTAATTAATCGATTAGTCCATCAAATTTATAAATGCATGACGTGTTAATTCCTCTGTCCAATTTCAGTGTCTATTTACTTTCTTACGTATCACCAAAATTATCGATCAAACATACACGTCTTACTCAAATGACTAAAATAGTAAATACAATACTAATAACAAAATGCATATAACGAAAAAAATAAAAATGTGGTCGGACAAGCACGTTAATGTACCTTTGATTTATTATTACCGATTAAAAATACTTGACATACAGAGTGACAAATAAAATATCGTATACCAAGAACATGTACAAAGACGTATAAAAACATTAGAAATGCGGCCGGACAGGCACGTGAGTGCCTGTCTTGCCGCTAGTCATAATAATGTCAAAAGGCATTACCCAATCCTAGAAACAAAACAACTATTTAGCCATAAAAAGAAGAACAAGAAGAAGAAAAGAAAACTCCATTGAAAATTCTTATGCAATTGGTTGGTTGTGTGGTGCTGCACCGTCCCCTCGTGTCCAAGCAGCTATGCACAGCGGTACTGTATTGTGCGTCACTGGGTTGCTTAGCGGCGCTGTTGCCATCTCCCCACTCGCCCCTGCGCTTCTGCCTATTTATAATAAGTACAAATTCTATTCTTTATTCTCAAATCAATTAGCATGGGTCCACCTAGCTTGACTTTGATTTCAATCAAATTGAATTGAATTCAAATCACTTTTACTTTGCCCGATTCCTTGCTTATACGTGATTCTCATTGAATAACCCTTGAATGCGGGCCCCACGTGTATATGATAACAATGGATGCGAATTCCCTGACGTTGTGGCGCGCAACGTCAGGTGACTTTGAAGGTTATTAGCCGTCGGATCAAATCCGACGGCTCAGAGATGAAAACGTTTTTTTTTCACCAGCGCTGGGCGCTACATCCACAGCGCTGGGCGCTACATCCACAGCGCTGGGCGCTGGCTTCCACACTCGCGAGACGAGACAAGGTTCGCGGGGCGAATCTCCAAAGATGAAAAACGCTTTTTTTTCCACCAGCGTTGGGCACTACATCACCAGCGTTGGGCGCTGGCTTCCACACTCGCGAGGCGATCCAAGGTTCGCGGGGCGAATCTCCAAAGATGAAAAAGTTTAAGAAACCCGTAGCGCTGGGCGCCGGGCGCCATACTTAAATTCAGTAAAAAATGAAGACTGGGAGCCAAGGTCCTGCTTACTTCCCCATTAAAATTGACATTATAGGTAGTATAAAGAACACTGGCATGGTCCTACTGTTGCATATGGTCTAGAATGGTCACCTCTGAATCTGTTCAATTGTACAAGAGATTTCCTTAATTTTTTTTCCTCTAAATTTCTCCTTCTATTTTCTCCTTGGGTGTTAGCTGCTTGGTAGTTGGTATTACTCCATCCGTTTCTTATCTTTGGTATTTTAAGGTTTCTACACATAAGCTAAGAAATCATTAATTTGCGTATATTTGTATCAAAATACCCTTATTTCTACCATTAATTGTTTACAAATTCCAACTCTATTTACTAATCTAAATAAATACTCCATACTCTACTAAGTCATTTACAAGCACCACTTTTGTTTTGGAAAATGTAGCATTTTTTACTGAATTTAAGTATGGCGCCCAGCGCTACGGGTTTCTTAAATTTTTTCATCTTTGGAGATTCGCCCCGCGAACCTTGGCTCGCCTCGCGAGTGTGGAAACCAGAAGCCAGCGTCCAGCACTGGTGATGTAGCGCCCAGCGCTGGTGAAAAAAATAAGCGTTTTCCATCTTTGGAGATTCGCCCCGCGAACCTTGGCTCGCCTCGGGAGTGTGGAAGCCAGCGCCCAGCGCTGGTTATGTAGCGCCCAGTGCTGGTGGGAAAAAAAGCGTTTTTGATCTTTGGAGATTCGCCCCGCGAACCTTGTCTCGCCTCGCGAGTGTGGAAGCCAGCGCCCAGCGCTGTGGATGTAGCGCCCAGCGCTGTTGAAAAAAAAAAGCGTTTTCATCTCTGAGCCGTCGGATTTGATCCGACGGCTAATAACCTTCAAAGTCACCTGACGTTGCGCGCCACAACGTCAGGGAATTCGCATCCGATAACCATCTTTATAATTGAAATCCAATTGCCAAAAAATATGCACTACAACTTCCATCACGTGAAATAGAAATCTTGCACAAGTCCTCACCTTCAATTTGTTTCATTATTTTGCTAGAGTCAAATCACTTTCTCTTATCTTCAATATCAATTTCATTCTACGATGGATATTCTTTAATGATTTCAATCTTTGAAACAAATTTCCAAATCAATATCTCCAAATTAATTGTCAAATCTTATCATATCATTTATTGTTGTCATAGGCAATTATTATCCAAATCTAAATTGATTTGGATCCAATCTTTTATCTCAATGCCAATTAAATTATTTTTAATCATAATAATCCAAATCCAATTTGAATTGGACTCAAAACTATCATGTAGGCCCTCGCAATTTACTTTGCAATCTTCAATTTAATTGCAATCCTTCTTCTTTGTCATTTCCCAAAAATAAAAATCAGAAAATCTTGAGAAAATCAATTAAATTCTAATTAAAATCAATTAAATGCACACATTGACTCTAAAATAACTAAAATAGGAAAACAAAGTCTAATTTTGGTTAAATAAAGCATTCAACAAAATTTAATTGATGAAATCCACTCTAAAATATTAGCTACAACATGATAAGCCAGCGGATTATCAGTAATGTATGGAGATCGACATTGTGACAGAATAGAAATTTCCTGAAAAATTTAAATTGATGGAATATATTAATCATTTGGGTATAGCAAAAGTGGACTAGAAGTAATCTATGACATCATACCTTCTGGATATCTTCATTTTCATCCTCGCTGCAAAGGGGCAAAAATAAAGGAAAGGCAGGTTAGGAAGTAGCAGACAAGAACTGCATGAGAAATATGAGTGCAACAAAGGAAAAAAAATGATAATGATGCAACAAAGATATCCCATTACTCTAAAAAATGGTTTCCAGATCAATCATGTCCATGTCCAACTGCACTGACCAGGAACAGTAACTTGAGATAGCTGGAATCAGGAAGGAGATTTTGCCAAACAAGTTGCGACATTCTCTAGCAAAAAAAGTTCATTCCATTGCTCTAAACTATAATAAATTAGAAGTATGCCTATTGCCTACTTTAGATAATCCAGGCAAGAGAAGTAAATAAAGCATACCAGCAAGTGTCACCATTATCGTGTATAGTATAGTGTTTAAAGGATCTTTCTCTTATACTATAGGAACTAGGAGGATACATTAAACATAAAAATAAGCTGATCTACTCCTACCTGACATTACTTGCTACAGGTCGATTAGACAACAAAGAAAACCTCACATTGTAATCTTAAATATCACTCAGCCATTACACATTGTAATCCAAATGACTAAATTAATCCAAAGGATTTCCCATCTGCCATTAAATCAAAGATTTCTTTAGATGCGGACAACATGGCAATTACTTTCTTCAACATAAACATGTTAAATAATCAATGAGGACCTTAAAGTTCAATCAGAAGGTTCAACAAACCCAATATACCGAAAATTGATCCAAAAACCAAGATTAATTCAAACAAAATGCCTCAATATATATATATGAAAGAGCCCAAAGATTTTCCACAAAGCTCACTACAGATTATTATACACTTTCAGTACAGATTACAAAAATGAACTGTTAAAACCTAAAAGCTTTTTGAACATATCAGAGCAATCTCGAACAAAAAAAATAGTTCTAGATTGAAAAGCAAAAACCGTTCCTTCTACTTGAATCCATATCAAAGCAAAACAAAGCATAGAAAATGCATCAGCAAGAGTGAGAAAGCACAAAACATGATTTGGCTCTGACACCGAGTTGTACGATTGGAACGCGTTGAAGATGCGCTGCGACTGAGTTAGGGTTACCGATTGGCGGTGATCGGCGAGTACGTGCCGAGGTAGGAGCTCACCACGCGCGCCTGAAGCACCTGCGTGAAGTACGCGTTGACGCGCTCCGACGAAGTGCCATACAACGACGAGAGCTCCGCGATCTCCGGCAAGAGGTCGTTGGCGAAGTGCCATACAACGACGAGAGCTCGTTGAATCGCCTTCTGATTCAGGGTCCGGTTTGAAGGTTTTCTCCTCTTTGTGTCCCCCGCCGGATTCCACAGTCTTTTCGCTGGAGAAATTCCTTCCGGGGTTCGATCTCTTAAAGGATGGTTCTGTGTCGTCGTCGTGGTCGCAGTTAGCGCGTTTCATGGACATGGCGTTAGGGTTATTGGAAGTGAGAGGGGATCGAGGGAGTAAGCTTTGGAGGAAACTTTTGGGGGAAAAGGGACAAAACTGATAGGGAAGGGGGGAATGGTAAGTTGGGAGATGGAGGGAATTATAAAGGTAATAATTGCCTAAGTAAATATTAAATATAAGTTTAAAAAGTATTATTTTATTCAATATAAAATATTATTTTACTCAAGACAAATTTGCTCCAATTTTCAGTCATTAATTTCATCGTTAAATTTGTTTAAAAGTTTACGACGGAATAAGCGGCGGGTTCTTCAGCCGGAAAGTATAACCGTCGGTAATTTCGTCGCTAAATTCAAATCAAGAAATTAACGACAGATTTAGCGACAAAAATTTAGCGACGTCCTTTGTTTGTCGGTAATTTCGTTGTTAAATTCAAATCCAAAAGTCAACAACGGATTTAGTGACAAATTGTTTAACGACGATTTTTTTTGTTGTTGACTTCGTCACTAAATTAAAAGGAAACATTTTGTGGTGAATTTAGTGACGGACTTTCAACGACAAGCATATTTGGTAGCTTATCTCGTCGTTAAATAGTAAACAACCAAATTCCATAAATTAAAATACAATTTGTCACTAAATTTGTCGCTGTTTGTGACGAATGTGTTTCCGTCGCTAATTTCAATATTTTTAGTAGTGAAGCAAGGGAGATTAATTCGATGACAAATGAAGTTATCTGAATAGAATTGTTCAATTTCTCATATTAAAGGAGAAAAGAATGTCCTTGCAGATATTTTATCCAAAGAATAGAGCGAGGCACAACAGAATTACTGAAGCAACAATACCAGCTTAAAAAAGCACTAGAAGAACAGAAGATGAAGGAATTAGAATTGATCAAATCAGATTTAAAGGTACGGGAACTCCAGATGCAAGCGGAAAAGATTTTAGAAGACAGAATTCCAAATGCAATCAAAGAAGAAGCTCGAAAAGAAACAAATAAATGGTACGTTGTCTTTAATGGCCAAATGCTAGGAATCTATACTAGTGGAAAATATACATTAGACGGTAAAGGTTTACGTCATTTAACCAAAAGCTAGACGTTAAAAAGGGGGCGGTGGCAGTTTTGTAAATATCAGACTTCATTAATTCAATTTTAACGTCAGTTGTTATAAGGACTGACGTTAAAAGTGAAGTGACTCACTTTTAACGTCAGTTCAGTAAACAACCGATGTTAACAGTGAACATTTTAACGTTAGTTCTTTATCGAACTGACGTTAAAAGTGAGTCACTTCACTTTTAAAGTCAGTCCTTACAACAACTGACGTTAAAGGTTATTTTAATAATTTTTTTATCTAGTATACGTACCCTTCCGTATTGCCTTCCTCAAAGTTTCAGTTTCACAATTGCTTTGATGTTTTCTGTTTCTGTTTTGAAAACTAAAATATATGTCCGAAGTATAAGTTGAATCAATAACCCAAACCGGATCTCATTCATGAAGTGTAATACAGACTGATACAGAAGATTGAAAGGGTTTAAAATCCTATAAAAAGTTACATTGAAAGGGTTTAAAATCCTAAACATTTGTTGAGGCTTCGTTCCCTTCACGGGTGAGCAAGAGAGGATAGTCGAGCGACAGAGTTTTCCAGAATTCAATGAGGAGGTTGTGTGGCAAAGCATAAGGCCACTTTTGGAACCCCTTATCACACCCGAAACTTAAAGCTATATCCCATCAGAGAGTTTTATGAAATATGCCAAAGGGAAAACTATACTCCGAATGTGACCATGTCTAGCAGTGATGGTGTTACTCATGTTGGAATCGAGGTACATGCTGATAATGTGGTCATTCATAAGCTGAGGTTTTGGAACTGTAGCAGTCGATTCTCCGGAAGGATGATAAGGTGAGCAACTCACATTATGTGATTTACAGAACCTTATCACCCATGTTATGTGATTTACACAACCTCAGAAGTTGTTTGACCATTAAGACAAAGATCTTTGAGTCTAGGAATAGGAAGAAAGAGTAATGAAGTTAATCTCCATGGCAGAGCCATATTGTGAAGCAGAAAATAAAAGGAAGGAAGGAAGCTATTTATTGGAGCAGAGGATGAAGTTACTAGGCGTGGTAATTTGCTAAAAAATTAAGTTGATCATTAAGAGGATTAGGTTCCAAGGTGAATGGGTAAGTAGCACAGTAGTCAAAGGAATGAATGTTTTTGCAGAAACTTATATACCTTTAATGTCAGTTGTTTAATACAACCGACGTTAAAACTTGTTTAAATAAAAAGTATTTATTTTTAACGTCAGTTTTTTATACAACTGACGTTAAAAGTGTGATTTTTACTTCAGTTAAATAAATAAATGATGTAAATAATCCTATATCCCTATCTGAAATGCCCTGTTGTCACTCTTAACACAGGTCACTCCATATATATAGTGCAGTTTATTTCTAAACTTTTTTTTTAAACAAGTTTATTTTTAATCTTCATTAATTAGCTTGAATTAGTAAACAAATTCTTGTGCAAATTAAATTAAATAAACACTTAACATAAAAACAAGTTATATGTATAATCAAATCGTATCTCATTGAAGCGATTCATAAGTTACAATTAAATGATTAAAAGATAAAAAATTTCTGCAACATAGCCCTAAAATATAAAAAAGTTTTGCTTCAACATCATTTTCTTCTCAGTCCTGTCCTCAGAAACTCCAATGGATGCATCTCCTCCCTCACTTGAATTCCATGATGCAAAAGTGAATCCACATTGAAATGGATCTTTGCATCTTCTCCTTCCACTACAAAAAAACCTATTTAGCGACCGAATATTTCGGTCGCTAAACTTGATAATTCGGTTACTATACTGTATAGCGACCGAATTAGCGACCAAACTAAGGGGGTAGCAGAAACCCCGGTCGCTAAATGTTTAGAGACCGAACTTATATTTCGGTCGCAAATTTGCGACTGATATTTCGGTCGCAAAATTATATATTTCGGTCGCCGTATAGTTGGTCGCATGCCCAGCTCTCCTAATTTGGTGACCGATATTCGGTCGCTATTTCGGTCGCAAATTTTGTTTTTTTTTTTTAATTTTCCTGTAACTTAATCCTGCCGACCAAATATTGTTTTTCAACTATTACCCCATTGATTTTTAATTTCTGATATAAACAAAATACACCAATATTTTTTTAAATAAATAGAAAACGTAAATATGATGTACTAACGATCCAAAACACCACAGTCAATATGATCAAGAAAACATATACATTAATTAACGCAAGTTTAATAATGGTTTATAAAAAAAAGTTTAATAAGTACTAATTAACGATCAAAACATAAAAATACACCACAGTCAATAAGTACTAATCAAAATATCAAAACTCATCAATCTTCCAAAGGGATGAACATGTAGAAGCGAGAACCCCCAAGGTACTTAAACTTTGCCAGTGCACCAGTGGACAACAAATACAACTCCCTGATACTATTTGTATCTGTTGCAAAATATGGGCGATCCTCATGGATTACTATATTCCCATTGAATAGATTTCCGCTTTTGTCTTCAATAGTCACAACACGCGGTATTTGCTGTCCCCAACGACGGTAGAATGATCGCGGGATTGAAATCAAATCCTGCAAATACACAAGAACAATTTAGTAAATGATTAGTTTATGCCTTAACCATCATTACGTGAATCCGATCGTTATTCTTAAGTTGATGAGATACTGTACCTGGTCTATATGGATGGTTGTCTCAAAACATTTAGTCGGATTCATTTTTTGATAAAATGATAAGGAAAACAAGTCATATGTCTAAACTTCATTCCAATGCTTACAATGTAAATATATACAAATATGATTCCATAATCATTTCCAAACAAGTTATCAATAAATACATATCAAATTATTCTAATTACATTGATTCATTGTTATTGAAAGATTTTTATTTTAAAGAGAATAAACTATTCTTCATAGCAATCCAAATGTATGAACATGCTCAGATATAAGTCCTAGCCTTAGATAAGTAGAATTACCAAATGAATCCGATTCAAAATGAGTGAAAAGCTCTCTAGGAATTACAGGCTACAATAATGTTTTTAGATCATTTCATACTCCAACAAAGAATATTTTTTTTGTTTACAAAGAAGTGAACATGAACTTGAAATCCCTAAAACCCTATTTTGAAATTGTTGAAACAGATTCAGACAAGAACCAACAAATTCATGGATTCCAAACGAATCAAAATACAATACAATCAGAATGCATACACGTACAATACAATATGAAATTATTCACAGCAAGTAAACAGCTGCATCACAGAGGCTATAGATCATACTATTGTGAGATATTACCTGAGGCAATATAACAGAACAATGAACAGCCTTCAAAGACATAAATTCAGCCAAGATATGGAAACATAAACAGACCAGAAATTACAAGTTCCATATTTAATAGAAAACACATCATTAACACAGGGACAATCTTGTTACTGGACATGTTAAACTAGAATGGTCTTCAAACAACTGCCTCAGTATTGGTCATTTGTTTGAACTATAGCCATGAACTATCCATGTTTGAAATTGTAGACACCTAGCACAAAACAAATTGAAAATCCATAGCACACATCCTCACTAACCAATTTAGATGCATTTCACAAAGCAGAACTGAATCTAAATCAAAGACTAAGATGCTGAAATGGAAGGTAATTTCACAGCTAATTCAACAAGAAGCAAACAAGAAGGGTTCTCAGATTAAATTTTCCCGTTAAATTGGTACGTCAATAATCAACAAAAAACCAAAACCTGTTTATGTTTCGCAGTCTCACAGGAAGCAATGGCATTCTGTGGCTCAAGTAAACATCAATTCTAATCTCACAGTCTTGACTTTTGATATTTCAATGCATTCAAAAAAAACTTACAAAAACAGATTTCTCGTGCTTTCTCAATGAGAGCTTCCTAATCCTAATAGGAGTGATTAAATAATGACACATGAAAACTAATGATCATCACAACTCACAACTCACATGAAATACACTAGTAGCTCTTCTCAGTAGTAAGCAATAAAGCAAGCAATGAAATACATACAATCCACAAAATTTTTGAAATGAAACAATGGAGCAAAATAAAAAATGATACATAGAGAGTCTATGGTTACCTCAAGGCAGAGCAGGGAATGCACAAAATGAGGAGAGAAGAGGGTAGGAGGATCTCTGCACGTGGTGACCGGAGGGCTGCGTGTTGGTAGCCGGAGTATTGGTCGAAGCACTGAAACGGAGGGGGGGGGGGGGGAATTAAAAATAGAGCAGGAAGAGGAAAAAGGAAGAGAGGATAGGAAGAGGAAAGAGATGGAAGAAGAGGAGGAGGAGGACAGAGGCTTACCGGAGATGGCGGTGGTGGCGGTGCGCACTGCGCGGTGGTGGCAGAGAAAAGGGGTGAGGGTGGAAGAGATGGCAGAAATGCGGAAGAAGGGAAAGATTTCACGATTTTAGGGATTTATAATTTGGCGACCGAAATAATCGGTCGCTAATCACTTAAATAAAAAATGGTCGCTAAATTCGGTCGCGGGATGAGTTAATTTGAAATTTGAATTCATAAATTTAGCGACGGAGTTTTAAATCGGTCGCTAACACGCGCGGTTTTAATTTTTTTACGCGTCGTTTAGCGACTGAATTAATATCGGTCGCAAATGTAAATAAAATTTAACCGTTGCAATGAATTCGGTCGCTATTTCGGTCGCTAAGAATACATAAAATTTCTGACTTTTAACCGTTGCATTTAATTCGGTCGCTAAGAAGACATAAAATTTCTGACTTTTTAGTTCCTTTATTTAGCGATGGAAATAGCGACCGATAACCCTGCTACGCTCTATTTCGGTCGCTATTTCGGTCGCAGTATTATCTCTGATCAGTCTTTCATGTAGATCCTACAATCGATCGTCATTTCGGTCGCAAAAAGCAACCGAAAGATTCGGTCACTATTTTCGGTCGCTAAACAACCTTTTTTTGTAGTGTTCACTGGACTTCTTTGATGCATCGTCTTGAATCCACAGTCACTTGCTTCCAAAGCAAAGTGAAAGGGATGACGGGGATGAAATAAAGTGAGGGAATCACATTATGTGATTTACCCAACCTTACCATCCATGTTATGTGATTTACTCAACCTCAGAAGTTTTTTTACCATTAAGACAAAGACCTTTAAGTCTAGGAATAGGAAGAAATAACAACACCTCAAATATGATAGAGGCATATTGTGAAGGAAAAAGCACGAAATATAGAGGAAAAGAGGGGGTGTAATACAGATCGACTGATGGTTCTTTATATAGAGAAGAGAGACTACCTGAATTTCTTGAAAACTGATCTAAAAACTTAATGCTCATTAAGAGGATTAGGTTACAAGGTGAATGGGTAGTAGCACAGTAGTCAAAGGAATGAATGTTTTTGCAGAAACTAATAAACTTTTAATGCCAGTTGTTTAATACAACTGACGTTAAAAGTGTTTTTTTTAAAAAATATTTATTTTTAACGTCAGTTTTTTAAACAACTGGCGTTAAAAGTGTGATTTTCAGTTAAATAACTAGCTGACGTAAATAATCCTATATCCTATATAGAGAAGAGAGAATGATTTTCTTGAAAACTGATCTATAAACTTAATGCTTAGGGGTAGGTAGCACTGTAGTCAAAGGAATTAATGTTTTTGCAGAACACTTTTAACGTCAGTTGTCTTCAACAGCGGACGTTAAATTTTTTTTAATTTTTAACGTCAGTTTCTTAATAAAACTGACGTAAAATGTTGTTTTATTTTGATTATAAGGTTTACATCCGCGTCCTTTAACGTCAGTTTTTACAAACAACTGACGTAAAATGTTGTTTTATTTTGATTACAACGTTTACACCCGCGCGCCTTCTGCACTTCGCTCTGTACGTCTCTTTTCTTTTTTCATCACGCTCAACCCTCACTCTCACTCTGCCCTAATCGCGAGCTCATCTCCACCGCAACCACCGCGAGGGCTTCTTCGTCACCACCGTGAGGTGCACTCTTAACCCCTAACTCTGTCTTTCCCGCTCATTCTTTACAATAATTTGACATCTCTCTTTCCCCTTCCCGCGCACTAACTCTCCTTGTCCCTTTGCTCTTAGTAACCACATCGAACGTTGGCCACCACTCGAGCTCCCCCCCACCACCACGCAAGCGCCTATTTCTAGTGATTCTTTAGGGCACATTTTTTTATTTTTGGTTTTGAGTGTATGTTGAAACTGTAGTCTCAGTAGTTGAAACTTGAAACTGTGAGTTTGAGTTGTTTGGAATGTCTCTATTTTTGGTTTTGAGTGTATGTTGAAACTATAGTCTCAGTAGTTGAAACTTGAAACCGTACGTGAGTTTGAGTTGTTTGGAATGTCTCTATTTTTGGTTTTGAGTGCATGTTGCTCTGCTGGTTGATCTGTCACGGCCGTGATGCTCATCACGGCTAGGCCGTGATCAGTTCTGCATGTGAGGGTCTGGTTCAGTTGGCACGTTACGGCCGTGATGGACATCACTGCCAGGCCGTGACTAGTGATTGGCAATCTTCAAAAACTATAGTTTTCAATCTCCCGTATTGTCCGTATATTGGATAGATGTTTTGTATATCTATAGGACCTATCTAGTTATTTTTATTTATACTTCTGTATTTATTTTGAGTTATAACCTATGTTAATACATATATATTGTTTCTGAACAGGCATACATATGGATCAGTCGGATAGCCCATATGCACGGGAGGACACTGTGGGGGCTACGCAGGACCCGATCACGCCTACGCCTGATTCTAGTGTAAGTTTACATATTATATACTATCTTTAGTCCTTCTTTTTAATGTAAGTTTATAATGTTACAAACCTCTATTTTATCATTTTTTTTGTCCATACAGACATCACAGGCTCATAGGAAACGGGGTAGAGGAGCCACCTCGTTGAAGAAACTAGAGAAGGACAGGCAAAGCGGACAGAAGCTTGAGGTGTCCTTCGATGCTAATCTAAATGCCCAGGGACCCCGTGCTAAATAATTTAATAAGTGGGTGTTTCTACAAGCGAAGCAGCATGTAAGCATCAACTACAACCACTGGAATGACGTTCCACAGAACGTTAAGGATCAGATTTGGGAGGCTATCACGGTATTTTACCTTTACATTCGTTTGATTTACATTATTAGATAATTATCCAAGTTATAATTTATCCAGTTGTTATGTATTTAATGTGTAGGTAGCTTGGACTGTGCCAAATGACGAGGATCATCGTCATAAATGTATGAAAATGGCATCAAAGCGTTGGAATGGGTTCAAGCATGATCTTACCAGGTACTATGTATCTGGGAAGAAGCGGCTTGATAAAATGTTCTTGGATTATCCCTGGATTGATCAGGATACTTGGGATATGTTTGACAGGAGTCGACAGGATGGAGAATTTCAGGTTGGTTGATTAAGTTAATTTTGTATGCTTCTTATAGATCATTTAACTGTATTTAATTATGTGTTTTTGTTTGAATAGGCTAAGGCAAATAAGGGTCGGCAGAATCAGGCGAAGAACGTCCACCGCCACACCATGTCTTAGGGTGGGTACCAGACTCGGATCGAGCAGATGATGACGGATAGGCTGAGGGTGAAGCAGGAAGAGTACTCTGCTAGGATTGAAAGAGGAGAGGTGCCTGAGGGCACACCATTAAGTCCTCCGTCGGACATCAACCGCGAGGATGTCTGGTTAGCCGGCTGCATGACAAAGACGGGATCTTTTAAAGTTGATGCCACTCGCGAAGTGGCAGATAAGATTGTAAGTAAATAATTAACTTGATTTCAATTGATATTTGTATAGATATTTGCAACACTTTTCACTTGCACGTTTTTTCATTTTTTTCATTGTAGATGGATCTTGAAGCACAATCCTCCCAGGGCTCATTCGTCCCTTCTGGACGACGGGACATCTTGATGACTACTCTAGGCAAGAAAGACCATCCTGGTCGGGTTCTCGGTGTTCCTGGGAACATGACCATCAAAGAATATTATGGCTAGTTTGCTTCACGAAAGCGGGTGGTCGATGAAGCATCAATTTTGGCTGACATTACTCAGCATCTCATGTCCAACCCAGCTATTACAACACATCTGATGCAAAGCTTAATATCCAACCCAGAATTCAAGCAGGCGCTTGCCAGAGAGCTTTCCTCCGTCGGTACATCCCAGGACACCACAGGGCATGCCAACCCTTCACATGTGAGCACAAAAGAGGGTTATAGTAGGGCACATGTGGAGGACGATGAGTTGGCAGCTAGGGAGCGGGAGTTCGAAGTCCAACGCCATGAGCATGAGTTGGAAATGAAAAGGCGTGAGCTTGAGTTGGACTCCAAACGACGTGAGCTCGAAATGTTAACAAAGGTATGTATTCATTATTAATGTCCAAATTAGTCAAATTATTACTTGTGTGTTTTTTTTTAATTACCAACAACTTATCTATTTTATTTTTCCTAAACTGAAGGCCAAGTTGACGTCGGTGTCGCTGTCACCTATCACTTGTTTGTTCTCACTTGGTGAGGATTATGCGTTTGAGATTTTTGAATGTCCATTGGAGCACGATGGATGGGTGGCACGCCCAGATCAACGGAGGATATTTTCCTTCTGTGGTGACGATCTCGGGAACGCTTGCAGAAATAACGTCTGGATGAACAACAATGTTTTGAGTCTCTGGTGCACGTAAGTTAATTTTAATTTTATAACTTATTTACTTTTGGTATTTTTCCATTTAATAATTTATTTTAATTTCAATATATATATTGTGTAATTAACATCCACACCTTTTCATATCTTAGGTATCTCCATCGTCTTCAGCTTGATAAGGGCGTTGCATCAGTTTACGGCTTCTTAGATCCGTCAATCCTTCTGCCCGATTTCTTTGTTGGCGATGCATTGAGTAAATACTTAGGGAACTTGTTGGGAGACATTCCGAAATAATTATATCTGGCTCCCTACTGTATGAAAATCCATTGGCAGTTGTTCGTACTTCACCCGTCTAGGCATACTGTCATATTCTTTTGCTCTCTCCACCAACAGCCGCCACAGGTGGTGTTGGAAGCTGTAAATAAGTAAGTAACTAATATTAAATTTAATTTAAGTTTTAATATCAGTTGTTTTTAGTTTATTACACACATGATATATGAATTTGTTAATTGATCGACATGATTATTTGTTTATGATAGCGCGCTGAAGGCGAGTAGCATAAGTTGCGCCAACGGGAGAAGTAGGACTTCTAAGGCTAAAGCAAATCCTGTATGGAACATCCTCAAGGTTTGGTAGTTTATTTATCAAATAATTAATATTATAATTACTAATTTATATGTATATTCAACTGACGTTGAAATTAATTTTGTTGGTAGTCTCGATTTCAAATTGACGGGTGGTTGTGCAGCTATTATGTGATGCTTCATATGCTGAACATAGTCTATGCATCTATTACGGATGTATGGAATAAGGTAATATTTAAACAACTTGTTAAATTATATATTATAGTTTTGAAGATGACTTGCATTGGTGTTATTGTTATTATTTGAACGTGTGTAGGTATTTAGCGGCCAATCGCCTATTAAAGAAGATGAGTTAAGAGACTTGAGGATGCGCTTCGCTGAATTTTTCTTCAAGTATGCGGCTGAAAAAGGAATTGAAAAGATACCTCCGCACTAAGATGAATAGTTTTTTTGTTAGACTTTATAAACTAATTAATAACATGTATATATATATCCTTAGATTGGTAGTTTTGTTTTTAGACATTGGAGGCTAAAATTTATTTATATATATATATATATATATACTTGTAGATAGTTATGTTTTTCCTATACATGGGTTTTGATTTTAAGTCCCCCCATTGTTTCATTTTTCCTTTGCAATTCTGTAATGTGTGTGATATTTACTGAGTGCAGGGATAGCTGAGGGTAGTGATATTTTAAAATGAATTTAAAAAAAAATTCTATTAACGTCAGTTGTATCAAACAAGTGACGTTAATAGTATTTTATACAGTACACTATTAACGTCAGTTTTTTATAACAACTGACGTTAGTTTTAGCAAAATTAATGTCAGTTGTGTTAAAGAAGTGACATTACTAGTTTTATATTTAACGTCAGTTCTCAACTGGCGTTAAAATATTAACTATTAGCGTCAGTTGTATTTACGTCAGTCAGTATTCTGACGTAAAAAATGAACTGACGTTAAAATATTAACTATTAGCGTCAGCTGTATTTACGTCAGTCAGTATTCTGACGTAAAAAATCAATTTTAACTGACGTAAAAAGCACTTATTGCACTAGTTATGATTGGTACAAAGCAGCTCCTCATTGTCAAGGAATATCAGGAGTCCATCATCAATCATTTCCAACCAAAGAAGAAGCAGAGAAGACTCAAGATTTCTCAAGAAAATGAAAAAGCAAGGAAAGGAAAAGAAGTCCAAAAAGTAAGTAAAGAGATTTATCCCGGACCCAGAACTTACTCGGAAACAGCACAAATAATGAAAACCGAGACAAAAAACCCAATGAAGATTCTAGGGAGAATTTCATCCTCCTTAGATAATTACCCAATAATTACCAGAAAATACCACGAATTACTAGTTCAATTTTCTGAAGAAAAATTTTATGAACATCTTGGAAGATTAACTAACTGGAACGAAAAAGAAAAAATCAATTGTTTTTACATGGTTGATAGAAATGACTATGGACTTAAAAAAAATAATTACTCCAGGAGCAACCCCAGCTCTAGCATTCAATATGTTCTAAGTTGTACTAATTGAGTGTCTTTATCCATGCAAGAATCTCGACGAGATTAATCTGTTCCCACATTACTTCAAAGAAGCAGTTCCACTGTCAAGAAGAAGGTTGCCGGCGAAAGAACTATTTATTTAAAGTTCTACTCAGCAAACCCAGACTTTCAAACAAAACAGTTAGTCAAGCATTTCGCCTTCATAGGCATAAGCAACAATAAGTTTCCACTAATGGATGAAGCAAGGAGAATCACATATGATGAAGATGATATGACAACGATAATTGCTAACTAGTTGGCAAGCATCTACGGACAATGTAAAGCAATAGGGCAAAATTCTTTTGTCAAAACCAATTATAAAGGCCTAAATACTTTGCTTTTAAGCAAAACGCTCTGTAAAGTAATGAAAGAAAAAGACTTAAGCATCCTGACAAATTGTGAATTCCCATTCTATGCATTGGAAGGACCACAGATGAATTACAGGCCAGTTGTCCTAAGCAAACTATGTGCATCAATCAAAGAAAGCAGGAATCATGAATGCAAAAGATGCACGAAATGACAGATAATGATAGAAAGCACCAGCAAGCACCAGGAAGAAGACATAGACTCCGATGAAGCAATAATTGAAGAATGACGTAAGCACTGACATCATCAAGCAGAATTATTAAACAATGACATTAGCACTGACATCACCAGTCGAATTATTGAACCAGATGTGAAGCAATCAATTATTTTCAGGGTTATTTTTTTAAAATAGACTCGTGTGCTTAGGCTATAAATAAGTCCTCTTATGCTGAGGCAAACCAAATTCAGAATTCAGTTTCAATTCTCCCTTGTGTGAAGTCTCTCTCTGAGAGTAGTTTGCTAAACCTTTGTGGTATAGCTCGGATGGTTGAGTGTCCATCCAACCCCCTCATGTAAAATAACCAATTACTGAATAAAGTTTCTCTTTCTTCAAATTATCCTGTGAATTACTCCATACCAAGCAAAAATTAAAAGAAGGGATCAACGGAAGCAGAAGTGGGCAGAAGCAAATCATTTCAAAAAACCAAAGATCAAGTATGATTACCAAGTCACTCTTTTCAGGACTAGATTTATTTTATGCAAAATAATGTCTAAGATAGATCGGATAGAAACCAGTGAAATAGAACAATTACAAATTACTGAAGAAGATAGAAATTATGAAGGAAGCATCTTAATCAATCCAATATTATTTAAGAAAATCTAGAAAGAAGATCTAGATCTAGTAGAAACAACAAATATGGTTGGAAAGAAAGAAAAATTAATAAATATATTAAAGAAATTCAATCAAAAAGAAAATATAATATATTATGGAAAAATAATGAATGATTCACCCATAGACATACCTGAAACTCAAGGAAATACAAGTATACGGTTAATAAGTAAAGAAAAAAATTTCGGAACTAAAAAGAAATCTAAAAACCAAGAACACAAAAAAGTTAGGATATATCCATATAGGAGCAGTACAAGTTCTAATTAAAGCAACGTTCCAAGAAGGAATAAATTCGCCAATTGAATTAGTTTGAAAGGATAATAAAATAAATGATCCAAAAGATAAAATACTAGGAGTAATAGAAGGAAATCTAGCCTACGTAAAATTAAAGTTTAAAATCAGACCAAATATAGGAATTCCATTAAATACTCAAAGACAAAATCAAACATTAACTCTTGAACACAAATTTTTAAGAGAAACCCTAATGAAACGAGGAGATAAAATATTTTCAATAACATACTGTGTAAACTATGCAAGAACCAATTCACACCATAGTATTACCTTCAGAAATAATGATAGAATAGATATTCCAAGATTATTTGAAGATACAGGAAAAATTTATTATCCAAAGAAAAATGAAATAACAGAATTAAGAACTTTTATAAGCAGACCAAGAATTCTTGAAATAGAGTCAATTCCAAGACCAATTATTTTTCCAGAACAAAAAAGAACTAATGAAGCAAATGATATTATAAAATTATCTAATCAAGTAAAATATTTAACTCTATATTTAAAAAACAAAATATGAGCAATAAAGAAAAATTTAAACAATTCATTGAAGAATTTTATCTAAAGAAGGATAGAGCTAAAATAGATATTGGAGACCTTACTGGAGCTTTAGATTACTATCTAGAAAGAGATCCGGAATATAGAAATAGAAAATTAATTGAAAAACATCTAATAAGAAAAGAAAAGGAATTAATTGATTTAGAAAATAAAAAAAGAAAAATAAAGGAATAATATAGAAAAGGAATGAAAAATATAATGGAATGTATGAAGAAATTAGATCTTGATGCTTCAAGCTCCTCTTCAAACTCAACTAATTACTTCAGAATTGAAGCACCACCTTTCGAAGATAGTAATTAAAATAAAAATGGATTTAGATGAACAAACATGTAAAGAAATAATAAGTGTATTACAATTTAACATTCCAATTGATTGTAAAAAAATTATAATAAAGAATATAAAAGAACAATTTTGGCAAGAAGAATACTATTTACACAACCTAGATATTGAAATTGGATTTGAATATTTAGAAGAAATGGAATTAGTTGAAGAACAAAGATATTCTGATGATGAATACTGGTATTCAGAATAATGGATAAAGAAATATTAAGCATACTATCTATGAATCTACCAAAGGATTGTAAGCAAATGATAATTAATAAATTAAAGAATCAATATAAACAGGAAAAATTATATCTAAAAAATATACGGCAAAGAATACAATGGGAATATGGAAATGAAGTATACAGTGATCGTGATTACCATTTTGAATTATGTAGAGATCCTAAATATTATTTATGGGAATTTGAATTATATAATGATTCTAATATTTACATAGATGGAAATAAAATTTGGAATTAATAAAAAATGATCAAAATACTACCCATAGAAATGAATAACATAAAAAATACTGGAATTAATAGGGTGATAGGATTTGGTATCAGAGCTAAGCAAGTAAATGAAACAAAATATAGAAAAATTTGTATATAGATTAAGCATGTTAGATCTGACTAATCAAAATAATTTAAGAAATCTAATACAAGAATTAAAAGCTGAAGCTACAAATGTATGTGAAAGACATGAATTATCACTGTGAATATTGTGATTGTAGAGAATATGATAGGGAAACAAAATTAATAAGAATAATAATTACTAAACTAGAATCATGGATAGAATAATTGCAAAATTACAAAATTGCCACCGTACAAATACGGGTGTCCCATGTAACAGTCTGATTTTAATTATGCTGTTCAACCGGTTAAAATATAATTAATTATATTTTAATCTGAGAGTTAGAAAGTACTTTTGAATAAAATAAAATCTTACTTATAGTCTACTTGATGGTAGAAGGTTATGGTAAAATTTCGGGTTGAAAATTCAGACAAACCCCAGTCTGCGTTTTCACTGACAATACAAGTTCACTGAGCAGAAAACCTAATTTTGAACCGTGAAAGAAACAGTTAGTGTTTTTGTGATGTTTTGTATGATATTGAAAATTTTCAAAAATTTGAGTTCGGAAATAAAATATAATATTTATTCCGGGCGAAATACGATCGGAAACTTGAACCGGATACACAATGGAGCAGAAAAGGGAGCCCAAAAGAAGTGAAGTGACTTGATGGGATGTGATGGACATGGGTTATGACACACTCCAAAAGTGTAATCATCACATTTTTCAAATTATATCATATTATATTCTAAAAACACATTTCTCTCTCTCTTCTTCAAAGGCATAAACCAAAACTTGGCCACCAAGACTTGCTCCTTCCTTCTCTTTCACACCCATCTCACCTCTCTCTCTCTATAAATACCCATTTCATTTTCTCTTCATCACCTTCCTACTTTTTCACTTTCTCATTTTTAAGTTTCTAACACTTAAAGTTTCTATTTTTACTTAGTTTCAAGCTTCAAGTTCTTCATACCTTTTCTTTCTAGTTTCATGGGTAACCCTCTCATACTCTTCTATTTCAAGTTTTACACTTATTTCATGAGTTTACTTTATGTCTTCTTAAAATGTTCTTAAAGCTCTTTTAACTTCTAAAATCTTTAGAAAATGGTAGAAAACTCCGTTTGAGTTGAAACTAATTTCTACGGACTTATGTTAATCTCTACTTTCATCTTCTAAGAGCTTGTATCAAAAAAACATATCTAACCTATTTTTCCAAGGATGACCAAAACTATGTATTAGTGGACTAGGAAGTTTTGTTTCAACTTTTTGAAAGATGATCATGTATTTGAACTTCTAGATACCTCTTGATCTTAAATCTAAAGTATTAAAAAGTTTAAAGATTTCTAGCCTATTTCTCCTATGATGGCCGAACCTATGATGGTTGTGAACCTAGGATGTTTTGTTTTCATTTTCCAATATGATCATGGACTTGAGCTCCTTAATACATTTAGATGCTAAGTCTAAGAGATTGGAAAGTTTAAAGATTTCTATCATATTTCTATGGCCAATACGGATATGTAACTCCGATGTCGTTCATCCCTAGTTAGTTTGGATCCACATGCATAATGGAGTAGCAAAGTAGCGTTGCATTGCACTGCATAACATAATTGTTGTTATGATGTTGATATATGTTGATGTACATGTTGATGTATGCTTATGATGTTGCCATGTCTGTTTGTTTATCTTGCTTCCTATCTCCATGCCGTATATGTTTACATGATTCTTATTTCCTATTTTATGTTTGTTTGTTTGGCATGTTTGGCTTCATGCAGAGGATGGCGAGCAGTCCGGAGAGGAATGACTCTGAGGAGCCACCACTCATAGTTAGGATTTCTTTTTCAGTCTAGTTAGTTTCAGTTGTTTTTCCATGATGTACGGAACGGTTATACCAGCTCTGTTATGACATCGGGTTGGGACGTTTGTTTATGTTTTATTCGTTTATATTGTTTAAAGTTGATTTTATTTCCGCGTTATGAAAACTCGTTCATGTGGAACCTTTCTACCCATGGACAAATGCTTTATATCAAATGTTTTATTTATTTCAGTAAATACATGATGTATTTTTCAACTTGTCCTTTTTATTACTTTTTAACACGTTGGGTAGCGGGGTGTCACATTTAGTGGTATCAGAGCAGGTCTGTCCTATCAGGCCATGGTATGAGTCTGTCGTGTGCTCTTGTTTGGATTGTCTATACTTGTTATAGACAATGATGCTTCAAGTTAAGTTGTATGTCGCTTTTACCCGCTTATGTTTCTGTGTTAAGAGTTGTTTTGGACACGTACATGAACTCATGACCGGTAGAGGACGTAACGATCAGGCAATTGCGGATGCATTGGCACTCCTTACCAATGTTATCGGTCAGGTTAACAACCCCAACAACAATGGTAGGTCAGCTGAGTTTCAGGGCCTGAACAAGTTTCAAAGGAACAACCCTCTGTCGTTCAAGGGAGCCTATGATCCGGAAGGAGCTTTGCTATGGTTGAGGGAGACTGAGAAGATCTTCCGAGCGATGGATTGCAACGATCAGCAGAAGCTCATCTTTGCTACCTACATGCTGACTGAGGAAGCTGAGCATTGGTGGGAAAACTGCAGGTAGAGGATGCAGGCTGAGGGAACAACGGTTACATGGGTTGTGTTCAGGCAGAGGTTTCTAGAGAAATACTTTCCAGCAGACATCAAGGACAAGAAAGAGATGGAGTTCTTGGCTTTGAGGTAGGGATCTATGTTAGTTGGTGAGTATGATGCCAAGTTTGAGAGGTCGACGAGGTATTACACTCCGTACCATCATATTGCAGATGACCATTCCAAGTGCGTTAAGTTCGAGGCTGGACTTAACCCCGAGATCAAGCAGGCGATCAGCTACCAGGGGATCAGAGTCTTCCCAGTTCTGGTCAACAAGTGCAGGATTTATGATGATGCTAGTCAGTTCAAAGTTTCCAGTTCCAAAGGATCGGATAATCAGAGCGGCAAGAGGACTGATTAAAGAGACAAAGGTAAACATCGTTATGCTCCGACCGGCAAGGACTTCAAGCAGGGTGGCAAGAAGCCACAGTTTCAGCAGGATAGGTTTTGGGGCGGGTTCTCTAATGCCTCTTGGCCCATGAGGTGTGGCAAGTGCGGCGCATCGGATCACTATTACTCTCAGTGCAAGGAATCAGCTGTGATTTGCTTTAGGTGTGGCAAGTCGGGTCACATCAGTCGTGAGTGTGAGGGAGCCAAGGCAGAGCCTCCCAGCACTAGCAAGAGTCAGAAGTCTTAGGCCAACCGACTGAAGACCACCGGGAGAGTCTTTACTCTTAGTGGAGCTGAAGCCTCCGAGTCTGATGACTTGATTCAAGGTACATGTTTTATTGATGGAACTCAATTGATTGTATTGTATGATTCGGGTTCTACTCACTCATTTATATCGCATGATAGGGTCAAGAGTTTTAAGTTGACTGTTACCTTTCTTGAGTTTGATTTGATTGTGTCTACACCCATAAATAAACCTGTTTTCACATCTCATGCATGCAAGAACTGTCACATTGTAATTGATGGCAAAACCTTTGTTGCTGATCTTGTATGCTTACCTTTGAAAGACCTTGATATCATTCTTGGCATGGACTGGTTATCTTCCAACCACGTTCTTCTGAACTGTTTTGATAAAACCTTGGTTTTTAGAACTCCAACGGAGTCTAAGAATCCGGACATTCTCTCTGCCAGCCAAGTTCAAGCTTCAATGAAAGACGAAGCCCAAGGGTACATGATGATAGCTTCCCTGGAAGTAGAGAGCAGCCCTCCTGATGTCGCCAGCTTGCCTGTTGTGCGGGAATTTCCTGAAGTGATCCCGGGGGATGTTTATAACTTACCCCCAGATAGAGATGTTGAGTTCTCCATAGACTTAGTGCTTGGCACCGAGCCAATCTCCATAGCACCCTATTGAATGTCTCCTCTAGAGCTAGCTAAGTCGAAGGAACAACTGGAGGACCTGATGAAGAAGCAGTTCATTAGACCGAGTGTGTCTCTGTGGGGAGTACATGTGTTGTTGGTGAAGAAGAAGGATTGTAGTATGAGATTGTGTGTCGACTATCGACAGCTCAACAAGGTGACCATAAAGAATCGGTATCCCCTCCCTAGGATTGATGATCTCATTGACCAGTTGGTGGGTGATTGCGTCTTTTCTAAGATAGATTTGAGGTCAGGGTACCATCAGATTTGGGTTAAGTCTGAGGACATCCCGAAGACAGTGTCTAGGACACGATATGGTCACTATGAGTACTTGGTTATGCCCTTTGGTGTCACCAATGCTCTTGCGGTGTTCATGGACTACATGAACAAGACCTTTCACCCTTACTTGGATAAGTTTGTGGTGGTGTTCATAGATGACATCTTAGTGTACTCCAAGAGCAACGAGGAACATGAGGAACACCTTAGGGTTGTCTTGCAGACCCTTAAGGAAAAGTAGTTGTACGCTAAGTTGTCTAAGTGTGAGTTCTGGTTAGAGGAAGCAAGCTTTTTAGGACATGTCATCTCTAAGGGTGGCATAGCAGTGGACCCAGCTAAAGTAGAGACGGTGCTCCAGTGGGAAGCGCCGAAGTTTGTACCGTGATTAGGAGTTTCTTGGGGTTAGCCGGGTACTATAGGCGGTTCATAGATGGTTTCTCTAAGATAGCTTTACCCTTAACCCGTCTCACCAAGAAGGGACAGTTGTTTGTGTGAGACTTTAAGTGTGAAGAGAGTTTCCAAACCCTTAAGGATAGGTTGACATCAGCACCAGTGTTAGTTTTTCCAGATCCTAGTGAATCCTTCGTAGTTTACTGCGATGCTTCTAAGGAAGGGTTAGGTGGTGTGTTGATACAGAATGGTAAGGTAGTTGCTTATGCTTCTAGGCAGTTGAAAACCCATGAGAAGACTTACCCTACCCATGACCTAGAGCTAGGTGTTGTGGTATTTACCTTAAGCATTACCTTTATGGAGCGAGGTTTGAGGTCTTTAGTGATCACAAGAGTTTGAGGCTCTTTGATCAGAAGGAGTTGAATATGAGGCAGCGTAGGTGGATGGAGTTCTTAAAGGATTATGACTTCGAGATGACCTATCACCCAGGGAAGGTCAATGTGGTGGCCGATGCCTTGAGTAGGAAAACCTTGCACATCTCCGCTTTGATGGTTAGAGAGATGGATCTGATAGAAGAGTTTAGAGACTTTAGTCTAGCTTGTGAGTTTAACCCTAAGAGTATTAGGCTTGGTACCTTGAAGGTTACCAACAGCTTAATGGATCAGATTAGAGAGAGTCGGAAGTTAGATAAGTTTCTCTTAGACCAGGGAGAGTTGCTGGCTCAGGGTAAAGACCTTAGTTTCAAGGATGGAAGTGATGGGGACTTAAGGTTTAAGGATAGAGTATGCATATCGGATGTTCCTGAGCTTATGAAGTTGATCCTTGAAGAAGGAAATAGGAGTGGGTTGAGTGTGCACCCAGGTGCCACCAAGATGTATCAAGACCTTAAGAGAATGTTCTAGTGGGCTAGGATGACAAAGGATATGGCTGAGTTCGTGTATGCGTTCTTAGTTTGTTAGAATGCAAAGATAGAGCACCAGAAGCCATCAGGTAAGTTGCAACCTTTGAGTGTCCCATAATGGAAATGGGATAATATCTCCATGGATTTTGTGTCTAGACTCCCTAGGACTCCAATTGGTTTTGAGGCTATATAGGTTGTTGTGGATAGATTGACTAAGTCTGCCCATTTCATCCCTACGAACATGGAGTATCCTTTAGAGAAGTTGGCTAAGCTGTACATCAAGGAAATTGTAACACCTCAAGATTCACCCTTATGTTTATATGTGTTAGTTCTGGCATGTATATGTCTGATATTTATATATATGTGTATGTATATATTATTGCATATGATAATATGTATACTAATATATGATTATTTGCATTAATATGAGATTGTGTCTCTTAATGTTTGATTTTATATGTTAATATATGATATGTGATTTTATTAATAATAAGCGATTAAGAATGATATGATAAGATATCATGTGATTTAGTATTTAAATGATATAGTGTTATTCTTAGATTTTAGCCCCTCAACCAATCAGATTCGAGTATTTTATCAATATAGGATCATCCTCTTTTTGTTTATATCTTAAGATCTTATCATAATCTCCTAAGGATCCTATATAGGAATAACTACCAAATCTGTCGCTAAACTTCCATTGAACTTTTGACCATCTTATAGTCCGATTTAGGATTCGATCATTAACATTAATTTGTAGATATTTCTCTTATCTTTCTAAAGGCACCAAAAAAACCTAAATCGGAAATTTGTAGCTCATGTTATGGTCAAAATACCGAACTATATACAGTTTGGACTGAAATAGGAACCCGATATGACCCAAACTCATATATATACCATTAGACTCGACCTAAACCTAGTTTACACGACCCCAACACTCATAAAACTGCCTCTCCCTTCCTCTTTGAATCCTTAAGATTTTTCTCCCTAAAACTCTCTCTAGGGAACCCGTACTTGCACCGTTCTTCACCGCTTCTTGATAAGAGAACATCGCTACGAATAGGGGTTTGTTCTGCTTACTGTGTGGAACTTTAGAAAAGGTAAAATTTGTGCACCTTGTTCCTTGTGTTCTTTCTTTCAAGTTCTTGATCTCTTCCTTTTGATTTCTTGATCTTAGAGTTGAACCAAAGTGTCTCTTTGGCGTCCTTAAGGTTGTAGACAAGCGCTGGTGAGACGGGACCCTAGTGGATCTTCTTTCTTCTTTTGAAACGCGAACCTCATACCAGGTATGGGAGAAGAATAGTGTATGCACTAGGCTAGGGAGTAGCGTAAGATGAGGGGTTCCCATAGTCCCGTTTATTGTCGTTATAATGTATTGATGCCATGATCTGCATGGTTGTATGACTGAATTGTTAATATGTTTAATTGGATTAATTGGTATGCCTATTTTTTATAATTGTTGAGTTGTTCATGATGTGGTATGCCTATTGAATTGTCTTATGCCATGAGTTTTGGTTGAATTGGTATGAATACCCATGATTATGAATGTTGTTGTTATGACATGGATTATGTTGATCACATTGACTGGATATGTTGTTGGTGATGATGTTACCGTTATGTTGAATATGTTAATAAGACTCTAATTGACTTAATTAGGACTCTTAGTTAACATAGGAATTAAGGGATTAATTCCCCAAGCTTCATAATACATGAACTGTGTTACTGAGGGGTGAAATTTCATGCCGAATGTTTTAGTTAAGCCCCTAGGATCTGATTTGAGAGAATTAGGGAGCCTAAACTCCAAGAACTCGTTAAATTCTGCCCAGAACAGTATGGCCCTACCCAGGAGCACGACTGTGCTGAACAGGGAGCCCGACCGTGCTCCCAGATAAATTCTGGAAAACAGGCCGTGCATTGAGCATGACCGTGCAGGACAATGAGAACGACCGTGCTCCACTTAAGTGGCAGCACGACCGTGCTGGGGGTTTAGTACGCCCGTGCTTCCCCTTACTGGTTTGAACTTAAGATTAATGAAATAAAGGGGTGTTTACCCCAATTATCCCCAGATGATATAATAATACATTAATAAAATGATAACAAGTTAGATAACTTAATTAAAGATTAATTAAGATAAATAAGACTGGTAAGCTGGTTGACCCGGTACCCGATGGGTTACCGCACGTTGTCACCTTTGGTTCTTTTTGGCCAAAGTGCTCTCGATACTTTTTGGTCGAGATGTTGTTATGTTGGACCTTGGTGCTTTTTGGCCAAGGGGGCCTTGACCCCAAGGTGTGGGTCTAATGTGTTGATGTTGATGTTGGTGATAAGTCTTGGGTGCTTTTAGGCCCAAGCAAAGGAGGTGGTTGCCTTGTGTGATGTTGTGCCATTTGCATAGAGCATTGGAGTTGATGTTGAGGGGGATGTTCAACATAGGGGAGGTCGTCCTAGTTATGATGATCTGGCCCAAGTCTCGGGTGGTTCACCCATGGTTTGTGAACCGTGCGCCCCTGAGGTGGCGTATCCAGTGATGATACGTCGGCTATCCAAGGGGTTCCTCCATGGTTTGGGGAATTGCCGGTGTTGGTGCTTGTTGGCCAATATGGATATGTAACTCCGAAGTTGACTTCCTGATTTAGTTGGATCCACATGCATTGATGGAGTAGTTGAGTAGGGTTGCATTGCATTGCACCGCATAGCATATGTTGGATGATTAACATGTTGTTATGGTATTATATGGTGATGTATATATATTGTATGTTGTTATACTGCTATGCCATGCTATGATGTTTGTTCATCTTATTCCCTATTCCCATGCCGTTGTGTTTACATGATTTTTTACTCCCTGCTTTCTTGTTTCTGCTGTTGCATGTATTTCCTTATGCAGAGGACGGTGAGCAGCCAGTGGAGGAGTGACTCTAAGGAGCCGCGACTCTAGTTAGAATGATGAGTTATAGTTGTTAGTTTTGTTAGTTGTTTAGTTTGTTTCCGTGATGTATCCAGATTTTGGTTATACCTGCTCTGTATGTGACATCGGGGTTGGGTTTTTCTTTATTTGTCTTGTTTATGTTTTACTGTTTTAAAACTGTTATTTTCGCATTGTTTTTGTTGACATGTGAAACCTTTTTATCCAAGGTTTTATTTTTTTGAAATAAATACATGTTTTATATTTACCTCTTTTAAGTTAATGTTTTATATTAACATGCGGGATAGAAGGGTTTCACATTTTGTGGTATCAGAGCAGTTCGGCCCTGTCCGGACGTGGTATGAGTCTGTCGTGAGTCTGTTGTGTGACTCTTGTTTGAATTGTCTATATTTATATAGACAATGTTACATGGAACTAATTACCTATTGCTTTGCTTTGGCTTGACTTACTGCATTTGGTGGTTTGTCTTGAACGATCCAAGGAGCCTTCAGGTGTTTCTTGTGTTTAGGAAGGTTGTTCTATTATCTCTTGATAATATGAACTCTGCAGTTGATCTTGTGCGCTTACTTTTTTTTAAACCGCCCGATGTTATTCTTAGGATGAACTGGTTATCTTCCAACCATGTTCCCTTTATCTGTATTGATATGACCTTAGTTTTTGGAACTCCAACGTAGTCTAAGAATCCAGACTTTCTCTCTTCCAGCCAAGTTCAAGCTTCGATGAAAGATGAAACCCAAGTGTACATGATGATAGCTTCCCTGGAAGTAGAGAGCAGCCCTCCTGATGTGGTCAGCTTACCTGTTGTGCGAGACTTTCCTGAAGGGTTTCTGATGGATGTTTATAACTTACCCCCAGAGAGAGATATTGAGTTTGCCATAGACTTAGTTTCTGGCACCGGGCCAATATCCATAGCACCCTATAGGATGTCTCCTCTAGAGCTAGCTAAGTTGAAGGAAGAGTTGGAAGACCTGATGAAGAAGCAGTTCATCAGGCCTAGTGTGTCTCCATGTGGAGCACCTGTGTTATTGGTGAAGAAGAAGGATGGTAGCATGAGGTTGTGTGTTGACTATCGACAGCTCAACAAGGTGACCATTAAGAATCGGTATCCCCTCCCTAGGATTGACGATCTTATGGACCGGTTGATCGGAGCTTGTGCTTTCTAGAAGATAGACTTGAGGTAAGGTTACCATCAGATTCGGGTTAAGTCTGAGGACATCCCGAAGACAGCGTTTAGAACGCGATATGGTCACTATGAGTACTTGGTTATGCCTTTTGTGTGACCAATGCCCCTGCTGTGTTCATGGACTACATGAACAAGACCTTTCACCCTTACTTGGATAAGTTTGTAGTGGTCTTTATAGATGACATCTTAGTGTACTCTAAGACTAAGGAAGAACACGAGGAGCACTTGAGGGTTGTCATACAGACCCTTAAGGAGAAGCATTTGTATGCCAAGATGTCTAAGTGCGAGTTTTGGTTAGAATAGGTTAGTTTCTTAGGTCACGTGATCTTAAAAGGCGGGATAGCCGTCGATCTGGCTAAGGTTGAGACGGTGCTCCAATGAGAACTCCAAAGTCAGTGACCGAGATTAGGAGTTTCTTGGGTTTAGCAGGGTACTATAGGCGATTCATAGAAGGTTTCTCTTAGTTAGCCTTACCCTTAACCCGTCTCACCAAGAAGGGACAACTGTTTGTGTGCATGGGACTCTAAGTGTGAAGAGAGTTTCCAAACCTTTACGAATAGGTTGACATCAGCACCAGTTTTAGTGTTGCCTGATCCTAGTAAACCTTTCATAGTATATTGCAATGCTTCAAAGCAAGGTTTAGGTGGAGTGTTGATGCAAGATGATAAGGTAGTGGCTTATGCTTCTAGGCAATTAAAAACCCATGAGAGGAACAACCCTACCCATGATCTAGAGTTATGAGTTGTGGTGTTTGCCTTAAAGATTTGGAGGCATTACCTGTATGGAGCGAAGTTTGAGGTCTTTAGTGATCATAAAAGTCTGAGGCATCTCTTTGATCAAAAGGAGCTGAATATGAGGCAGCGTAGGTGGATGAATTTTTAAAGGATTATGAGTTTGATCTAACCTACCACCCAGGAAAGGCCAATGTAGTGGCTGATGCCTTAAGTAGAAAAACCTTGCACATCTCCGCTTTGATGGTTAGGGAGATGGATCTAATTGAGGAGTTTAGAGACATGAGTTTAGCTTGGTAAGTTACCCCTAAAAGCATTAGGCTTGGAACCTTGAAGGTTACTAACAGTTTGATGGATCATATTAGAGAGGGTCAAAAGTTAGACAAGTTTCTCTTAGATCTTCGAGAGTTGCTTGTGCAGTGTAGAGACTTTAGTTTTAAGGAAGGAAGCGATGGAGTCTTGAGGTTCAAAGATAGAGTCTGTATACCAGACGACCCAGAGCTTAAAAAGTTGAATCTTGAAGAAGGACATAGGAGTGGACTGAGTGTGCACCCAGGTGCCACTAAGATGTATCAGGACTTAAAGCGCATGTTTTGGTGGCCTAGGATTAAGAAAGATGTGGGTGAGTTTGTGTATGCTTGTTTAGTGTGTCAAAAGGCTAAGATAGAACACCAGAAGCTATCAGGAAAGTTACAACCGTTAAGTATCCCATAATGGAAGTGAGACAGTATTTCCATGGATTTTGTGTCTGGACTCCCTAGGACTTCAGCTGGTTTTGAGGCTCTATAGGTTGTGGTGAATAGACTAAGTCCGCTCATTTCATCCCGATGAATATGGAATACTCTTTGGAAAAGTTGGCTAAGTTGTACATCAGGGAGATAGTTAGGCTACATGGTGTACCTTCTAGCATATTTTCAGATAGAGACCCGAGGTTTGCCTCTAGGTTTTGGAACTGTTTGCAAGAGGCTTTAGGAACCAAGCTTTGGCTAAGTTCAGCTAATCACCCTCAGACTGATGGTCAGTCTGAGAGAACCATCCAGTCCTTAGAGGACTTGCTTAGAGCTTGTGTGTTAGAACGGTCTGGTAGTTGGGACAAGTTTTTGCCCCTGATAGCGTTTACCTACAACAATAGTTTCCATTCCAGTATTGGGATGGCACCTTATGAAGCTCTTTATGGAAGGAGATGTAGGACACCCTTATGTTGGAGTGAACCTTGTGATAGTGTTGTACTTGGACCTGAAGTGGTGCAAGAAACCACTGAAAAAGTGATGATGATTCAGGAAAAGATGAAAGTGGCACAAAGTAGGCAGAAGAGCTACCATGACAAAAGAAGAAAGGCACTCGAATTCCAGGAAGGTGATCATGTGTTCTTGAAAGTTACTCCAACGACTACGGTTGGTAGAGGGATGAAAGCAAGCAAGCCATCTGTTATCAGGAGAACCGAGTCTTTCCTAGTGCAAAATCTTCGAGGATGATTACGAGGCCAGGATCGCAAGCCGCAAAAGTTCAGAGATCCAGAGCAGTAAGGACGAAGATCAGAAGAATGAGGTGAGACAATGTCATCGGCAGAAACTTCAAGCAGAATGGCAAGGAATCACAGTTCTCAACAGGTAAACCCAAGGATTGGGATTCTCCTAAACATGTCAGATTTGGAAAACGTGGAGAAGGTCACTATACCCATCAATGCAAGGAGCCGAACATCATCTGTTTCAAGTGTGGAAAATATGGTCACCTCAACAGGAACTGTAAAGGAGAAGAGTCAAAACCATAGAGTGCTAGCAGGAATCACAGCAGAAGCATAGTGGAGCTGGAGCCTCCAAGTTCGTGGACTAAACCCAACGCATGCTCCTAATTAATGAAAGTTTAACCAGTTAAGGTGATAGAAATTTCGAGGACGAAATTTTTATAAGGGGGATGGAATTGTAACACCTCAAGATTCACCCTTATGTTTATATGTGTTAGTTCTGGCATGTATATGTTTGATATTTATATGTATGTGTATATATTATTGCATATGATAATATGTATATTAATATTTGATTATTTGCATTAATATGAGATTGTGTCTCTTAATGTTTTATTTTATATGTTAAAATATGATGTGATTTTATTAATAATAAGCGATTAAGAATGATATGATAAGATATCGTGTGATTTAGTATTTAAATAGAGATAGTGTTATTCTTAGATTTTAGCCCCTCAACCAATCAGATTTGAGTCCTTATCAATATATGATCATCCTCTTTTTGTTTATATCTTAAGATATTATCATAATCTCCTAAGGATCCTATCTAGGAATAACTACCAAATATGTTGCTAAACTGCCATTGAACTTTTGATCATCTTATAGTCCGATTTATGATTCGATCATTAGACATTAATTTATAGATATTTCCATAAGCTTTCTAACGACACCAAGAAAACCTAAATCGGAAATTTGTAGCTCATGTTATGGTCAAAATACCAAACTATATACAGTTTTGACTGAAATAGGAACCCGATATGACCCAAACTCATATATATATATATATATCATTAGAATCGACCTAAACCTAGTTTACACGACCTCAACACTAAAAAAACTGCCTCCCTTCTTCCTCTTTGAATCCTTATGATTTTTCTCCCTAAAACTCTCTCTAAGGAACCCGTTCTTGCACCGTTCTTCACCGCTTTTGATAAGAGAACATCGCTACGAATAGGGGTTCGTTGTGCTTACTGTTTGGGACTTTAGAAATGGTAAAATTCATGTACCTTGTCGTGTTCTTTATTTCAAGTTCTTGATCTCTTCCTTTTGATTTCTTGATCTTAGAGTTGAACCAAAGTGTCTCTTTGACGTCCTTAAGGTCGTAGACAAGCGCTGGTGAGACGAGACCCTAGTGGATCTTCTTTCTTCTTTTGAAACGCGAACCTCGTACCATGTATGGGAGAAGAATAGTGTATACACTAGGATAGGGAATAGCGTAAGATGAGGGGTTCCCATAGTCCCGTTTATTGTCGTTATAATGTATTGATGCCATGATCTGCATGGTTGTATGACTGAATTGTTTATATGTTTAATTGGATTAATTGGTACGCCTATTTGTTATAATTATTGAGTTGTTCATGATGTGGTATGCCTATTGAATTGTCTTATGCCATGAGTTTTGGTTGAACTGGTATGAATACCCATGATTATGAATGTTGTTGTTATGACATGGATTATGTTGATCACATTGACTGGATATGTTGTTGATGATGATGTTACCGTTATGTTGAATATGTTAATAAGACTCTAATTGACTTAATTAGGACTCTTAGTTAACAGAGAAATTAAGGGATTAATTCCCCAAGCTTCATATGACATGAACTGTGTTAGTGAGGGGTGAAGTTTCATGCCGAATGTTTTAGTTAAGACCCTAGGATCTGATTTGAGAGAATTAGGGAGCCTAAACTCCAAGAACACGTTAAATTCTGCCCAGAACAGTATGGCCCTACCCAGGAGCACGGACGTGCTAAACAGGGAGCACGACCGTGCTCCCAGTTAAATTCTGGAAAACAGGTCACACATTTTGCACGGCCGTGTAGGACGGTGAGCACGACCGTGCTCCACTTAAGTGGCAGCACGACCATGCTGGGGGTTTAGTACGCTCGTGCTTCCCCCTACTGGTCAGAACTTAAGATTAATGAATTAAAGGGGTGTTTACCCCAATTATCCCCGGATGATGTAATAATACACTAATCAAATGATAACAAGTTAGATAACTAAATTAAAGGTTAATTAAGATAACTAAGACTGATAAGCTGGTTAAGTCGGTACCCGATGTGTTACCACATGTTGTCACGCTTTGGTTCTTTTTGGCCAAAGTGCTCTCGATGCTTTTTGGTCGAGATGTTGTTATGTTGGACCTTGGTGCCTTTTGGCCAAGGGGGCCTTGACCCCACGTTGTGGGTCTAAGGTGTTAATGTTGATGTTGGTGATAAGTCTTTGGTGCTTTTAGGTCCAAGCAAAGGAGGTGGTTGCCTTGTGTGTTGTCGTGCCATTTTCATAGAGCAATGGAGTTGATGTTGAGGGGGATGTTCAACATAGGGGAGGTCGTCCTAGTTATGATGATCTGGCCCATGTCTCGGGTGGTTCACCCATGGTTTAGTGAACCGTGGCCCCCGAGGTGGCGTATCCAGTTATGATACGTTGGCTATCCAAGGGGTTCCTCCATGGTTTGGGGAGCTGCCGGTGTTGGTGCTTGTTGGCCACTACGGATATGTAACTCTGAAATTGACTTCCTGAGTTAGTTGGATCCACATGCATTGATGGAGTAGTGGAGTAGGGTTGCATTACACTGCATAGCATATGTTGGATGATTAACATGTTGTTATGGTATTATATGATGATGTATAAATATTGTATGTTGTTATATTGCTATGCCATACTATGATGTATGTTCATCTTATTCCCTATTCCCATGTCGTTGTGTTTACATGATTTCTTACTCCCTGCTTTCCTGTTTCTGTTGTTACATGTATTTTCTTATGTAGAGGACGGTGAGCAGTCAGCGGAGGAGTGACTCGGAGGAGCCGCGACTCTAGTTAGAATATTGAGTTATAGTTGTTAGTTTTGTTAGTTGTTTAGTTTTTTTCCGTGATGTATCCGGATTTTGGTAATACCAGCTCTGTATGTGACATCGGGGTTGGGCTTTTCTTTATCTGTCTTGTGTATGTTTTACTGTTTTAAAACTTTTATTTCCGTGTTGTTTTTGTTGAGATGTGAAACCTTTTTATCCAAGTTTTTATTTTTTTCAAATAAATGCATGTTTCATAATTACCTCTTTTAAGTATATGTTTTATATTAACATGCGGGGTAGAAGGGTGTCACAGAAATAGTTAGGCTTGATGGTGGGCCCTCTATCATAGTATCAGATAGAGACTCGAGGTTTACCTCTACGTTCTGGGATAGTTTGCAGCATGCTTTAGGGACAAAGCTTAGGCTTTGTTCATCTTACCACCCACATACTGATGGGCAGTCTGGGAGGACCATCCAGTCCTTAGAGGACTTGTTGAGGGCTTGTGTTCTAGAGCAGTCTGGTGGTTGAGACAAGTTTTTACCCCTGATAGAGTTCACCTACAACAACAGCTTCTATTCCAGCATTGGGATGACACCTTATGAGACTCTTCATAGGAGGAAATGTAGGACACCCTTGTGTTGGAATGAACCTAGTGATAGTGTGGTGTTAGGGCCAGAGATAGTCCAAGAAACAACAGAAAAGATCCCAATGGTTCAGGAAAAGATGAGAGTTGCACAGAGTAGGCAAAAGAGCTACCATGACAAAAGGAGGAAGGCTCTCAAATTTCGGGAAGATGATTATGTATTCTTGAGAGTTACCCCGACGACTGGGGTTGGTAGAGTGATGAAGGCGAGGAAACTTACTCCGAGGTTCATTGGTCCTTACCAGATCCTTAAAAGAGTCGGCGAAGTCGCCTACCAGATAGCCTTACCACCGCTCTTGTCCAATATCCATAATGTGTTTCATGTATCTCTACTCAAAGTATATCCATGATCCTAGTCACGTGATAGTACCCGATGCAATACAGTTGAAAGAGAACTTGATGTTTGAGGTGTTATCCCTTCGAGTCGAGGATATGAGACACCCCTGTTGTGCCCCGTTATTTTATTAAATTTAAACCTCATTTGTTAATTACTTAATGGCGCGGGTAACATGGAAAATGCGTAAAAATTAAAACTTAAGTTGATCAACATACAAATTTAATATAATTAAGCACCACACTATATTTATGTTACAACTACACCCATATAACTCGTACACATAATACCAAAACACTGCTTAGGGTATCCTCTCAGTAGGATCCCTTAAAGGTATACATTTTAAACAAAAAGACATAACCAGCGGAAAAATATAAAATATCTTAATATACTGGTCATAAACATCTAAACTCTATCCTCATGGATTACAGCTCTTCCTCCAGCCTCTGGTTTGTAAAGAGTTCCATCTAACTCCTCAACAAATTGCTCCGCAAAGTCTTCTCGTACGATCACATAATAAATAAAGACATAACATACAGAAAATATAGGGGATAAGAAATAGTTCTATCATCAAAAGCGGAAAAGAATACATAGCTCATAATATAACAAGTGGCATACACACACACCATTTAGAAACAACAAACATCCTTGCTTTACTACTTCATACTTTACCCTCAACTTATGCAACTTAAATCTATATGCTGACGCGGCCACTACCAATCTTGTCACCATCCCCCATTACCGTTAGGGATGTTAGTCAGTAGTCCAAGCGACGCGTTCCTAAAATCAATACACACCCCCTTTACCGTTAGGGCGTTCAACCAAGGAATGAAACTATTCCCCCCCAATTCCGTTGGAGAATAATTGTACCATACAAAAGTATCCCCATTACCGTTAGGATAGTTGTTTGGGTACACACTCCCATTACCGTTAGAGTGTTCATTCAAGTATTGACACTATTTCTCCTATTACCGTTAGAGAATAGTTGCACATCCTAATTCTAAGTTGGAACGGTCTAGCGAGGACTTCGGACCTCGTGTATCATAAACACACGGTTGTGAACAAAAATGCAAATACCTGAACCTCATCAATAACGTCCTAATGCCTCAAGCTCCCATCATAGCCTCAACTCACAATCTATGACACCTCTCATTTTTAAAATAATCACTTGAAGCTAGGCACCTCTAAAACCAAGTTATTCTCTCACCAAAATCAATGCGTCCCACAATACATATTTTTAATTAATAACCAACTAAGCAGAAAGTAAAACCAGGCAGATCATGCATAATACATTAATCATCACAATATGCTAATATCACAGAATATCACCTAAAGCAATTTATAATCAGTTTTACATGGATAAATCCATAATTCCCAAATCATCATTGATATTTTATAAAAGCATTCAATGTGATTTTGGTCTTGTCAATTACTCGACCACCAGTAGGGTTTAGGTCGCCCTACACAATTATTATAGTATAAGCTACTTATTCAATCCGACGATAGGTTGGTTTTTTCCCCCACCTAAAGATGTTCAAAAATTTTTAGGCACTTGTCAGTACACAATCAACTCCCGTCAGAGTTCCTAGAGAGTAATTTCTGTTTCTTCCAAGCAAGCACGAGCACGAACGACAACCCAGAGAGTCGGTTCAAACATAGAAACAACCAGACAATTCACCAAATTAATTTCTCAACAATCACACTATAATTATAACTCAATAACATAATTAATTTCTCAAAAACTCATTGTTTTAAATCAAAACAGATTTTGGGGTTTTTAGGCTCAAGATGAAAATTGGGGGAAAATCAATTTAACAAGAGATTGAAAAAATTGATTTAGGGAGACACTTAATCATGCTCCCAATTTCATAAAACACCAATTTAATTTCAGATTGTGAGAGAAAAAATCAAAACCTAAGGTTAGTGTTTGAGGAATAAAATTGGGGTTCTTGAATCTGAACAAAGGAGGTGAGAAAACCACTTACCTAAGGAAAAAGGTGAGCTTGTGGTGGTGCTGTGGTGGTTGACCGGCGGCGGACGGTGGCTGTGGCGGTGGTTCGTTCTCTGTGATAACCAAAAAGAGAGATAGATCAACACAAGGAAAGAAGAAGAATAATAAGAAAGAGAAGGAGCTCACATGGTGGAAACCACCATGAAGAGGCGGCGGCGAAGCTCACCTTGGCGGAGAGTGTGGTTTCGCGCTACAGGAATAGCTGAGGCGCGATATGAACAATGGCATGAACCAGGTGTGGTGTCGCGCGGTCGGAGCTACGGCTGGGGGTGGTTACGGCGCGGGTCGCGACTGGCGGGGTTGGGCGGCATGCGGTTGTGCAGAGTGGAGGAGATGAGACTTTGGTTTTTGAAGTTGTGGAGATTAGAAGAGAAAAGAAGGGTGTTATGCTGAGGAAGAAGAAGAAATCAGGTAATAAGATAAAAGGAAGAGAGATAAATTAACTTCTTCACTAAGTTTTATAATGGGGTAATTAATTAGGATCTTAGGAGTATTAGAGACATTAACAAGTGTAGGTATTTTATCAAAAAAATTTATTCAAGAACATTCATAGTGAGTTATTGTTGATCTGACATATTTTTCTTATCTGACCGGTACAAAATGTACTGTCAGTGGAAACACATACCAGTTTCCGTTTGAATTCTCAACCCAAAATTTTACGGTAACTCCCTACGATAAAGTTAAGCATGAATAAGATTTTGTTTTATCCAAAATCATTTTCTTGACCTTTGATTAAAATATAATAATTATATTTTAACCGGCTAAACAACGTAATTAAAAACAGACTGTTACATTACTACCTCTCTAAAAAAAATCTGTCCTCGAAATTTACGTACCTTAGGAAAGATGTGGATATTGTTGTTGTATATCCGCCTCGCGTTCCCAAGTAGCATCTCCAGTAGTTTCATCCCATATGACCTTAACCAAAGGAATCTGTCTACCACGAAGTTCCTTAATCCGTCTATCTACTATCCTTACAGGTAAAGTTTCATACTCTAGATTCTCTCGCAGTTGTATAGACTCAGACTCAATAATATGTGAAGGATTAGGATAATAATTTCTCAACTGAGACACGTGAAAGACGTCATGAAGATTAGAAATGTTAGGTGGTAATGCAATATGGTAAGCTACTGAACCAATCCTTTGAAGAATCTGGAAAGGTCCGATGAATCTAGGAGTAAGTTTTCTAGATTTTATAGCTCTACCAATTCCAGTTTTAGATATTTTAAAAATAACTTTTATATACATTAATTTTTTTTTTTATAAAAAAAAATTCAGAATCATAATTTTTAATATTTTTCTCTCTCATATACAATTAATATAATCATTTTTATTTTCCCCCTCTCAAGTTTTTTTATCAGTTTTATTTTAATAACTATAAGTGAGAAATAATGATACGATTTCGGCAAGTATACCTAGTCGTACAAGTAATACGGTAATGATACCGGATATCGTCCTCAGGGATCGCGGACAAGTACCACTTCGCAAATTGAACTACTATCTAGGCGATTGTTTGGATGGAAGGGAGTTCTAACATGTAGCAAACAAACAAGAATAAAATGTTTTTGTTCTTTTAGGAATTTTGACAAACACTTAACAAGCAATAGAGATGAGATAAACAAATGAATGAAATTGTCAGGGTTAGACTATGCTAATCGTCCCATGATTGCAATGACATGATTAATAACACAATTCCTAATTCAATTATGACAATCAAATCTTCTGAAATACTCGAACCCTAATGTCTTAGGTGGAATGAGCCTAGAACCCCAAATTAAACCCTAATGTCTTAGGTGGATTAACCTTAGATTTTGCATAAAGAATCAAGATTTATAAGATTGCAAGTATCCCAAGGCCTATGTCTAGGTTCATGAACTACTTGGCATTTGATTCATGAGCATGCCTTAACATCAATCTTTCAATTGTCTATCAAGAAAACAATTCATTCCTAGGATGATCAGGCAAAGGAAAGCATTAAGCATAGAATCAAATACTCATAAAGAAAAAGGAAATTGTATTACAATCAAATCAAGTTACAACCAAGTTCAGAAAAGCCATCATCTAACCCCAACAAAAGGGGGTTTAGCTATACATAATCAAAGGGAAAAACAAAACAAAAGAAATAGAGATGAAGGAAGGAAGGAACTCCATGGGAGGATCCACAGCAGCCAGAGAGTATGTTTTAGGGTTTAGGATCCTCTTTCTGTTCTGCTCAGAGGTCTTTTTATATAATAGGTGCGCGTCACGGCCGTGACGTGTTCTGCCTTGGGCACGCCTTCAAATTTTGATCCGTCACGGCCGTGACACTCATCACGGGCAGGCCGTGATTGGTTCTGTTTGGTTCATCTAGCAGGTCACGGCCGTGATGGGCATCACGGCTAGGCCGTGACCAATTCTGACTTTTGGAGGTCTGGTTCAGCTGACAGGTCATGGTCGTGATAGCCATCACGGCTAGGCCGTGACAGCTTCTGACTTTTGGCTTCTTTCTCTTCAGTTATTGCTCCATCACGACCGTGATGGGCTCTGCTTGGCTCATTTTCTTCTCTTTTCAGGCTCTATCTTCATCCAAGCTTCATCATGGCTAAATCTTGGGCATCTAATCATAAATTCCTGCAAAACAACACACAAAACCGCCTCACCTGTTCCAAGATAAAAACTAACTAATAATCAAATTAAGTATGCCTAAACTATACGAAAATGCATGCAAAATGTACATGAAATATGAGGTGAAATCACACTCATCAAATCACCCCAAACTTAAGACTTTGCTTGTCCTCAAGCAATCACTAAGGCCAGAAGAGATAAATAATCAAAGCATGGATAGTGAACCAAGAACCCGAGAAGCTGATTCAAGTAACAGGCATTTTCAATTAATTCAACAAGAGACGATCAATTTCAAGTCCAATTAGACGCTTAGGTTTCCTAGACTCATATTCTCACTGATTCGGGCACTCTTTCTCACCTCACTCAAGTGGTTAGGGATATGTAACAATTCGCTCAATTTCCTCAAGGAATGAATTCTACCATAAGCTTGACTATCAACCAAATCTCTACTTTATTAATGAAAACAATTAAGAATCAAGAGGTCTTTTACTTTGGTTGTAACGGGGCCATGGGAATAATCGTTAGGTGGGGAAATCAAGAAAAGGAAATTTCAAAAGGCTACACAAAATATCAAGCATTGCAAAGCATGACACCTTCTAAAATACCTTGTTGGCTTTTGATTTATTTTTCCACCTTTCTTTTTTTCTTTTCTTTTCATTTCTCACTTTCTTTTTGTCACCCCCTTCTCTATATTCTCTCTTTTATTTTATTTTATTATTTTTTTTTTTTGATTTGGAGAAGGGGAGATTTTCAATTCAAGAGTAATATTTTTGATTTTCTCATCCCATACTTTTTCAACTACCTTTTACCCTTTTTGTAATACTTTAAAAGGTGTCATACCAAGCATATTCATCAAATTAATTCAAGGTACCAATAAAAGTATTTTATTCTTTCAGGCTCAAAATTGGGCAACTAAGGGGTAGCATTTAGTCAATCAAAGCTCAGAAGGCCGGAAAAATAACTAGTGCCTCGATCATTTTCAAAAATGTTTTCAAAAATTTTTAAGCTTCAAAACGGTTTCAAGTCAAGTTCTAGAGAATACAATCCAAGAGGAATAAAACTCTATCACAAAGAATGGGGTAGATTTAGTGAGTACCCCTTTTTGGCTCAAAAATCTCACATTTTAGTAGTTCAGGAATCAATGAGAAACACAAATCTAAGGAACCATATGCTAATTATCAACTATCAATGATCATCTCAAGAATTTTTATTTGAAGCCTCATTACAAGAATAAAAAAAATTGGGTTCAAGAATTCACTATCTCAAGTTAATTGGCACTAGGTTCTCACAATCGGATGCATAATCTAAGCAAGGGGGTAATCGAATCATGTGATCATGCAAAACTATACCTATATGAATGCAATATGAACAATGCAAAAATTCAAAAAATTTACAAAAATACCCCTATCCCAAGCTTAAAAACTTACATTGTCCCCAATGTAAATAATCAAGTTGGAGAGAGGAGAAAGAGAAAAAAAATAAAAATGGAACAACTCACCGAGGTGGTAGCAGGTGTTGGCTCACATGCCTAGGCAAAGATAGGTTTCAAATTGTGTCACGGCCGCGATCCTTATCACGGGCAGGCCGTGATGCATTCTGGTCCATAGGGGTGGCTTGTCACGGCCGTGACCTCCATCACGGCTAGGTTGTGATGCTCTCTAATTTTCAGGGACCTCTCATCACGCCTGTGATACTGATCACGGGCAAGCCATGATCCTTTCTGGTCTTCACATTAATCTCATCACGGCCGTGACCAGTGTCACGGCCTGGGCGTGATGGTTGCTGACTTTGTTTCTCCCTGCCCTTTTGCTCTTCCTTCCTTCTAAGCCTGAAAGCACTTAACAAATCTATTAATTTATTATTTTTGTCCTCTTGATCTTCTCAAATTATTCAAGAGGTAAAATAAAAAACAAAAAGAAAAGGAAAAGGAAACTTGGGTTGCCTCCCCATAAGCGCTTCTTTAACGTCACTAGCTTGACGGGCAGATGACCTCTAAGAGGGTGTTTTAAGAGGGATGGAGACTTCTTGACGATCAAAGTCTCCTCCAAGGTAGTGCTTGAGCCTTTGCCCATTAACAGTGAACGTGTCTCCGGACGATGGATCTACCAATTCAACCGCACCAAATGGAGAAACTGACTTTACATAGAATGGACCCGACCACCTCGATCTCAACTTGCCCGGAAATAGATTGAGACGTGAATTAAAGAGCAAAACTGATTGGCCTTATTCAAAATGCTTGGGAAGAATGTACTTATCATGCCAAAATTTTGTTCTTTCCTTATAGATTCTTGCACTCTCATATGCCAAGAGTCGGAATTCATCCAACTCATTCAATTGCAGCAGTCTCTTGTCCATGGCCAGCTTCGTATCAAAGTTCAAGGCCTTCACTACCCAAAAAGCACGATGTTGGAGCTCTACCGGAAGGTGACATGATTTTCCAAACACTAATTGGTAAGGTGACATACCAATAGGTGTTTTATATGCAGTCCGATAGGCCCAAAGTGCATCATCCAGTTTCTTTGCCCAATCTTTCCTAGCATTGTTCACTGTTTTCTCCAAGATCCTTTTTAATTCCCGATTGGACAACTCCACTTGCCCACTGGTTTGCGGGTGGTATGGTGTGGCAACTTTATGATTGACCCCAAACTTGGCAAGCACCGCATTGAACTCCTTGTTGCAAAAGTGAGTACCCCCATCACTAATAATGGCTCTAGGGGTTCCAAACCGGGTAAAGATGTTCTTCCTCACAAAACTAACCACCGCTTTTGCATCATCTTTCATAGTTGGGACAGCTTCTACCCATTTGCTCACATAGTCAACCGCAACCAGAATACTTGTTGTTGTAGGATGATGGGAAAGGACCCATGAAGTCGATCCCCCACACATCAAAGAGCTCCACCTCTAAAATACCCTTCAAAGGCATCTCATTTCGCTTGGATATACTTCCGGTTCTTTGACACTTGTCACACTTCATTACCCAAGCTCTAGAGTCTTTAAAAATGGTGGGCCAAAATAACCTGCTTTGCAATATCTTCATGGCGGTTCTCTCACCACCAAAGTGTCCTCCATAAGGTGAGTTGTGGCAGTGAGTCAAAACCCCTTTAACCTCTTCTTCCGGAATACATCTTCTAAGAATTCCATCCGAACCTCTTTTGAAAAGGTAAGGCTCATCCCATACATAGTATTTAGCATCATGGATGAGCTTCTTCCTTTGTTGTGCATTGAAGTCCTTCGGAATCTTGTTTGCGGCCTTATAATTTGCAATGTCCGCAAACCAAGGTGCCACTTGCACCATAAACAACCTTTCATCCGGGAATTCTTCTTGAATTGGCAACTCATCTTTTGCTTGAACATCTGCTTGTGGAAGCCTAGACAAATGGCCGGATACCACATTCTCCACTCCTTTTATGTCCTTTATATCCAAATCAAACTCTTGGAGCAATAGTACCCACCTAATGAGCCTTGGCTTGGCATCCTGTTTAGTCATGAGATACTTCAAAGCAAAATGGTCAGTGTAGACAGTAGTTTTAGAGCCAATCAAGTAAGATCTAAACTTATCAAATGCAAATACCACAGCAAGCAATTCTTTTTCAATCGTGGTATAGTTTAATTGAGCATCATTCAGCACACGACCGGTATAGTAAATAACATGCAACACTTTATTTTTCCTTTGACCCAAAATGGCTCCCACCGCATAGTCGATTGCATCACACATTAACTCAAATGGAAAACTCCAATTTGGAGGTGCAATGACCGGTGCGGTGGTGAGTTTTTCTTTTAAAAGCTGGAAAGCATGCATGCAATCATCATCAAACACAAAAGGAGTATCAACTACCAAAAGCTTGCACAAGGGTTTCACAATCTTTGAAAAGTCTTTTATAAATCTCCTATAGAAACCCGCGTGCCCTAGGAAGCTTCAAACACCTTTTACATTGATGGGAGGGGGAAGTTTTTCGATTACTTCAATTTTTGCCTTATCAACTTCTATCCCCCATGATGAAATCTTATGACCAAGAACTATACCTTCCCTAACCATGAAATGACATTTTTCCCAATTTAAAACAAGGTTAGTTTCTTGGCATCTTTTCAAAACACATGCAAGATTTTTCAGACAATCATCAAAAGAATTACCAAACACAAAAATCATCCATAAATACCTCAATGAATTTTTCAGTCATATCAGAGAATATGGAAAGCATGCACCTTTGAAAAGTGGCGGGTGCATTACACAACCCGAATGGCATCCTCCGGTATGCATAGACTCCATAGGGACAAGTGAAAGTGGTCTTCTCTTGGTCCTTTGGGTCAACCACAATCTGGTTATACCCTGAGTATCCATCAAGGAAGCAATAAAAGGCATGGCCCGCCAATCTCTCTAACAATTGATCAATGAAGGGCAAGGGAAAATGATCTTTTCTGGTGGCCTCATTCAATCTTCTGTAATCAATACACACTCTCCATCCATAAACGGTCATTGAGGGAATGAGTTCATTTTTATCATTTGCAACCACCGTCATCCCCCCTTTCTTAGGGACAACTTGGACCGGACTCACCCAAGGACTATCGGAGATTGGATAAATTATACCCGCATCCAGAAGCTTCACAACCTCCTTCCTTACAACTTCTTTCATGTTTGGGTTGAGTCTTCTTTGGGGTTGTCTAACCGGCTTGAAGTTTTCTTCCAAAAGGATTTTGTGCATACAAAATGAGGACTTATCCTTTTCAAGTCGGACATAGACCACCCAATTGCGGATTTGTGCTCCCTAAGCACTCTCAACAACTTCTCTTCCTCTAAGGAGCTCAATCCGCTACTAATGATCACCGGGAATGAAGAATTCACTCCAAGGAAAGCATAGCGGAGATGGGATGGAAGTTCCTTAAACTCTAGCTTAGGTGTCTCACCCTTGTCTTCAATCCGCAAATCCTCCACCACTTTGTCTTCATCATTATTCACAACTAGACAAGCCTCAAGGGATTTAACCATGAACTCAACTTCTTCCTCACATACCTCTTTTTCTACATTTTCAACCATAAGAGCCGTTTCCAATGAATCTTCAAAAGTTTGTTGCACACTCTTGTCAGTCAATGAATCAACAAGGTCCACACTCATACATGTATCTTTGTCGCTTGGATGTCTAAATGCTTCAAAAACATTGAAGGTGACCTTTTCATCTTGGACTCTAAGCACCAACTCCCCTTGATTTACATCGATCAAAGCCCTACCCGTGGCTAGGAATGGTCTTCCAAGAATCAATGGAGTCTCACTATCTTCCGCTATATCCAACACCACAAAGTCTGCCGGAAAGATGAACTTGTCTACTTTTACCAAAAAATCCTCCACTACACCATAAGGATACGTAATGGAGCGATCCGCCAATTGGAGAGAAATCCTGGTTGGCTTGACTTCACCAATTCCCAACTTTTTGAAGATGGAGAGAGGCATAAGATTGATGCTTGCACCAAGATCACATAAGGCTTTTCCAATGTTCAAATGACCAATAGCACATGGGATAGTAAAGCTACCCGAATCCTTCATCTTCACCGGTAACTTCCTTTGGAGTATGACACTGCATTCTTCCGTGAGCATGACCGTCTCCTCCTTCCACTTCCTCTTTTAGTAAGAATCTCCTTCATAAATTTGGCATAGGAAGGCATTTGTTGAAGAGCTTCGACAAAAGGGATGTTGATTTGCAGCTTTTTGAACACATCCAAGAACTTAGAGAATTGTTGATCCTTTACCTCTTTCTTCAACCTTTGAGGATAGGGTATCTTGAAATACGGTGGCAACTCCTTAGGATTGTCAACTTCTTCAAGAATTTGCCTTTTAGTCTTCTTTCTTGCAAACTCTTCATCCACCAATTTTCCCTGTGGTTTCTCAGCTTCAACAACAATAGGACTATAGGTAGTGGCTTGGGAGGTTTCTGTTTCTTTATTGGTTGCATCTTCAATGGTCACCTCATCAACTCCCTCACCAATTCTCTTTTCTTCTCTCTCTTTTTCATGTGGAACTAACACTTTCCCACTTCTTGTAGTAATTGCCTTGCAATCCTCCCTTGGATTCTTCTCGGTATCTCCCGGCAATTGTCCTTGAGGTCTCTCTGTCATTTACTTTGCCAGTTGGCCTATTTGGTGTTCTAGATTCTTGATGGAGGCATTTTGATTCTTTATATTATCATGCGTTGCTTGCATGAATTGGGCTAGCATATTCTCCAAATTGCTTGAATTCTCTTGAGGAGGCTTTACTTGAGAACTTGAGCCTTGCCCTTGTCTCCAACCAAAGTTAGGATGGTTGCGCCACCCCGGATTGTAGGTGTTAGAGAAAGGATCATGCTTAGGCCCTTGGTTTCCCATGTAATTCACTTCCTCTTGCCCAGAACCTCCAACCACATTAATCTCACAATTGCCGTTGGCATGGTTACCTCCACAGAAGTCACACACTGAGACAGCTTGAACTTGGACCGCTTGTAATTGAGAATTCTGTAGTTGAATGGCCCCCATTTGCTTGGTAAGAACGGGCACTTGCGCCCTAAGAGCACCATATTCATCAAGCTCCAAAACACCTCTCTTGGCCAATGATCGAGAACTAGGCATTTGATAATCATTATTAGCCATAGTTTCAATCAAGGCCTTTGCTTCATCGAGTGTCTTTTGACTCAATGTTCCACCTGCAGCCGCTTCAATCATACTTCTATAATTTCGGTTGAGACCATTGACAAAGGTTGCAACTTGCTAACATGTTTCCAGCTCATGATTTGGACAAGCAGTAAGCAAAGATTTGAACCTCTCCCGTGCTTCATGAAGTGATTCGCCATCCCTCTGTGCAAAAGCATTAATCTCCGATCTCAACTTGATCATTCTTAACGGAGGGAAGAAACGAGATAAGAATTTGATCACCAAATCATTCCAAGTGATAATGCTCCCATGAGGATGAGACTGAAGCCATGCCTTAGCTCTATCCCTCAAAGAGAAAGGGAAAAGCCTTAAACGAATAGCCTCATCGGAAGCTCCGTTTAGATTGATAGTATCACATAGCTCAATAAATGTGCCAATGTGAGAATGAGGGTCTTCACTCTCTAAACCTCCAAACTGATTTTGCTGCACAAGATTGAGAAGTGATGCCTTTATCTCAAAGTTGTTACAGGCCACTGCAGGTCTAATTATTAGAGCTCCACATCTATCGACTCTAGGGGAAGTATAGTCCCCCATTGTCCTCCTTGGTGCATGACACGCTGTCGCACACGGGTCAAAAAGCGAGTGGTTTGAAAAAGTGTAGTCAGGGTACGACAACTCAAGTATCGTCTCTCAAGGACTCTTGGATTGTTATTAACGGAAAAATCAGTTTTTTTTTTTTTTTTTTGGGGGGGGTTGGTTTGAAATTCAATTAAGAAAACAGAGCAGAAAAAGAGCGAGAGGTGATTATCAATAATTAAGACGATTAATCTACTGTTTCCGGTTTCCCACTATCATCGGTTCATATAATTCCTATGCCCTAAGCAGATTCTAATCCCTTTTCGATTGTAGCAACAATTAACAAGCGAAATTTATACTACGAGATATATGTTCCTAATTCCCGAATTAAGCAAATGGGGTGAATCACTCGTGAATTAAGCAAACACGATTGAACACACGCGAATTAAGCAAACGCGGTTAAGTATAGGAACATAGATTCATCGAAACAAATCAATACTCATTCTATACAATTCTGAATTAAGCAAACAGAACATACAACATAGTATTGAAAGGAAGAAGCAAATTGATCCGGGAATTACAAAACCTTAAGTGTCGGCGGAAACCGATTACAGCAGACTAATCTCAGGGAATTAGTTCTCCATCAGAGACATAACAAAAACCTAGAAATATTATGTGAACAGTGAAAATATGGATGGATTTCTGTGTCTGCTGCGCTCCTATTTATAAAGAGGTCGCGCGTCACGGCCGTGATGGCCGGCCGTCACGGTCAGGCCGTGACCAATTCTACCAAGGGCGCGTATTCAAATTCTAGTCTATCACGACCGTGATACTCATCACGGACAGGCCGTGATCCTTTCTGTCCATGGGTGTTGATCTATCACGGCCGTGACCTCCATCACTACTGGGCCGTGATCAATTCTGACTTTCAGGTTCTCCTCATCATGCCCATGATGGTCATCACGGCTGGGCCGCGATGTCTTCTGGTCTTCAAGGAATTCTCATCACGCCCGTGATGGATATCACGACTGGGCCGTGATGCTTTCTGACTTTCTTGGGTGGCTCATCACGGCCGTGACCAGTGTCACGGCCTGGGTGTCACGGCTTCTGCTTCAAGTGCCCTTCCCTTCTTGCTCTTCTTATTAGCCTGAAAACATGAAATAGCAGTAAGTGCTTTATTTGACTCAAAATCAACTAAATTATCCTAAAACTACTTAAGAGACTCAAAATATTGCTTGAGGACAATTAAATCCAAATTTGGGCGAAAATGAGATTAAACTCGAATAAAACCACGGTCTTACTAGTATAAAACTAGTCGAGCCAGAGGCTGATCAAAATACCCCAAACTTAAACTTTGCTTGTCCCCAAGCAAACTAAAACTCAAAAATGACTCAAACTTGGCAAGCTTAAAGGATTTAATCAATTTCACACAAATTTCATGCAATTACAACAAAACAATTTTTCTTCAATGTTTCCCCCCCTTTTGCAACAATGTAACCCCCACATTCATTTACTTTCAAACATTGAGAATTCCATCATTCATGCAATCATTAATCTAAGTTGAGGATCCAAGTTACACACAGAAGGGAGATCACCATATTCAAACAATCGCCTTCCTCACAAGGGCATTTAATGTTTCACTCATTCGCTCAGTTTGTCTAGGCTATGATTTTTTCACTCAATTTCACATTTCAAGAGCACTTCCCATGAATTTGATTTTCATCTCAAACAAGGTTCCCACGAAAACATGCATGCAACATCAAAAGGTCTTTTAAAGGTCGTAATAGGGCCTGGCTAAAGGTAGGATATTCAAAGGTACTAGGCTTAAGTCCCTAGGAACTAAGAGAGCATGAGAATTTTGACACATTGAACTTCCACTCAAATTCCTTTTTCTATTTTTTTCTTTTTTCTTTGGGTGACTATAGCCTTTTTCCTTTGACACCATTTTTTTGACATTTTTGTTCTTTTGTTCTTTTCTTTTTTTTTTCTTTGCCTTTGGCTCCAACCTTTATTTTTTTTTTCTCAACCCAGAATGACATATCACACCTTGTAGCCACCCCAAACTTAGTTTCTTACAACCCTTCTCTTGCTAAGCTTCCATGCTCTCCTAATCATAAGATCGGGTTAACATGGTTTTTCCAGATTTTTGGCTCATAACATGAGGTCATCAAGAAACAATAGGCTTATTAGGCTCAACGTGGCTAACTAGGGAACATGCATTAGGGATGGTTCTTTTCAGGCCAAGTAGTTATTTCAAAGAAAATTGCCTAAATCATTTGATGCAACACATAAACATGCAAACCATGAAGAGATTCAAGCAAATTCGGGAAAGTGCAACTTGAAAGTGATTCACACAGTTAAGAACATGTTGGAGGCTCAAATCCTCACCTGGACATTTTTTGCAAATTGTTTGACCGAGATTCTATCCCTAGTGTGTGCATCCTTTCACCCCATACTTATCATAAATCATGCAATCACAATAGAATATCTCAAAGTTCAATTTTCAATTTTTCACATGGGGATCAATTTTCAATTTTCAAATCCTAGGGGTTAACAGTCAACACATATCATGTAATCCATCTATGCAAAATTTAATTAAAATCCAACAAGCTCACCGACACAAGACTCAACACACATACGACTCAAAGCACACGAACAAGGAAAACAAAACAAAGGCAAACAACTGGTTCCCTCCCCCACACTTAAAACATGCATTGTCCTCAATGAAAGAACACAAATATAAAGTAAGAGTGAGGGAAAGGAGGAGGTGCTCCCTGATCAAGTTGTAGTGTAGGTGGGCTCTCCCAAGGAGAGCTCTTCAACAGTTGCATCTTCAGGCACTGAGCTCTCATGGAATAGCTTCAAGCACTGCCCATTAACCTTAAAGACCTTGTTGCTACCTGCAATTTTTATTTCTACTGCACCATGAGGGAAAACATTAGTAACAACAAATGGGCCAATCCACTTGGATCGAAGTTTCCCAGCCATCACTTTCAGGCGGGAGTTAAACAATAAAACCTGTTGGCCCACAGAGAATTCCTTCCTAGAGATCATCTGATCATGGAAGTGCTTAGTTTTCTCTTTGTAGATTCGAGAGCTTTCGTAGGTTTCTAGCCTAAGCTCCTCAAGCTGCTGTAATTGGAGTTTCCTTTCAATGCCTGCCTTTTGCATTTCCAAATTACAGCTTCTGACCGCCCAATAAGCACGGTGCTCAATCTCTAGAGGAAGGTGGCATGCCTTACCGAACACAAGTCTATAGGGAGACATCCCTATTGGTGTCTTGAAAGCGGTTCTTTGAGCCCAAAGTGCGTCTTCTAGACGGCGGCTCCAGTCCTTCCTATTTGGCTGCACCACTTTCTTTAAGATCTGTTTGATCTCTCTGTTTGAGATCTCAGCCTGCCCATTAGTCTGGGGATGATATGCAGTGGAGACCCTGTGCACAACTCCATAATTCCGGAGTAAAGCTTCCATGGTGCGGTTGCAGAAATGAGTGCCTTAGTCACTTATGATAGCCCGAGGTATTCCAAACCTGCAGAAGATATGGGACCTGACAAAATTTGCAACAACTATAGAATCATTAGTCCTAGTGGGGACAGCTTCCACCCACTTTGAAACATAGTCAACAGCCAGTAAAATATAGAGAAAACCAAAAGATGCAGGGAAAGGACCCATAAAGTCAATTCCCCACACATCAAACACCTCACAGAAGAGCATAGGTTGCTGAGGCATCTCACTCTTACGAGTGATGACTGTACCTGCTGTCTGACACTCTCTACAAGTGCGATAAACCTCATAAGCATCCCTAAAAATGGTGGGCCAGTAAAAACCTGAATCTAGGACTTTTCTTGCAGTCCTCTGTGGCCCAAAGTGTCCCCCTACTTGAGAAGCATGAGAAAAGTGCAAAATAGACTCAATCTCATAGTCAAGGACACATCTCCTAATTACCTGATCACTGCCAAATTTCCAAAGATATGGATCATCCCAAACATAATATTTGGCATCACTCTTGAGTTTGTGAATTTGCGCCCTAGTTGTACCTGTTGGAAAAACACCAGCAACAAGATAGTTAACAATATCAACAAACCAAGGAGTTACCCCATGTAACTGTAAAAGCTGCTCATCAGGAAAGTCATCTTGAATGGGGGAAGGATCCTCATTCCTCTCTATTCTGCTCAAGTGATCAGCTACTGAATTCGCAGCTCCACTCTTGTCTTTAATCTCCACATTAAACTCTTGGAGCAACAACATCCACCGAATCAATCTCGGTTTTGCTTCTGGTTTCTTCAACAAGTACTTTAGAGCTGCATGGTCAGTGAAAACAACAACCTTGGAACCTAGCAAGTATGATCTAAATTTATCAAGAGCAAAAACAATAGCTAGAAGTTCCTTCTCAGTAGTGGTGTAATTAGCCTGTGCAGCATCTAGAGTCCTAGAAGCATAGTAAATCACATGGGCAACCTTGCCCACCCTTTGTGCCAAGACCGCCCCCACAGCATAGTTAGAGGCATCGCACATGATCTCAAAAGGGAGGGTCCAGTCAGGAGACTGGATGATGGGAGTGGAGGTCAATGCCTTCTTCAAGAAATCAAACACCTTCTTGCAGTTGTCATCAAAGTTGAAAGTGGCATCATTCTTCAACAAGTTTGACAGAGGGAGCGCTATCTTGTTGAAATCCTTTATGAAGCGCCTGTAGAAACCTGCATGACCAAGAAAAGAACGAATCTCGCGAACGCAAGATGAGTAAGGCAGTGTAGAAATCACATCAATCTTAGTAGGATCTACTGAAATACCCTCTTTAGAAATAATATGCCCCAAAACAATCCCCTATTCAACCATAAAATGACATTTTTCATAGTTCAAAACAAGGTCAGTTTCAATGTATCTTTCTAAAACCAGATTCAAACTATGCAAGCATGCATCAAATGAGGAGCCATAAACAACGAAATCATCCATAAACACTTCCATGCAATTTTCAATATATTCAGTAAAAATGCTAATCATGCATCTCTGGAATGTGCCAGGAGCATTGCAAAGACCAAATGGCATCCTCCTGTAAGCAAATGTGCCGAAGGGGCACGTGAAAGTAGTCTTTTCCTGATCCTCTGGTGCAATGTGGATCTGGAAGTAACCTGAAAAACCATCAAGAAAACAGTAGTGTGATTTACCTGCTAGCCGTTCAAGCATCTGATCGATGAACGGCAAAGGAAAGTGATCCTTTCTAGTAGCCTGGTTCAACCTCCTATAATCAATGCAAACTCTCCAGCTATTCTGGACTCTAGTGGGAACAAGTTCATCATTTTCATTTTTCACCACTGTGAGTCCAGACTTCTTAGGTACAACTTGCACTGGGCTCACCCAATTACTGTCAGAGATAGGGTATATGATGCCCGCATGCAAGAGTTTTGTCACCTCCTTCTTCACAACATCAAGAATCAAGGGATTGAGCCGCCTTTGGGGCTGCCTGACTGTTTTAGCCCCATCCTCCAACAAAATCCTATGCATACACCTGGAGGGGCTAACACCTGGTATGTCAGCCAAGGTCCACCCAATTTCCTTCTTATGCTTCTTCAAAACCTCCAAGAGCTTAGTTTCCTGGTCAGAATCAAGGTTAGAGGAAATTATGACTGGAAGTTTTTCATTCCTCTCCAAATAAGCATACTTCAGATTTCCAGGAAGTGGCTTAAGCTCTAGGGAGGGTGGCTGCTCAATGGATGGTATGTTTGGGGCATCCGTACTGTCAAGAACTTCAGCTGAACAGACAGCTTCACCTACACTGTCACCATGCAAGGTAACATCAATCTCAGCACAAACAGCACAAGGGTCAGTGTTAGTACAATCAGCACATGAATAAACATCATCAAAACCAGAAATAGATGGTAAATCAGCAACCAAGTCATCATAAGTGTCATCAACAATTTCAGAGAGCAACTCTATTTGAAAGACAGAGCGCTCTTCCAAGGGATGCTTCATAGCATCGAAAATGTTGAATTTTGCAACAATGTCACCAAATTCCATTGACATGGTCCCATCATCAACATCCATCTTTGTCTTCGCCGTCTTCATGAACGGTCTGCCCAGAATGATCGGTGATCTGCTTGAATTTGTTTCCCCTGCCATGTCCAGGATGTAAAAATCAGCAGGGAAAATCAAGTCATTAACTTGTACCAGCACATCTTCTACCACTCCAATGGGGTGAGCATTGGTCCTGTTTGCCAACTGGATAGTGAGACCTGTATGTTGCAAAGGACCAAGATCAAGATTGTTGAAGACAGAAGTGGGCATGACATTAATAGAAGCTCCTAAATCCAACATGCAATTGTCGAATTTACTGTCCCCAATGGTGCATGGAATAGCAAAAGTTCCCGGATCCTTGCATTTCTGTGGCATTGCCTGAGTGAGGGCCGAAACAGTAACCTTTTCAGGAGCAGGCTTAGGTTGAATGAGGGCTGAAACATTTCGCCCCAAATTGACTCTCTCATTATCCTTCAACCTCCTCTTTTGTGTGCACAAATCCTTCAGAAACTTTGCATATTTTGGAACCTGCTTAATCACATCAAGGAGCGGAATGTTTACCGCCACTTTTCTGAACACATCCATAATCTCCCTCTCCTTGTCTTCCCCATCAATTTTTTTATTTTTCAGCACTCTTTGCGGGAAGGGGATTGGTGGCACATACTCTTTCTCGGCTTCAACAACAGCAGAAGGTTCAGGTGTTACCTCAACAGTTTCCTTACCTTTTTCAGGGGCTGCCTCTACAACCTTCCCGGATCTCAAAGAAATTGCACTCACATTAGGATTTGGAGCATTAGGATTCACCACTGTTTGTGCAGGTAGTTGGTTCGATCCTTGAGCATGCTGCATGGCATTCATCGAAGTGGCAAGCTGTCCAATCTGTGTCTGCAGAGCATGAATACTAGAGTCGTTCGCTGTTGAAACTGGAGATTTTGTGCAACCATTTGCTTGACAAGGTCCTCTAGTGAAGGTCCAGAAGGTGCAGAGGTGGTCACTTGGGGGGAGTTCTGTGGTGGTGCCAATGGTAACATTGGTTGTTGCTGTTGTGCAGATGAGTTCCCATACCGAAGGTTTGGATGGTTCCTCCAGTTGGGGTGGTACTTATTTGTGGAAAGGTCAGGAATGCTGTACCTGTTCTGATTGTTGCCTTGATGGTAAAGATTGGCTGCATATGCTTGAGGCAAATCAGTGACCGACTCCTTTTTCAGAATAGGGCATGCATCGGACAGGTGCTCAGGAGAAGTACAAATACCACACACCCTTGCTATCTGAACTTTGTCCACTGCCAACTGTTTCACTAGAGAAGTAAGCTCATCAATTCTGGTTTCAAGGGCCTTGTTGGAAGAAGAACCATGGATCTTATTCACACCCCTTGCTTCGACAGAATTGCTTCTAGTTGTGAATTGCTGGGAGTTGAGTGACATGTTTTCAATCAATTGCTTGGCAGCAGCTGGAGTCTTATCAACAAGTGCTCCCCCACTAGCAGCATCCAAAATGTTCCTATCCATCGATAGCAACCCCTCATAAAAGTACTGAATAAGGAGTTGCTCGGAAATCTGGTGTTGAGGGCAACTAGATACCAACTTCTTGAATCTCTCCCAGTATTCAGCCAATGATTCATTGCCTTGTCTAATGCCACATATTTCCTTTCTTGTCGATGCAGCTCTGGAGGCAGGGAAGTACCTCTCTAAGAAGACCTTCTTCAAATCGTTCCAGGTTGTAACAGAATTTGGTTCAAGGTAGTACAACCAATCCTTCGCAGCACCTTGAAGTGAGAATGGGAAGGCTCTCAGCTTGATATGATCTTCTGTTATTCCTTCCGGTCTCAAAGGTGTAGAGCAAACAACCTGGAATTCCTTCAGATGTTTATGTGGATCCTCACCTGCAAGACCACTAAACCTTGGCAACAAGTGTATCAAACCAGATTTTAATTCAAAATGAGCAACAACATCAGCATATTCAATACACAAACCATTATAATTAACATCAGGAGCAGCAAGCTGTCTCAATGTTCTTTGATCAGCCATGTTATCAAAAGCAAGTACAGAATCAGTATCGCTACTGGTTGGTGAACTAGTGCTAGCCTGAATTTCCCTACGGCGTGCGTGCAAAGTTCTTTCAATTTCAGGATCAAATTCAAACAGATTAGGACAACCAGACCTAGTAACCAGAACTAATTCAGCAGAAAATCAAAAAGAAAATGCGAAAATAACAACAAGAGTCCCCGGCAATGGTGCCAATTTTGACACGCTGTCGCACACGGGTCAAAAAGTGAGTGGTTGGAAAAAGTGTAGTCAGGGTACGACAACTCGAGTATCGTCTCTCAAGGACTCTTGGATTGTTATTAACGGAAAAATCAATTTTTTTTGGGGGGGGGGGGGGGGGGTTGGTTTGAAATTCAATTCAGAAAACAGAGCAGAAACAGAGCGAGAGGTGATTATCAATAATTAAGACGATTAATCTAATGTTTCCGGTTTCCCACTATCATCGGTTCATATAATTCTCATGCCCTAAGCAGATTCTAATCCCTTTTCGATTGTAGCAACAATTAACAAGCGAAATTGATACTACGAGATATATGTTCCTAATTCCCGAATTAAGCAAACGGGGTGAAGCACTCGTGAATTAAGAAAACACGATTGAACACACGCGAATTAAGCAAACGCGATTAAGTATAGGAACATAGAATCATCGAAACAAATCAATACTCATTCTATACAATCCTGAATTAAGCAAACAGAACGTACAGCATAGTATTGAAAGGAAGAAGTAAATTGATCCGGGAATTACAAAACCTCAAGTGTCGGCGGAAACCGATTACAGTAGACTAATCTCAGGGAATTAGTTCTCCATCAGAGACATAACAAAAACCTAGAAATATTATGTGAACATTGAAAATCTAGATGGATTTGTGTCTGCTGCGCTCCTATTTATAAAGAGGCCGCGCGTCACAGCCGTGATGACCGTCACGGTCAGGCCGTGACCAATTCTGCCAAGGGCGCGCATTCAAATTCTAGTCTATCACGGCCGTGATACTCATCACAGCCAGGCCGTGATCCTTTCTGTCCATGGGTGCTGATCTGTCACAGCCATGACCTCCATCACGGCTGGGCCGTGATCAATTCTGACTTTCAGGTTCTCCTCATCACGCCCGTGATGGTCATCACGACTGGGCCGCGATGTCTTCTGGTCTTCAGGGAATTCTCATCACGCCCGTGATGGATATCACGACTGGCCCGTGATGCTTTCTGACTTTCCTGGGTGGCTCATCACGGCCGTGACCAATGTCACGGTCTGGGCGTGACGGCTTCTGCTTCAAGTGCCCTTCCCTTCTTGCTCTTCTTATTAGCCTGAAAACATGAAATAGCAGTAAGTGCTTTATTTGACTCAAAATCAACTAAATTATCCTAAAACTACTTAAGAGACTCAAAATGTTGCTTGAGGACAATTAAATCCAAATTTGGGCGAAAATGAGATTAAACTCGAATAAAACCATGGTCTTACTAGTATAAAACTAGTCGAGCCAGAGGCTGATTAGTGCATTGTCTTCAGCCATGGTGACAATTGATACTTCAACTTGTGGTTCTTGCACTGTAGAGGATGCTTCTTCTCTGTTCTTTCTTGCTTTGGCTTCCTTTCTATTCTGTCTACAAAGTTTCTCAATCTCCAGGTTGAATTGAAGTTCACCTGGGTCAATTGTACCTCGCATACACAAACAGAGCAGAACAACAGCGAATACAGCATGTACACGTTAAGCAACAAGTGGACAATTATGCAACTTCACGGAAAACAGAAAACAGAAAATACAAAAAAAAAACAGCAGTAGGAAAACAAAGAAAAATGCCTAAATTAGGAGTCCCCTTTGGTACTTGTGATATTGGCACACCAATCCCCGGCAACGGTGCCAAAAACTTGATACGATTTCGGCAAGTATACCTAGTCGTACAAGTAATACGGTGATGATACCGGATATCGTCCTCAGGGATCGCGGACAAGTACCACTTCGCAAATTGAACTACTATCTAGGCGATTGTTTGGATGCAAGGGAGTTCTAACATGTAGCAAACAAACAAGAATAAAATGTTTTTGTTCTTTTAGGAATTTTGACAAACACTTAACAAGTAATAGAGATGAGATAAACAAATGAATGAAATTGTCAGGGTTAGACTATGCTAATCGTCCCATGATTGCAATGACATGATTAATAACACAATTCCTAATTCAATTATGACAATCAAATCTTCTGAAATACTCAAACCCTAATGTCTTAGGTGGAATGAGCCTAAAACCCCAAATTAAACCCTAATGTCTTAGGTGGATTAACCTTAGATTTTGCATAAAGAATCAAGATTTATAAGATTGCAAGTATCCCAAGACCTATGTCTAGGTTCATGAACTACTTGGCATTTGATTCATGAGCATGCCTTAACATCAATCTTTCAATTGTCTATCAAGGCAACAATTCATTCCTGGGATGATCAGGAAAAGGAAATCATTAAGCATGGAATCAAATACTCATAAAGAAAGAGGAAATTGTATTACAATCAAATCATGTTACAGCCAAGTTCAGAAAAGCCATCATCTAACCCCAACAAAAGGGGGTTTAGCTATACATAATCAAAGGGAAAAACAAAAGAAAATAAATAGAGATGAAGGAAGGAAGGAACTCCATGGGAGGATCCACAGCAGCCACAGCAGCCAAAGAGTATGTTTTAGGGTTCAGGATCCTCTTTCTGTTCTGCTCAGAGGTCTTTTTATAGAATAGGTGCGCGTCACGGCCGTGATGGCCATCACGGCCAGGCCGTGATGTGTTCTACCTTGGGCGCGCCTTCAAATTTTGATCCGTCACGGTCGTGACACTCATCACGGGCAGGCCGTGATCGGTTCTGTTTGGTTCATCTAGCAGGTCACAGCCCTGATGGGAATCACGGCTAGGTCGTGACCAATTCTGACTTTTGGAGGTCTGGTTCAGCTGACAGGTCACGGCCGTGATAGCCATCACGGCTAGGCCATGACAGCTTCTGACTTTTGGCTTCTTTCTCTTCAGTTATTGCTCCATCACGGTCGTGATGGTCATCACGGCTAGGCCGTGATGGGCTCTGCTTGGCTCATTTTCTTCTCTTTTCAGGCTCTATCTTCATCCAAGCTTCATCATGGCTAAATCTTGGGCATTTAATCATAAATTCCTGCAAAACTACACACAAAACCGCCTCACCTGTTCCAAGATAAAAACTAACTAATAATCAAATTAAGTATGCCTAAACTATATGAAAATGCATGCAAAATGTACATGAAATATTAGGTGAAATCACACTCATCAAATAACAATGATGTTGATTTGTAAAAATATTATTGGATGTCTATGTAACAGTCCTTTACACTAACAGTACATAGAAATTAGACTATTTTTTTACTTTGGCTTAATTGTACTTTTTGATCTCTGTACTTTTAATCCCAATAGTCAAGACTTATCCAATTTTCACAATATTAATATTGTTAGGAAACATGACTTTGATAGAGATGAGATGATTGACAAGCACGTTGATTGTCTTGCGAAAGTAAATTTTGGACAAAGATTGATATATGATGAGATTGTGGATGTTGTGTTAAAGGAATATGGTGGTTTTTTCTTTGTAGATAGTTATGGTCGGAAAAGTTTCCTTTGGAAGACTTTGATCTACCGATTTTATTCTAAGGCTAACATTATTCTCAATGTTGCTTCCAGCGGGATTGCTTCTCTTTATTTTCCCCTCTCAAGTTTTTACCAATTTAATTTTTTTTATTTTCTTGCTATAAGTGACTGTGCATAAACACGTTTTCTTATCAGAGGTGCTGATAAATTTTTATATTTTTATATTTTTGCGTAATTGTACTATTTGATCTATGTACTTTTGATCCCAATGGTCAAGATTTATCAAATTTTCACAATATTTATATTGTTAGGAAACTTCACTATGACAGAGATGAGATGATTGGCAAACACATCGATTGTCTTGGGAAAGTAAATTTTGGACAAAGATTGATATATGATGACATTGTGGATGCTGTGTTAAATCAATGTGGTGATTTTTTCTTTGTAAATAGTTATGGTCGGAAAACTTTCCTTTGGAAGACTTTGTTCTATCGATTTCATTCTAAGGATAACATTATTCTTAATGTTGCTTCCAGCGGGATTGCTTCTCTTTTATTTTTTGGGGGAGGACTGCTAATTCACAATTTGTTATTTTTTCTCATTGATTTATTTTTTGATATTATAATTATTATATTTGAATGCTACCATTTATTCGATAATATAAAGATGGTTAAATCTATTGAACATGAATGCTGCCATTATTTTCTCAGGTACTTATTCACGCTATTTAAAAAACTACCTTAAAAATACAATATATTAACCTGCATATTTTTTTAGGTGTATCTTGCAATTTGCATAACTTATGTTAAAAATATCATTTGAAGGGACATTTATTTGCATCAAAATAATCTAGAACGTCAATAACTTTACTATTGCTCATCCTAAAAAACACTGTAGATCCACTTGGCAAGCTATAAATTTTTTTGTCGCTATTTTATTATTTAATTTTAAAAATTATATATTTTATAATTATAAAATCTTTTTAGCTGGTACATACGTGGGAAGGGGGTTATAAAAGAGGGGGAGCGGGGTTACGCGGGATGGGGAAAGGGTAATAGGGGAGGGGTACGGGTGATCATCTTTTCAAAATGTTTTATATTAGTTATTAGAGCATCTACAACGCAGAGTAACCAATGAGTCCTGATGCAAAAGGAACCGTTGCTTATCTAAATGTTGCACTACTAGAAAAATTGAATTTTCGGACGGAATTTTCGGACGGAAATGTTTCCGCCCGAAAATTTCCGAAAATTTTGGACGGATTTCAGACGGATTGTGTTATTTTTTATATTTTCATTGATCCGTTTGAAATCCGTCCGAAATTTCGGACGGATTTCAGACGGATTGTGTTATTTTTTATATTTTCCTTGATCCGTCCGAAATTTTCGGACGGATTTCAGACAGATTGTGTTATTTTTTATATTTTCCTTGATTTATCTTCCATCCATCTGAAATCCGTCCGAAAATTTCGGACGGATTTCAGAAGGATTGTGTTATTTTTTATATTTTCCTTGATCCGTCTGAAATCCGTCCAAAATTTCGGACGGATTTCAGACGGATTGTGTTATTTTTTATATTTTCCTTGATCCGTCCGAAAATTTCGGACGGATTGTGTTATTTTTTATATTTTCCTTGATCCATCTGAAATCCGTCCGAAATTTTCGGACGGATTTCAGACGGATTGTGTTATTTTTTATATTTTCCTTGATTTATCTTACATCCGTCTGAAATCCGTCCGAAATTTTCGGACAGATTTCAGACGGATTGTGTTATTTTTTATATTTTCCTTGATCCGTCTGAAATCCGTCCGAAATTTTGGGACGGATTTCAGACGGATTATGTTGTTTTGTTTATATTTCTTACATCCGTCCGAAATTTCGGACGGATTTCACACGGAATTTGTTATTTTTTATATTTTCCTTGAAAAAAGATTAAATAATTTATCTTATAAATATGATTAAAATATTTGATCTTAATAAACTTAAAAGTAAACAAGATTTATGAAGTGAATTAAACAAGATTTATATTTCTTACAAGATTTATGAAGTGAATTAAACAAGAAGTACGATTATTTGATCCTAATAGAACCCAAATGGACTGTTTAGGTCATATAGGACCTAACTGGGTCAATTTGTACTTCTTTGGTCCTAAAGCAGCCCAAATGGACTTGTTTGATCCTAATAGAACCCAAATGCACTGTTTAGGTCATATATGACCTAACTAGGCCAATTTATACTTTTTCAGGCATAAAGGAGCCCCAATGGACTTGTTCGATCCTAATAGAGCCCAAATAGACTTGGTAGGACCTAATTGGGCCAATTGCCCCGTACGGCCCAATTGTACTTCTTTGGTCCTAATGGATCCCAAATGGACTTGTTTGATCCTAATAGTGCCCAAATGGACTTTTTAGGTCATATACGACCTAACTGGGCCAATTTGTACTTCTTTCGTCCTAATGGAGCCCAAATGGACTTGTTTGATCCTAATAGAGCCCAAATGGACTGTTTAGGTCATATAGGACCTAACTAGGCCAATTTTTACTTTTTCGGGCATAATGGATCCCAAACGGACTTGTTTGATCCTAATAGAGCCCAAATCGACTTGTTAGGACCTAATTGGGACAATTGCCCCGATCGGCCCAATTGTACTTCTTTGGTCCTAATGGACTTGTCTGATCCTAATAGAGCCCAAATGGACTTTTTAGATCATTTAGTACCTAACTAGGCCAATTTGTACTTCTTTGATCCTAATGGAGCCCAAATGGACTGGTTTGATCCTAATAGAGCCCAAATTGACTTGTTAGGACCTAATTTGGCCAATTGCCCCGATCGGCCCAATTGAACTTCTATGGTCCTAATGAAGCCTAAATGGACTTGTTTGATCCTAATAGAGCCCAAATCGACTTGTTAGGACCTAAGTGTAAGCTCCAAACATGATTTTCTTTGAAAATAACCTTGTTTGGTAATAAGATTAAGTGTTTAGATCAAATTAGAATGTGTGTTTGGTCATGCGTAATTGATTTCTTGATTTTTGATTGTTGCGTGTTGTTTGATTCCCTCTTTGAGACGTTTGACACGGCTATGCTTGCTTGATGGAGTAGATAATTACACTCTTGGAGCTAATGTGAATATTAAGACGAGGATCCTTTACTTGTTTGTTTATTTTCAATTACATGTAATGAGTGTTGCAATTACTCATGGACTGATGCAAGATCTAGGAAAACATATGTCCTGTTTAAAGCAATCCGTACCGGTTTAGTTTGAGTAATTAAATTACTCTCTTCAAATTATTTTATTGGGTGCATTAGCACTGACTTATTTCAGTGAACGCACGCTTGCTAGACAATAATTTACGTTATTGTCACTATTATTACCAATACAGAAAAATATTTTAAATAATATGATTAAGAGAAAAGAATTTTCATATTTTTATCCTATTTGATTTTAGAGTTAAAAATATTTTGGTTTGGCATTAATCGGAGATTAATTTTGGAAAGACTATTTTCTTAGTTGCTCAGTTCAATTATTAATCTTTGCTCTAATTTGAATTTCGAAATCATATATTTATCAATCTTTATTTTTAGATTCTAAAAAGTAAAAATATGTTTATTTTAGGACTAATATTTATCACTCATTTTTATACCTATTACTAAATATTAAGTTGAAACATGAATTTCTCTCTCCTACTTCTTATATCAAACCCGTAACCCCCCCCCCCCCTCTCTTTCTTTCTTTCTCCGTTGCTACTTTCTCTTCCTCCCTTCAACCTAATCTTCTTCCTCCTTTTCCCCCACAACTCAGCCACCGCAGGGACGACGCTCACCGTCCGGTCACGCCTGGTAGTGCAGGAGAGGATGCGCGTTCTGCTCCATTTCCGTCCGCCATCGCGTCTCAACTCCGCCGCGTCGCTGTCGCGGTGCGCCGCCATGGCTGCCGTTCGGCTCAGTCCAGTCACCGTGTCACCGTGCCATGGAGGAAGAAGACGAACCCGAGCGTGGATCCGGTGAGCTCGTTCTAGGCTGTCAACATCACAGCCACCGCCACGAACCACCGTCCTCCGCCATGGCTGCCATCATAGCCACCACCGTCTCATCCTTGTCATCTTGGGTAAGTATTCTACCCTTAATCTCTTCTAGTTCAAAACCTCAAATCTGATTTTGAAACCCTAACCCTAACCCTTTGATTTCAGATTTTAATCTTAAAATTAAATCTTGTTTTATGAAATTGGGACTGTGAATTAGTGTTTCCCTAAACCAATTTCATTATTCTTTAGTAGTTAATTTTATCTATAAGTATTTTGATTTTGAATGCTAATGCTCAGTAAACTCAATTACTCAAATGATAAATACTAAATTAAAAGAAAACATAGGTCAACTGATAATGCATTTATATGTATCCTCTTTTTCTTTTTTGCATAAACATTATACATGTGACTGGATTTTAGATATGGCCTTATTTTGGAATTCTGTGCACAATGTATGCAGGTGTTGTGTAGTATTTTTTTGGTAGTTTCATTTGGCCATAGGTTTATACTTGTGACATTGTGTGGAAATATTAGAGCACGCAGGCACTTCGATGATTCTTTGAGTATATGTAGTTTGTAGGTTTATTCGGTTCCCGCATCATCAATTATCCTCCCGATTTAATGTTTTGAGTGCCCCTTGTTTCCTTAGTTCTAACTTACTTAAAAAACAAACTCCAGGTCCCCGCTACCAAACCTTCCAAGTCGATGACTTTATTAGGTAGTGATAAAACGCTTTGTGAAAAAAGTTAATGAGAGTAACACACTTGAATCATCAAAAGGTAATTGATGGAAAGAACCGCATGTATTTCTTTTAAGTTTTAGCTTTATTATGTTACATATTCTTATTCATATAAACCTGTGAAAAATGCAAAATGATTTAGTTAAAAAATTAAGACGCTCCATGATGCAGTAAGCATGCTTAAATCTTAATAAGTCATGACATGGATGATATTCACGAAAATATTAATTCCCATATGGGCATGATGACTATAATGGGCAGGTACCAACTGACCAATTTCACGCCAACGCCTCTCTCATGCAGAGTTTAAGACTGTGATGAAACGCATGACTGAGTTGGAAGAGAAAGTGACCTACATGAATAATCAGCCTCCTACCATGCCACCTGAGAAGGAGCAAATGCTGAATAATGCTATGAGCCGAGCCGACGTCTTGGAGCAAGAACTTCTGGCCACCAAGAAGGTATAAATACATTAATTTATAGGTTTAATTGTATTTTTGGTCCCTTGCTTCTCGCCCACCAAAAAGGTAAATACGTTATTTTATATACATAACTTAGTTTCCATGAAACTATAAGATGAATTGAACCAGCTATTGTTGAAAGTCAAATTGCTTATTTCTAATTATGGTTGTTGTTATTATTTTACAAACTGAGGTTCTCTCTCTTTTTTCCTTCTGATGTCTCTTGTTAATGGTTCTGCTTTTCAGGCTTTGGAGGATTCCCTTGCCAAACAAGATAAGCTTTCCGCTTATGTGGAGAAAAAGAAGACGAAGAGGAAGTGGTGGGTACGTACACTATCAATAGTACATATATACCTAAACTTTGCTATTGTTACAAATGTTTGGTTATTGAATGCTTTTTATATAACACTAATTGTTTTTATAATATTAATGATATTATTATACTCTTTTCCCTTGTTGTAATGCAGTGCTACCGGTAAGTGCTAAAGATTAATGGGAATTGACATTTTACTCATTTGAGGAGACTTCCCAAATGCCCTCTTACATAAATGTTCAACATGCGAACTACTAAATGAACAAAACCACAAGAAGAAAAGGATATGCTCAATATATGAATTATGCTAATCAAAATTTTGGTCTCAATAGGATAGGCCTTGCTCTCTGCCTCTCTCTATGTGTATATATATAAGGCTATGCACAATGTATGCAAAGCCAGACCTATTTTGGTCCATTCTGGAATCAATATATAGTACAAAAATAGAGAGTATGTTTAAATATTCATTAACCCAACTCCCAAAAGTGTTTTATTTTTTTGGCTAACAAGCTGGTAAAGTTGGTAATTAGTCAATTAGCTTGTGAAACTGCTCAAATTTTGATTCCCTCTCTGAGACGTTTGACACAACTGTGCTTGCTTGATGGAGTAGATATGAGCTAACGTGAGCATTAAGAAGAGGATCCTTTACTTGTCTTCAAAGGTAAGGGGAGTTTGCCTAGGGATATTCAATAACTATATGCATATGTGTATGTGTGTAATTGAGTGTTGTGAATATTATTGTGATCTTGAGCCAATACTTGAATAACTTGTTTACTTGAATTGTTGTGGTTATTACTTGAAGTTGAACATTTCTTGCTTTAAAGTGTTATGAATTATATATTTGTGATTAACTGTCATTAAGTGTGATATTATTGTTGTTGTGAATATGTTACTGTTGATTGAGGTTTGAGAAGCTGGACTTGAGTCTGTGCCCAATGATTATAAGGATTAAAAGCCTTAATAAGCCTTGAATAGAACTTTGAAAGAGAGTCTTTATTTTAAAATGGAATGTTTATGGCTCGGAGAGTCTTTATTTTAAAATGGAATGTTTATGGCTCGGAGAGCATATCTTTTGAATGAAAATCTAAGCTTTTCCTTTTGGTCATGTATAACTTATTACTGCCTGGTGATATTTGGTGTAACTGGAATTCTGGAATGAAAATGTAATTATTTTAGCAGGTGTTCTTTTACCTGGGATGTCCGAAATACAGAGGAGTTCTGTCGAAATTTTTGTAAAAATACTCACTTTTATTCTAGTACATCTTAAAATTAAATAGGCTTTCCACGCTATGATTGTAAGCCTGCGTGTCGATCAAGGCTTAGGTTTGGAGTCGTGACGTATTAAAGATGCAAAATTTTATTGAAATGGAAGTTCTATGACATGACATGTTAGTACCTCTTGTAATCCTGCAATAAGAACCTCAACTGATCATGTAGCTTGCTAGTGGCACCTTGCATTCCTAATGATTTTAGGTACTGACTTGCAGAATTGTATCTGTTTTATTGTTGACATCATGTCTAAATTGGTATTCTATGTATGTCATTTATGTAAATATGCTGGATGCACATGCTTGTCTCTATATTTTATCACATGCTTTGACTTTACTTGTGTGTAGTGACTGTGTCTCAAGCGATTTCTGCAAGAGGGTTTTTCTTTCTGGAACTATTGATTTGCAGTATACAACTTTGTTCATTACGATTGTGCATTCTCATTGAATTGACCATGTTATCTTTTCTTTCTTGCCCCCCCCCCCCCTGTTTTAGAAACTGCCCCATCGATTTGAAGGAAGCAATTTCAAGTGTAGTATTTGCTTCTCCAAGATGTTCAGATGAGTAGAATGCAAGTGGTGCCTCTAGAAAGGCCGGTGGCAATCAGTCAACGACATCAGGGGTGTCTAATCCAGAAACTAGACCTTCAGGTAAATTTTTGAAGACAGTAATTGCAAATGAATTTGGGGCTTTTGTTCTTTCTATTGCCTGAATATTTGGGATTCTCTCTTACAGGAACTGGAAGACAAGAAATGGATTTTAGAGATTCGAGTTCTGAAAATATGAGTGCCTTTCCTATGGGTAAGCAGAATAGGAACATGGAATTCAAAGATGTTGCCTCTGCTGCAGAGGCTGCTGCAGAATCTGCAGAAGTTGCAAGCATGACTGCAAGAGCAGCTGCTGAACTTTCAAACCGAGAGAACATGACAAAGCAGTACTCAAGTGGGTCACAACAACTTTATTTATTTATTTTTGTTTGGTTCATTACATGACCTTCACAGTTCACAGTGGCTTGATCTTCTGATAGTTTTTAAGTCATGACTTTTGGATTGCATGCAGCAATTGGTATTTGATTTTTAGAAGTTGTATGGTACCAAGGTTGTATTTTGTAACAATAGTCAAATTCATGATTTTGTGATTGAATGTGAAACTACAAATGTTAGTGATCGGTGCCATATAATTCGCATAGATAGTGAAACTGTAATGTAACTGAAGTGATTCATCACGGGCATCCGGCTACTGGCCGTGATGCGACTTCTGCCTTGAATGTTGCTTCACTAAATGGTCTGTCACGGTCGTGATGGGTATCACGGCCTGGCCGTGACAGATTCTGACTTTTCATTCTTTTGTGGGAAATCCGTCCCAATTCCGTTGGAAAACAAAAATAAATTTGTCCGAAATCCGTCCGAACAATAACCAACAAAATCACAACATCTGTCCCAAATTCGTTGGAAAACAAAAATAAATCCATCCGAAATCCGTCCGAACAATAACCAAAATTCGGATTTCCACGTTGTCCATATTCCGTCCGAAATCCGTCTGTAAATATTTTCAGACGGATTTTGGGACGGATTTTATAATTTCCCACGAGGCTTTTTCGGACGGGTGCCATTCCGTCCGAAATCCGTTCGAAATTTGTCCAATAAATCTGTCTGAAATCCGTCCGAACAATAACCAAAATACGGATTTCCACGTTGTCCATATTCCGTCCAAAATCCGTCTGTAAATATTTTCGGACGGATTTTATAATTTCCCACGAGACTTTTTCGGACGGGTGCCATTCCGTCCGAAATGAATTATCCGTCCGAAATTTGTCCAATTTCCGTCCGAAATCCGTCTGAAATTCTGTCCGAAAAAGATGGATTTCTAGTAGTGTTGCATTGCAGACAAATGACGTGGCAGTTCCTTAACTTTCAGTTGCTTAATATTAAACTATGATTTTCTTGCATTTCATCCACCAAAAAGTAGGATCAGCGAAGAAAAATGGAGGAGAAAAAAAAACCGGAATACACCGAAATGGAGATGAAGAAAGTGATATAGATCCAAGATCCAAATACATAAACGATATTTTTTGTATAAGTTATAATTGTTTTAGATATTATAACCAAATAGAAAAACTGTGTTACTAAAACATATTTAGTTGTATGAATTTAGAAAGATATTTAAATATGTTCAGTTCTAATGCATTTATGAAAAGCAACAAAATAAAGTGAGATGACAATAAATTTTTTCATGTTTTGTTCCAGAGATAAAAAGTCATTCTATAATTTTTACATAAAACTTGTCGAGGAATAAATTTTCCAATGAAGCATTTAAGTTTTATTTGCATGTTTGACATCGGGAAAAAAACATTCCATGAAAAGAGGTTCCCAGGAATATAGTTTACATAACAATAAAAATATTCTCAAAGGTAAACACGATATAAATTCCAAAATTTACAACCACCATTTAAATCTTAACATACTATTACTATCAGTGTAAATACAACCATGTTAGAAAATCCAACTTTTATTATTTCATTTTTTTTGTCAAAATTTTATTCAGCTATTACACTTAATATTAGCCATTATTAGCTTTATTATCCTTTATTAGTCTCGTATAATATCAGATAACAACAATAACATTTGATTTGTATCCCTTGATAGTTGTTGTAACATTATTAGGAGTTATTATAGCAAATTTTGTGGCTGTGATTCATCTCCTTTGGGCGGACGCATAGGAGTTTTGGTTGCTGCCCATTCATGTATATATTTTCCTTCAGCTTGATGAATAAACAACACAGAGAAAAACATTCCTTTAGATGGTATCAAGAGCATCAGGTTAGAATTCTTATACCTGACGAGTGCTATGGCAGAAATAATCTAGCAACCAAAAACTGAGCAACCAAAATCAGATGCTGGGACGAAACACCCATCACCATATGATCTGAACTCCAGCGATAACCCCGGAGACATGATCACACAGGTGCAACTGCGGGGTGAGAATTATGAAGAATGGGCAAGAGCCATGCGGACATCCTTGAGAGCAAGGAGAAAATGGGGTTTCATTGATGGAACCATAAAGGAACCTGCGAAAGAACCCTCTGAGATGGAGGATTGGTGGACCGTTCAATCCATGTTGGTGTCATGGATCTTGAACACAGTAGAGCCTACCTTACGATCAACCTTTTCTTACTTGGAAACTACCAAGGAGCTTTGGGATGACATCAAAGAAAGGTTTTCGGTTATGAATGGCCCACGCATTCAGCAGCTGAAATCAGATTTGACACAGTGCAAGCAAGGTGGATTGACTATGGTGGCTTATTATGGAAAGCAGAAGGACTTGTGGGATGACTTGGCCAATTATGAACAAGTGCCGATTTGCACCACTGGAGGGTGCAAGTGTGACATTGCAGCGAAACTAGAAAAACGGAAAGAGGAGGAATGAGGACATCAGTTTTTGATGGGACTGGATGACGTGCTCTATGGAACAGTTCGATCCAACTTGTTAGCCACAGATCCTATGCCATCTTTGAACAAGATGTACTCCATTTTGGTACAAGAGGAAAGGGTGCAGAACATCACGCGGGCTAAGGAAGAAAGACCGGAGATCATGGCCTTGGCTGTCCAAACAGGTGCAAAAATGAAAGTGCGTGAGACCAAGAACAAATCATTGATCTGTACGAACTGCAACAAAGCTGGTTATGATGAAACAAGTTGTTTCTTGCTGATTGGATACCCAGAATGGTGGGGTGAATGTGCAAGAAGTGATGGCAAAGTAGGAGGAAGAGGAAAGGGTAAGAATCTCGCTGGAGCCAATGCTGGACGTGCTGGTTCAATACGTGCCCATGCTGTCCAGAACTTGGAACACAATGCTGGTAGCGAAGGAAAGAGCTCTGTCATGGCAGGGTTAAGCAATGAGCAATGGGAAACTTTGTTGCAAATGCTTAATACATCTAAGGTCACTCCAAATGAGTGCATGACTGGTAAGACTAAACCCAATATATGGATCCTAGATAGCGGGGCATCCAACCATATGTCAGGAAGCCTTCAATACTTTGCTGATGTACGTGGAGTGCCTGGATGTCCTGTTGGACTTCCTAATGGAAAATCTGTAATGGCCACTAAGGAAGGGACAATAAGGCTTGCTGGGGGTTTAAAACTCGAGAACGTGCTTTATGTTCCTCAATTAAATTGCAACTCAATTTCTATATCACAACTGATAGATGAATCCCGTTGTATTGTTCAGTTTACTAATAACATGTGTGTTATACAGAACCAAAACTCCTATGCGTGCGCCCAAAGGAGATGAATCACAGCTACAAAATCTGCTATAATAACTCCTAATAATGTTACAACAACTATCAAGGGATACAAATCAAATGTGATTGTTGTTATCTGATATTATGCGAGACTAATAAAGGCTAATAAAGCTTGTGACACTTGTCAAAGAGATAAGTAAACTAGAGAAACATTTCCATTGAGTAATTATCATGCTTCTAATACATTTGATTTGATACATTGTGATTTATGGGGAGCTTACAGAACTCCATCTTCTTGTGGCGCTTCATATTTTCTTACTGTTGTGGATGATTGCTCACGTGCAGTGTGGATTTATTTGTTAATTGATAAGAAAGAAGTGTCACGGATTTTGGTAAATTTCTTTGCGATGGTGGAAAGACAATATAATAAAAAGGTTAAAGCTATTAGAAGTGATAGTGGAACAGAATTTGCTTGCATGAAAAATTATTTTCTGGAACATGGAATTGTTTTTCAAACATCTTGTGCAGGGACACCGCAGCAAAATGGAAGGGTCGAAAGAAAACACCGTCACATCCTCAATGTTGCAAGAGCTTTGCGGTTTCAAGGAAGTTTCCCCCTTAATTTCTGGGGCGAGTGCATCTTGACGGCAGGGTACTTGATTAATCGCACTCCAACCTCAACTTTGAATGGAAAAACTCCATATGAAGTCCCGCCGGCCAACCACCCTCCTACACTCATCTACGCATATTCGGCTCTCTGTGCTATGCTCGCAACCAAGGCACTAAAGGAGATAAGTTTGCAAGTCGCAGTCGTCGGTGTGTTTTTGTTGGGTATCCTTATGGGCAAAAAGGATGGCGAGTTTATGACCTTGATACCCATGATTTTTTTGTGTCAAGAGATGTAGTCTTCTTTGAAACACAATTTCCCTTCCAACATAGTGAATCTACATCAAATTCAGTGAATCATAACGAAGCAACGGGTGAAGTGGATGATTCTTGTCTAGACACATTAGAATCAGCAACAGAAGCAAGTCTTAATGATAGGGGGGCACCCATACTATTGAGGTGAATGTAGAAGACACTACTGTCATACCGAACCCACCAGAAATGCCACATACTATCGAAGCTGATGTAGAAGACACTGGTGTCATGACAAATCCTTCCGATGATTCTGGGCCACTGGGACGAGGTTGTCGTGTTAAACGTCCATCTACCAGGTTGGAAGGTTACGTCACGAACACTATTCAAAAGTTGAGTCCTCCCACTCGTTCACTAACTCCATCACATTCTTCAGGTACACCCTATCCTATAACACATTATGCAAACTGTGATAAATTTTCTCTGCCACATAGACAATTTCTTGCAGCAATTACTACAGAAAAGGAACCATTATGCTTCCATGAAGCAGTGAAAGATGTTCGGTGGAGAGAAGCCATGCAAGCCGAGATTGAAGCCCTTGAACGTAACAGCACCTGGACCATGCAGCGCTTACCACCTGGCAAGAAAGCTCTGGGATGCAAATGGGTCTATCGCATTAAATATCACTCTGATGGAACGATTGAACGTTTTAAAGCCATATTGGTTGTGCTTGAAAATCATCGAGTGGAAGGGATCAATTACACCGAAACATTCGCACCAATTGCCAAAATGGTCACTGTACGCATTGTACTAGCTGTGGCAGCAGCAAAAGCTTGGGAACTTCATCAAATGGATGTGCACAATGTGTTTTTGCATGGTGATCTTCACGAAGAAGTGTTTATAAAAATGCCTCATGACTTTGCCGCACCGCAACCGGATATGGTGTGTAAGCTTCTCAAATCGCTTTATGGGCTAAAGCAAGCCCCACGTTGCTGGTTTGCCAAGCTCTCTACTGCCCTCAAAGCTTATGGGTTCCAACAATCATATCTTGACTATTCTTTGTTCACTTTGAAAAAACAAGACACTCACCTTGTGGTCCTAGTATACGTTGATTACTTGATTATTGCTGGAAACACTTCTTCTGCCATCAAGCACTTTAAACTCTACTTGAGCACGTGTTTCCATATGAAAGACCTTGGCGTATTGAAGTATTTTTTGGGCATTGAAGTTGCCAGAAATCCTACAGGGATCTTTCTTTGTCAGCGTAAATATACCCTTGATATTATATCTGAAGCTGGTCTTCTTGGTGCTAAACCTGCTGCCACTCCATTAGAGCAAAACCACCGCTTGGCACTCGGCCGGATCGCCTATTCCCTAATCCCGAGCAGTATAGGCGCTTGGTTGGGCGTCTGATTTACTTGTGTTTCACTCGACCTGAATTATCATACAGTGTCCACACGTTGTCTCAATTTATGCAACATCCCACAACCGAGCATTGGGAAGCTGCACTTCGAGTAGTTCGATTTCTGAAAGGGAATCCAGGACAAGGAATTCTTATGGATAGTACATGTGACCTCCAGCTTCATGGTTGGTGCGACTCCGACTGGGCTAGTTGTCTTTTAACCAGACGTTCTGTTACTGGCTGGTTAGTCCTCCTTGGTGGCTCCCCTATATCCTGGAAAACATAGAAGCAGCACACTGTATCTCGTTCCTCTGCTGAAGCTGAATACAGGTCCATGGCAACTGCTGCATGTGAGTTAAAATGGTTAAAGGGGATTCTCTCCGACCTAGGTGTTTCTCACAACAAACCCATGACTCTTCACTGTGATAGCCAGGCAACGTTACATATTGCCAAAAATCATGTGTTTCATGAACGCACCAAGCATATTGAAGTAGATTGCCACTTTGTCCGGGATGAGATTCTCAAAGGGAATATTCGACCAACCTATGTTCCTACTACAAGTCAACTCGCGGATATTTTCACAAAGGCATTAGGAAAACCACAGTTTCAGTTCTTCCTTGACAAGCTGGGCATTCGAAACTTGCATGCACCATCTTGAGGGGGGGTATTAGCCATTATTAGCCTTATTAGCCTTTATTAGTCTCGCATAATATCAGATAACAACAATCACATTTGATTTGTATCCCTTGATGGTTGTTGTAACATTATTAGGAGTTATTATAATAGATTTTGTGGCTGTGATTCATCTCCTTTGGGCGCACGCATAGGAGTTTTGGTTGTTGCCCATTCATGTATATATTTTCCTTCAGCTTGATGAATAAACAACACAGAGAAAAACATTTCTTTACACTTAAAATATAAAAAATTATTATCCCTGAAACATCCGTACATTACACGAGTACACACTAGTTATTACCTAACCAACTTCCCACACACTTCTTTTTTTATAAGAATCAATGGATTCAAAAAAAAATCATTGGGAAGAGGATTCTATATTTAAAAAATGAAATACATGAGAGTTAAGAGGAAGAAGAATCCAGTTGGTAAGTATACGACTTATAACCCACATGGTCATAAGTTCGAATCCCACGATCGATACATCGTTGGTGGGTAATCTGTAAGTTCATTTATAAGTGTTATTTGAACCATGAGGTATGTCCTTGATTCCAATGAACCCGCGAGACCCAACTCACCTAAACTTTCATTAAAAAAAAAATCCACTTCCCAAATACAAGATTGAGACAAAAACTCAGCAAGCCCCCGCACATTCCAAAAATAGAAGGAAGGAAAAAAAACTCTTTATAGACCACCACCTTTATATAAGCCCAACATAGAAAATTATGAAGTGTCACCCACCACGTGCGTCATCCACCGACAAAAAGACTGGAGCACATACCAGTAACACCACCCAAGCAATCAGCCAATACCAAAGACACAAGCACAAGCACTGAGAGAGAGAATCATGAGATGAATGGTGAGTTCTATCCTAACTCTCATGAATCACAGAATTCAACTCACTTAAATTTTCATTCAAAAAACAATGAAGAAGAATCCATTTCCCAAATACAAAAAATACAGATTTTCATCCATAAATCCCCCAGACCTGCATTTTGATCATTATTTATTTTTAAACATTATTTTTATACCTTTACCTAGGAAAGTTGTCTAAAATTATCCATGTTCAAAAAACTTGTCTGTTTAAATAACCAGTTATATAGATCAATATTGGTGTATTCATGTGTCTGGCTAGCTGGCGCTGCGGTTCTCAATCGTCACAGGGAGCCCACCTTTCACCAAAGAAGTGAGGTAAGCAGTGTACTCCGGCTCCACCCCTTCCGTCACCACCGGCACCACCCTGAACCGCCTCATAATACCAGCCACCACCCTCTTCATCTGCAAGAACGCCATTTCCTTTCCCAAACAAACCCTCGGCCCAGCCTGAAACACCGGATACATGAAAGGATCCACCCCCACGAAACTCCACTTCTCGTCATCACCCTGAACCCGGTTCAGCCACCTCCCGGGCCGGAACTCTGCCCAGTCCGGCCCCCATATCTTCTTTGACCTCCCCATCGCGTAGATATGATACGCCACCCTCGTCCCTTTCTTCACGAATGTCCCGTCCGGTAAAACGTCGTCGTTCGCCGCCTCCTTCGTGTCCACGGGAACCGGAGGGTACAACCTCATGCTCTCACACAAAGCAGCGTGAGTGTAAACCATGTCCTTCACTTCATCATACACGGGTGTTTCTGATTTTTCAACAATCTCCTTCAGAATCTCCTTCTCTACATTCGGGTGCTTTGTTAGAAGCCAGAAGAACCATGTCAATGCTGCAGAGGTAGTGTCCCTACCGGCCAGTATGAAGCTTATGACGATGTCCATCACGAATGATTCATCGGAGTGGCCAGAACTCAAGAACCTTGATAACAGGTCCACCGATTCGAGAGTGGTTTTTTCTTCGAGTTCTTGCTTCTTCTCTCTGGTGATCTTTCTGGCTAACTCTCTCACTTCCGAGATAGCATTGCGGAGCTTCTTCTCTGATCCGATGTTGAGGAGCTTCTTGATCTTCCAGAATAAGGGGAACGCGGCGTTGAACCTCTCGCTGCTGATTCGCGTGCCGTCGTCAAAGGCCTTGGCGAACGTGGTTTCGGGTAGGGAGGGAAGCAGGTACTCAGGGTCAAAACCTATTTGGAAAACCCCAAACAAGAGAAATGAGTCAACTTCAAAACTGATACATATACCCAGACTAATATATCATAATTAAAGGGGCAACTAATAATAAAAATAAAAATCATCCGACAAATATATAGGCATATAATTATATGTTTCAATGTATATTAGTCACCCACAATGGACGATTAGATGATGATATAAGTTTTTAGTTTGCATCTCTAGAATGAAGCTTTAATGATACTTAAACTTCTTATGTATATATAAATTCAGTTAGGCTTTTGTTTGAGAGTTTTGAAGGGATCAAGTGGAGTGATTTGGAGTAAATCAAAGATAAAAGTATATCATTTTATTGTTTGGAAGTTTTGAGAAAGAGGTATAGAGTGGTTTGTTTGGGTTCAAACCCTCAATTATCTTATTCTAAGGAACTCTCAAATAATATGTTAAACTCTTTCTACCACTTCACTCCATTACTAACCATCTCACTCAATCTTCTCAAATATAACCTTACCCTCAAATGAAAAATCATCCGCTGTAAATACTATATTTGAACTGTATAAAAATATTTGTTTGTGTAAACTGTAAATCATGGTTTTTGTTAGTTCTTTATCTGCATGCTTTCTTTTTCTTCTCTCAAATTTTCTCTCCTTCCTCTCAAGACATCCTCTGTCACGAGAGATAATTTAAAGATATAGGATCAAATTTTAATGAATCATACTTATAAAAATAAGAGGGAAACACTATATGGTAATTAGGTCATGAAATAGGCAAAAAAATTATCTCAAACATATTGTAGAGTGATAGTGATTTTCCGTTAAGTAGGACGAAAGGTACCTAGGTCAAAGACATTGGTTAAAAGTAAGTTAGGGTCTTTGCCAATTAAAACCAAACATAGTAACATACAGTAAATATTGAAGACAATATATATGCAGGTGTGTGTATTATACCAAAGGCGATTCTGCAGATGTTGTCAAAGGTGAAGCGTTGAAGGATGTCTTGGAAATCATGGAGTATGGTTTGGGTTTCAGAAGCGTGAGACAGAATGGGGATGAGACGATTGGAGAGTTCGGCGTCCACGACGGTTTCCACGAACTTGCGGAGGGAACGTGTGTTGAACTCGTGGCTAGCCAGTTGCCTCTGGAACTTCCAGGTGTCGCCGTCGGCGTTGAAGATACCGTCGCCGAGGAAGTCGCCGAGGGCGCGGTGGAGGGTGTGGCCCTTGTGGTAGACGGGGAAGTAGGTCTTGAGGATGTGCTGGACCACGGCGGGATTGGCGGTGAAGACTTGGCAGGAGCCGAAGGAGCGGTGGAGGACGAAGGTGGCGGAGGGGGAGCTGTGGAGGATGTCGGAGATCCACTGGATGCGGCGGTGGTTGTTGGCTGCGATGGAGAACACGGAACCGATAATGGGGTATGCTTTGGGAATGATGGTTGTGGTGGTGGATGAAGAGGTTGGTGTTTTGTTCTTGGGTCTTGATGATGTTGGTGATAATGTTTTGGCTAACAACCAAAGTAGAGTTGCCACGAGAAAAAGCAATGAGGCAGAGGCTAAGGTTTCAACTTCCATTTGGCAGATTAACTGGTTCATACCAAAAGGCCAACGACGTGGTTTGTCTCTAAGAATTTCCCTATTTATAATGCTACATTTGTAATTTTATTATACTTAAATAAATTAAAATACTTACTATATCTTAAAAGACATTCATTTGATCGACTTGGAGTGATAAGGTAATTTGAGTCATTTATGATCTTATGTATATAGAATAAACAAATATTATTGGGTTGTGAGGGATTGTTCTCTTAAACGCGTACCTATTTATTATATTAGGTGGGAGGACAAAAAAAAACACATTCATTTGCATGTGGTGGTTCACCGAAACTAAGCTGATTGAGAGAGTAATTGTATCTTTTTGAGTAAACCTGATTGTTTTATTTTTTAGCGAAAATTTTTAGATTGGAATGTTTTTTTATCTTACATATGCATGTAAATCAGTTCTTGATATGTATGAAGTTATGCAAGCAATGTTATAAATATTTCTATCACCGTTAACATAGTTTTACATATTTCAAAAGTTAATTTACAAATCTATAAGAATTAATTCTGTTTAGCTTCCAGCTTGAAGGGAGTTAGATCTTAAAATAGGTGGTGCTCACCCATAATGATATTGACGAGTCTGTTACCCTAACCCGTTTATTTAAAATTAAATAAATATAAGAGTTTAATTTTGATATATTATTAATGTAAAAAAATTATATTACCAACCAATCATGCATTACTATACATATGATTTTTGAAGTTGTTATTACAAAAATTAAATATTTTTATTGACGTTACAATATATGATTGAAAGTTAAAAGTAAACAATTTTAACTGAAAATGTATTGAAATTTGAGTTTAATTGGTATGCACTATTAATGAAAAAATTTTGTACACTATCAACCAATCAAAAATCACGATATAGATAACTTTTAAGGTAGTTATGATAAGAATCAAATATTTTTAATGATATATTAATTTTTGATTGATTGATACTATAAATAATATTTACACTGAAAATACATATCAATTAAATTCTTAAAATTAATTCCGAATTGTAATACATGTGATGTTGCATTTTTGTAATATTTACTTTTTATTTAAAAAAAATCATATTATGTTACTAATATTATTCAACGGGATTAAAATAATTTACATGGTCAATCGTTCACAAATCATCTCACTTGTAAGATAATTATGATAAGAGTTAAATATTTTTAATGTCCTGTCAATTTATTATTGATTAATACTGTAAAAAAGTCTTTACACTGTTAATTGAGCTTCTATTATAAATTAAAGGACCGTGTGGTGGAATCCAAAAGAAAACTTGAAAAGGAAGGATAAAATCAGTAAATAAGATAGAGATACCATTGAATCGTGTTAAAAATCAGAGAGGTGGTAGGGGAGGGAAAACCTCAACTAAAGATTTTATGCGCTTAGATTCTTATATTGATTATTGAAAAAATTGATAAATATTAATTGAATCGAATGACCAAATTTACAATATTGAAAATTAGGGAATCGAATGTGTACAAAAAAAACTTTAATTATAAAAAAATAGAAGGAGCGAAATTGTAATTAAACTTTTTTTTTTTCATTTTATATTTCTGCTTAAGTGATTTTCGTCATATGGATTTTTTTTATTGGTTAAAATATGTGTCGGGGACAATTCATACAATTGCTATTCGTATCGGAAAGCACTCAAATAAAATTTGACAACTCAATTAAAAATAATATATCATCCTTTCCACCAACTAAACACCAATGAACATTGTTTGTTCACGGTTTGCGTCTGTTTCTGGTGATTGTGAGATTGGGACTTAGGGTTGAAACAAACCTTTGATATATGATTGATGGGTTGACGTTGCTTTCGGAGAATTTGAAAGATGCATGCATGGGCATTTTGGTGGCTCGAGAGGATGAAATTGGCATGAAGGCGACTGGATATATGTTACATGAGCCGTGGTATTTGAACACGGTTTTCGCGACATCGGATCGATACTTCTACAGTGGCGTATATGTTTTGAGTCGTTGGATCTATAAATCATGTTGATCTGTCTATGAATTTAATTTATTAATTATGATTTTTATTAAATCTATTTTTCTATCATATTCTTTACAGTCACAGTACTCACAGTGATATTCCATATGTTTATTACATGTATCAGCTGCTTCATCTTGTAATTCTTGTATTAATTCTTTTAATCTATCTTGATTTGTTAAATCTATCATACTTAAATGGTGAACAAATTTTTCTGTTTCGCGAATTCATTAGTAATTAGCTAGTACTTAGCTCTGATACCAGTTTGGTACCACTCTATTTTTCCCCAGGTAGTGGTAGTAATTAAACATAATTTGGGTATTTTTCATGCATAATTTGTGTTACTAATAAGTCATACCCGTAGTCAATTATAGATTCATCTATCTCCATTATTTCTTCGATTAATTGCTTTCGTTCTTCTTCACAAAATGCTAATTGCACTCTTTGTTGTATTTGTTTTAGATAAAGTTTTTCTTGCCAATATTGGTGTTTTAATTTGTTAATTATTATTTGCTTGCAGTCTTTGGGTATTTTCATAACTAAAATACTTAATATTTATTGATCCATTTAGTCATCTAATAAATCTCAATCTTCATATATGTCAGAATCAGATAATCTATCGTATTCAAAGGTTAATCCTAGTTCTTCCATATAGTTCCAATCTATATCTAACGAAATAACTGCTAGATAATAATATTCTTGTCTAAATTGGGCTTTTATTTTTTCAATTATTAATTGTTTATAATCAGTAGGCAAATTCATAACTAATACACTCATTATTTCATTTTCTGTTTGATTATCAAACTCGGAGTATATTTCCATTATTTTATTCGATGTCTTCAAAAGATGGCGTTGTTATTTTAAAATAACCAGATGATGGTTGATAAATTCCTGTTGACATCATTTTTTCTATTTTTCCTATTTTTTCTATTATTTGTCTTTTATGTTCTTCTCTTTTATTCCTTATATTAATGAGTTCCTTTTCTTTTTCTATAATGTATTCTTCCATCTGTTTTCGATTTTTCTTCCCTTTATTTCTTTTAAGATGATTATCATAAATATTCATAAATTCTTTCATATTCCAATTATCTTGGTTTATTTTATTATAAGATTTTTCATAAATATCTTTTAATTCCTTTCCTTTATTCATATTCTATTTCTCAAATATTGTGCTAAATCTCTTACTTGATTTGATAATTTATTTATGTTTACATCTTCCTTATTATTTTCTGTTTCAGGAAAAAGTAATTGGTTTCGGGATCTGTCTAAAACTTAGTGATTTTGGATTTCTTATAGAAATTCCTAGTTCAGTTAATTCATTTCTTTTAGGATAGTAAATTTTTCCTATTTCTTCGAAAAGTCTTGGTATATCTATTCTATCATTATTTCTGAAAGTAATACTATGATGAGAATTTGTTAGTGCATAATTAACACAATAAGTAATTGATAAGATTTTGTCTCCTGGTCTCATTAAATTATTTCTTAAAAATATATGTTCCATAGTTAAAGATTGATCTAATCTTTGAGTTTCTAAAGGTATTCCAATATTTGGGTGTATTTCAAATTTTAGCTTTACATAAGCTAAATTTCCTTCAACCACTCCTAGTATTTTATCCTTTGGATCTGTTATTCTATCATCTTTTAAAACTAATTCTATTGGTGAATCTATTCCTTCTTGAAAGGTTGCCTTAATTAAAACTTGTATTGCTCCTATATGGATATATCCTATTTTCTTCCTGTGTGCTTCCTTCTTTAAATTCCTTTTTAGATCAATTAGTTTTTTCCTATTCAATAATTGTATACAAGTATTTCCTAGCGTTTCAGATATATCTATAGGGGTTTCATTAACTATCTTTCCATAATATATGATGTTTTCTTTTTGATTAAATCTATTCATTATTCCTCCTAGTTTTTTCATATTTGCATCTTTAGATAAATTCAAATCTTCTTTTTGAATTTTCTGAAATAGTTTTGGATCTATCAAAATACTTCCTTCATAATTTTCATCTTCTTCAGTAATTTGCAAGTGTCCTATATCAGTATTATCAATCTTTTCTCTTTCTATTTCTGACATAACTAGTTTTTAGTATAAAACAAAAACTGAAGATAATAATTCATACCTGACTCGGATCCTTCAAAGTTATATCTGGATACTTTGGTCCACCGCTGCTTCCGTTTCAGTTGAATTGGAGTTTAATCACACCGAGTAGTTGAAAGTAATGAAAGTATTAGAAGTAATAAGAAGTAGAGAAATATATGAAAGTTGTTTTTTTATGATCAGTGGTGAAAGTACATAGAACTATTTTTGAATCCACTCTCAAGGATTCGCTAGCAAAGCTAGAACTTCTCAGAGAGAAGAGAGGTGAGGTAAGAATTGAAATTCTAAAAACCTGCCTTCTGCCTCAGCATAAGAGGTCTTATTTATATGCGTAAAAAGCTAAGTAATTTACAAGAAAGTCCCTGCATTATTACAATCTATCAGACTTCACAATAATTCATAATGACGTCATTGCCTACGTCATTCCCCTATTATTGCTTGATGACGTCAGTGCTTACATCATTCTTCAATAATGGCTTCGTCTAAATCCTTGTCTTCTTGCCGACAGTCTTTTTGGTTTACGCATCTTTCACATACGTGATTGTCATTTTCCTTAATCATTGAGCACAACAAATCAAGGACAGCTGGCTGATAATTCATAGAAAGTCCTTGGAGTGTGTAGAAAGGTAGTTCAAAATTCGTCAGTAGTGCTAAGTCCATTTCTCTAATCAATTTTCCACTAGTCTTGCTGAGAAGCAAGGTATGTGGTCCTTTGTACATGGCTTTTATGAAGGAATCTTTACCAATAATTTGGCATTGAGTAAAGATACTCGCCAGTTGATTTGCTAGGATTGTGAATCTTTTCTTCATCATAATCTTCTCCAGTAGGCTCATCTCTCATGGAAAAGCTGTTGTTGCTTACTCCAATGAAGATTAAATTTTTTGTGGGTTGTTTGGTGGCAAAGTCTGGATAATTCGAATAGAACTTCAAGAAGATGGTTCTATCTTTTGCAACGTTCTTCTTGTTAATTTGGATGGCTTCTTTTAGGCTATACGGGAACAATTTGATTTCTTCTAAGCCTTGGCTTAAATAAAGATATTCAATAAGTCCAAATTGAAACATATTAAATGTAAGAATCGATGATGCTCCGGGAGTAATTATGGCTTTAACACCAAAAATGTTTCGATTAACCATATAAAAAGAATTAATCTTTTCTTTTTCGGACCAGTTGGTTAGTCTCTTTAGGTTTTCATGAAATTTTTCTTTCGAAAATTGGACTTGTAATTCATGGTCTTTTCTTGAAGTAATTTGGTAGTCATCAATGGAGGAAGGAACTCTTCCGAGTATCCTTAATGAAGTCTTTTGGGCTGGTGGAGTTTTTATGGTTTCAGAAAAAGTTCTTGGGCCAAGATAAACTTCTTTGCCCTTGTCAGGTTCTTTTTGATAGTCTATCAAAGCTTTTTCAGCTTCTTCCTTGGTACGAAATCCTTTGTGATGAACTCCGGGGAGTCCAATGCAGTGAGGGGCCACTTTGTGCCATTCGTCATAAACACCTGGGCGTGGTCCATTAAAAATGGCGTACCATTTTTCTTTAGTATTTTCCTGTACCTGTTGTTTTATATTCTTCATAGTATCTTCTTTGACAGATTCTCCTTTTGCTTGTAATTGGAACTCCAATACTTCAATGTTAGCCTTGATCAAGTCTAGCTCCATTATTTTCTGCTTCTCGAGCATTCTTTGATATTGAATCTGCTTCTTTATGTCTTCAGTTGTTTGCTGCTCCATTATCTTGATAATATATCTTCAAGAATATTTTTATCTCCCTTAATATGAGAGATTGAGTAATTGTATTCGGCAAGTTTCATTTGCCATCTAATCAATCGTCCTTGTTTGTAAGTTCCTTTATGGTTTAAGTTCTTGAAACCTGCAACATAAGTAGAATCGGTTCGGACAATAAAGTCCTTATCCAGTATATAAATCTGATGTTTTTCCAACATTCGGATCAAAGCCAGTGTTTCCTTTTCATGAGTAGGATAATTAATTTCACTGTCTGAAAAAGTTCCAGACATGTATCTACATAGTAATTCATTTTTGAATCCAGGGGGTTTTACTTTCATAACACCTCCCCAACAGTCATTTGAGGCATCAGTCTCAGTAATAATTAAATCATCATTCGATGGATGATATAGCTCGGGAAGATCCCGGCATAAGTCTTTCATTTTTATAATCAGTCTATCATCTTCATCAGTCCATGTCCAAAGGGCGTCTTTCTTTAGTTTTTGTTGAAGCGTCCTTCTTTCTGATGCAAGATTCCTGATAAATCATTCATTTGAAATATATGTTAATAGTCCAAGAAATCTTTGTAAATCCTTTTTATCCTTTAATTTTGTTAAAAAATTCTGAAGTTTTTCTAATACATGTCGCTGCATTATTATTTTTCCTTTTTCTATTTCCAATCCTAAGTAATTAATTTTATTTTGGGCTAAAACAGCTTTCTTTTTACTTAAAACTATTCCATTTTTATAACATTTTTTAAGAATTAATTCTATTTTTTCAAAATGATCATTTAATCCCTTATTAGAAAATATTAATATATCATCAATATAAATAAGACAGAAGTCTTTAAATTCTTTAAGAATTGAATCAATCCTTCGCTGGAAGATTCCTGATGATTGCTTTAATCCCATTGGTAATACATTCCATTCATATTGACCTTGAGGACAACTAAATGCTGTTAAAGCTTTTGATTCTTCAGTCAATCTAATCTGATAAAATCCTGATTTGCAATCAAAGGTGCTAAACCAATCCATATTTCTAATTCTTTCAATAATTAAATCTTTTATTTGGAGAAAATAAACATTTCCTTCCATGGCATCATTGATTTGTTTATAATTAATTACCATTCTTCTTTTTCCTCTTTTTATTTCGTTATGGTTTTCTACATAAAAAGCTGGTGCTGAGTGCTTGCTATTGGATGGTCTAATTATTCCTTTTCGGCAAATTTCTTCAATGTCTTTTGCAAATTCATCTCTATCTATTTTTGTATAAATCATTGGTTTACATTTTACTTCCTTTGTAGGGTCTTTTAATTTTAGTTCGACTAATTCAGTATTTTTGTTTATTTTTGGATCTAAAGGGTTTTCACTACAAACCTTGTCTAAAAGTTCTTCTATATGGGCTGGAATTATTTTGTTTGGTTCTAAATTTATTAGTGCATGGCAAATTTTTGTGCAAATTAAGCTAATAATCTCACAATGTTTCAACTGCTGAAACTTTGATGAATAAGTACATGCAGAAAAATGAATAATTGGTATTTTAATGATTTCACGTTTTTGTTTTTGATAAATATATTGTATTTTCAGAGTAATATATTTCAGATGTTGGCAAAATGGGCCATAAAGTCTTAAGAAATTATTTCCAATGATTATGTCTATGTCAGTTTCTTGTTTATATATCGTTGGTACAATAAATATTTTTTCTTGTATTATCAAAGTAATTCTTTTTGCTATCCAATACAGAGGATGTATTAATCCATCTGCAATTTGTATTTTTAATGGCTTTTCTAGTCTTTCCCAATTATCTATAAGGGCTTCTGTTGTAAGGCAAAGACTTGCTCCAGTATCTATATAGGCTTCTGTTTCTTTATTACATTTTTCTATCAATATTTTTATATATGTATTATTCGGATTCTCTTTCTTCTGAAGATAATTCATCTTCTGAATATTCATATATACTTACATCTGAATTACTTAATTCTTCTTCTAGTGGTTCAAGTTCATATATCTGGAAAACTTGTTTTATTAATTTTGAATTTTCTTTAAAATCTTTTTCCTTTCTTTGAGGGCATTCATTGGCATAATGTCCTTTGACATTACATATCCAACAAACACATTTCTTTTTCCCCTTCGGGCAGTATTTTCTTGGTGTTGATTTCTTTTTCCTAAAATATTTCTTTTTATTATTTTATAATAATTCTTTTTTCTAGAATAAGTTTTTCGTAAGTTTGATTTCTTATAATTTTTTCTTTTTCTTCTTACTGTTTTATCACAACCATATTTCCCTAGTTTTTCTATCTCTGAGATGTCACAACAAATGACAGTACTTCCTCTATTCAATTGTCTAATTGTTTCTCTATTCAAACACTGTTCTCTTAATTCTTGGTATAAGAGTTTAATAACTCCTCCTAAAGTATTTGCGGTTTCTTCTGGTCTTAATTCCCATAATTTATTAATCTTCGAATTATGTGGATATGGTAGTTTATCTATAAAGATATATTTATATATTTCCTCAGTTTCTTCATCCAATTGATAATAGTATTTTTGATATTCGCAGATAAAACTTTCAATCTGGCACATATCACAAATCTGCATTCTATTTAAATGTGATTTAGCATTTTCAAGTAGAGTTTTGTTTGTCTTTTCTCTTTGTTCCATTAGATTATATCCTAAAAATTCTTGATGTATTAGTGTCATTATTAATTCAACATAATCCGAGCTATTGTCTACCATTCTTCCAAATCTAATCAAGTCTTCATCCTTAATTCCTACTAAAAACTTTTGTACATTTCCAGATGTTTTAAATGTTACAAAATTCTTCGTTTCTATAAAATTTAACTGTTTAAATCTTTCATCAGTCAAGATCATTAATATTATTTCATTAGTCCATCTTAATAGGACTTCTTCTTTATTTCTTATACAATCAAGGTCAAGTATATTTCCTATATTATTATATCGAGGTTTAAATTCTTCTTGAATTTTTGTCCATTTATTATTATTTTTTCTTGCGTATCATTTATTATACATAGTTTCTTCTTCATATTTATCCCAAGCTCCTTCGGGTGTATATTTATATTCATCCCATTTTCTTTTAGGGCTTTTTACGCTATATTCTCCTTTTTCCATTCTTATATGGTTTTCTTCAGATTCTGAAGATGAACTATAATTCAAGATTATTTCTTCATTCTCATTGTTTTCTATTCTTGATTTAGTTCTTGCTTAATTATTATTTTATTTAAGTCGTTTGTTTCCAAAATTTCTTCTAATTCCTTTTTTGTTATGCATCTATTATTTTCTTCATAATTTAAAAGGTTTTCTAGTTGTTCTAGAATAATTTTTATCTTAATAATGTCTTCATTTTTATCTATTACTTTTCCTTTGCTAATATTATTTAATGTTTCTTTAATATTTCTTATTTCATTTTGTCCTTTTTGTATTTAATTGCAAGTGTAATTTGTAATTTTATCTGTATTTTCAATTAGTTGGATGATATGTTTATTTATTTCTTTCATAATTCTTTCCAATTCTTTAAATTCTGCTTCTATTTCCTCAGATAGTCTCATTATCCTATATAATTTTCTAATTCTTGTTTTAGTTTTTTTATTCTTTTCCCAACCAAATCTTGCCGGTGGATTACATGGTTATTTTGTTCTAATTTTTCTAGTATTTTAAAGTATTTTCTTAACTCGTAAATATTTTGTTTTATTGTTAAAATTCTATTAATTATTAAGATAATGTTTTTGTAATAGTTTTATACTATATACGATGTCAAGTGTCGGGTTTTTGTGTCCGTTTAACATTTTCCATGTTACATTGCTGACGGTTTCTTGAAGAAAAGAAGAGATATTGTTTTTGGGATACAAATCTCCTGTACCAAAAAATGATATCTCGATGTCCCCTGTCAATTAAAAATAAAAAATATACATAAATATTAATGAATTATGATTTTATTTTATTAAATAATAAATCGTAATTAGTAGAGTACAGAGAATATGACAGAAAAATGAGACATAAATCTCCATAATGTATTTTGACTTTTGTAGCCTTTATTGTGCGGTGGTGAATTGGTGGGTCTGGCCATTTGGTTGTTGGTCATGGATGGATGGTACTCCATACATACAGTTGTTACTAATCTAAGAAACTAAACATAAATGAGGTTCTTTCAAAAAAAAAAAAAACATAAATGAGGTATCAACCAAAACTCTTTTTGCCGACCGATACAACTTTTTTTTTTTCCTTTAAATGTTTATGGCAGGAATTAATACACAATTCAAATCAAAATAGAAGTCGATTGCTTCTTGCACGCAAATAATGACATGCAAAGATGGCAAACTCTTGTCAGAAAACAATCATGCTTGAAACAATTAATCAGCATCGGTTTGGTTCTTATTTATTAAAACAACAAATTCGAACCAATCAAGTGATTTGAATTAAGAGTTTAAGGAATTGGAGGAATGAGAGGTTCAAGATTCAAATCTTGGTGAAGGAGAAAAAATTATCATAACAACTACTACTAATATTTACCTATTAAAAAAAATGATTCGGGTCGATTCAGATTTATATTTTTTTATCAACAAATCCAATCAAACCAATCAAAAACAGGTTTGGTTCCATTTGGTTTGGTTCGAAACCCAAAAATAATAATAAAAATATTAAAGCTATATAAGTATTAAATTTGTAAAATATTAAATTTATAAATAAAAAATTAAATATAAAAATATCAAACTATTAAAACATTAAAAGTATATAAATATAATAAATATTAAAATATATATATATATATATATATATATATATATATATATATATATATATATATAATAGAGTAATCTGTTCGGTTCGGTTTGATTCGGATCCAGAATCCTTGTATCTGAGAATCGAACCAATTATCATTGGTTAAGTTTGGTTCGATTCGAATAAAAAAGCTAAAGAAATCCGAGTCAATTTTATTAGCTCGATTCTAATTCATGAATTCAATGGGTCGATTCGAATCAACGAACACTCCTAAAAACAATCACATTTTGACTGAATATCTTTAGTGTGTCAACTTGTTCATACATGATAATTCATGCTTATATCTACGTCATTTTATACCTTGACATCATACATGATGTCATTTAACATTTTTTTTCAAAAATCATTATCTTGATTTGACATTTACAATCATTTGGTTCATATATGGTAATTCATGCTTATATCTACTGTATTTTATACCTTGACATCATACCTGATGTCATTTAACATTTTTTTTTTTCAAAAATCATTATCTTGATTTGACATTTACAATCATCCAGAGAGAATAATGTTATCGTGAAAGATTCAGATTTTAGAATGGTTATGTCTAAATCTCAAAAATATAACTTAAGAAAGGATAGAAGGCTTAATATTAGATTTAAATGATTCTTGCTTTTTGCATGAGTTTTATATATTTTATGTCTCCCATAATTGTTTTTTGGGGTCAATCTAACCAAACACTAATTATAGATTTCTAATTCAGAAACTTTTCATTGAAAATATAATTATATTACTCTTCAAGATTTTAAATACAATAACTCTTATTATATTATTTCTATTTTTGTTTAGCACTCTCCTACTTTTATCAATAAATTTATGATGACATAGAATCGTCTTACTGGAAAAAAAAAACAATCAATCAATATAACAGCTATATATGCCAATGTCTATTCAATAATAACTTATTGAACAATGATGGTAAAAAAAAAAACTTATCGAAAAATGAACATATACATTTTTTTTTCAGGGAAAAACACTAGATATCCTTAATTTTATTATCATATTGAGTTGGTATTATTATTTACTTTTGAAGATTTTTTTTTTAAAAATAGAATGTGTAATTTTTGAAAGAAAAAAAAACACTCTAATGAAACCGGGTATTTATTAAACTATTGAGTATACATTGCATTGCATAAGTTTTTAAAATTGTTAAAAGAGAAATAATATTTAAAAATAAAATAGAGAATATACTTTCTTGCTAAAAGTGTGTTTGAGAAAACTGGGAAAAAAGATTATGCTGATAATCGATTATAATCAGAATTAGTTTTTGTTTGGGTCAATTTGCTGAAAAGCGATTTTAAGATAATCTATTTCGTTTGGATGGTGGAAAAAATCACTTTTATATAGCAAATTACCAAAAAGGTTAAGAAGTTATTTGTATAATTTAATGATATTTGTTTAAAAGTTAGTTTTGTATGAGTAAGCATGTAAGAAAGTTTTGATAATGAAAAATAATCAAATCACAGCAATCTTAAGCTAAAACAAACTAGATGGCATAAAACAACTTTTTTCTCCAAAAAAGTTTTTTTTTTAAAAGTAAGCTCTTTACCCAAACCTAACTAATTATTCCCAAAACAACTTATTACACCAAAATCAGCTTAAACAGAAACATTTAATCTTTCCCAAGCAAAGCAAGCTCTAAGTGAGGTGCTAAAAGTTCAATGCTTGTCAAAATAATATACTTTCTTGCTAAGTGGGGTGCTAGAAGTGGAGAATTCTTTAATGCTCCATCGTATTAGTTGAGGAGCGGTACTCCCTCATAATTTGACTGTGTTAGCAGATGGCAGGTAAAAATGAATTAAATTTTTAATTGGTATATGTGTTACCCACCGGTGATATTTAAAAAAATAATTATAAATAAATCACTTTCTTGTTTATTTGATTCAAATAGGGTTTCATTCAGGGAGACATTGAAATATCCAGGAGCAAGCGAGCCACGAGCCACGACGAAGGCTTTGAACGGTTTTCAGGTAAGGCTGTGGTGCGAATCTGAATTTTTTATCATGTGACAGAGGCGATAAATAACAGGATTGCAGATCTGTGAGCAACTTGCAAAGCATCTGGAGAGGTTTTCGGGTTTCAGATCTGGATGCCCAGAAGAAACTGTTGTCGCAACAGCAGCATGGAGGATGGCATAAATCAAGAGGTTAGTTTGCCCTAAAACATTTTGAAAAGTAAAATTATTTATTATTGTATGATAATGTCGTTGCCATGGTTAGTGATGGTTCGAATTTAACACCCTCGTACTAAGAACATCACGTATTTTCTGAGATTTATGTAAAACCATTAACTGGTTTTGTTGTTGTTTCTTCGAATTCATCTTTTGTCAGGTTGATACTATTTATGGGGTAATCCCTTAATGTGGTGTTGACGGTATTTGAACTTTTATTGTAGGAAACCTAATCATATTTTCGTATGTCTGTGAATGTATATTGTTTTGCTTAAGATATTAAAAATTTGGATTACAATTTTGTTGATGGTGTTATGTTCTGGGTTTTGGTGTTTGTGTTTCTCAGTAAAGATAATTAAAGGTGACTGAATGTGTCTCTGATGCATTACAGGGCCTAGAAGATGTTTCGTTGAGTGGTGACCAGACATCCTATGATGGAGATGGCTGTGATTCGAGTGCGGAGGATGACTCAAGTGGGGATGCCGAGGACAGTGGGCAGGATGACTCAAGTGGGGATGCCAACGACAGTGTGGAGGATGAAGAAAGTGGTCACAATGAAGAAAGTGATGGGGATGAAGAAAGTGGTGACGAGGAAGATAGTGGTGAGGATCAATTAAGTGGGGAAGATCAAGGAAGTGGAGAGGTGGAAACCGTTTTTGATAATTTAGCGGATATAGATTTCAACAAAATACCCGCCAGTCAGGTACACGTAGGAAAAACAAGAAGAAGGAGGTTACATGACAACAATTTGTATGTTCAAGTCAGGGGTTTCGTCAGTCGAAGTACATGAATATGCCAAATCGACAGCGAGAGCATAGGATTATTACGAGATTTGGTTGTGGGACTGAGATGCGTATATTGGGCTACTTAGGTCACACAGGAAGCTATCGACAGCAGATGTTTCACAATTTGATAGCATGAGAAAGAGCGGCATAAGTGTCCCTCATATTTATGGATATTTGCTAGTCAATCTGGTGGTTACCATGAACAAAAAGAGTGATACTTACCCATTCATCATCGTTTTTCGAATGAAGAGTCCCTGGATGAATGACTTCAACATCGTTGGGAATGTCTTCATTGATAGGTTTCATTGACGTCATAGATTGTATGTGAGGCAAAGAAGTAAAAGCTCCTTAAACTATTTGACTATATATGCTCCAGCTTGCTAACACTCTTTTATCGTTGGTAAGGCAATTGGTGTGTCAATATGATTTGAATCCTCAATTGTTTCTATATCCAGGTCTCGCACCGAAACAATAAACATTGAGGACACGCAAAGTCAGGTAATTATGACCACCAAAATGTTATTTTAATGACCATATATTTTATATCAACATATTTTTTTAATCTTCAACTAAATAATTAGAAGTTGTGTCCATTTTCGTTAATATATTACTACTTAGTTAAGAGCCTTGGAATATAATTTCTTAGTATAATTCCTATAATAATGACCGATGATGTTTTTTATATGATTAATACTAATTTACGAAAAAACATTACATACATGCCAATATAGGTCTCTTTTTACTATTGGCATATTTAATTTGGGTTGCCCACCATCGTTTGGTGGCTTTATCTATTTTTTTATTTTTTTTCTCAAGTAACGTTTTTTATCCTGCACTATATGCATGACCATACTTGCTATACTTCACACCACCAATAAATATTCCTAAATTTTAATGGTTTTTTTCCTTTTTAGTGAAAGCAACTTATTTAATTGTGATTCATCATCGGACTTCAACTAAAAGGGATACAGGTACTGTACACAAAAAACACAAGGCAACACATGAAACCCTAGCACACTAGATAACCAGAAGACCAAACAGACTTCATTTTATGGCAATGGGTAAACATATTTATGTGCTATCATCCTTGCCATCATGAAACCACGGATAAAACCCTCAACAAACATCTCACCTTGGCCATCGATCGTGTGTTACCACGATGTCTCGATGGTCCGTCTTCACCATTGTTCACTGAAGTGTGGAGATGCCCACTTGGTTGGCTTCCCGGTATCTGCTGCCCCATCTGTCGTGCACCTCGATTCATACTCAGTTCTGCACAGTGAAGCGCCCAGCATGCCTGTGCATCTTCCACATTATCGAAACCTTGGTAAGAGGTCATGCTAAATCCATTCACCCGCGGATGTGCATTGTTAATGTACTTCGGTTTTTACCAATTAAAAAATAATTATAATATTAATTTTATTGGTTATACTCGGTAGTAAATATAAAAAATGAGCCCATACCTGCACATGGACCAGGACAAGTTTCAGAGGCTTTGGAAATGTAATAAAATTATGTTCTTGTACATTAGTCGTATTGGGTTTGCCAACATATCTAATCACATGTGTCAGAAGGTTTTGACTATACGCAGATAGCTGAGCGTGCAGTGTCATAGATGATGATTAGAAATTAATACTAAAATATCAATTACGCCAGGATGGTTCACAAAACCATCCACCGGGGATGGACTAGTCTAGTTTTTGCGAGGAGATGTCTCCATTCGTTAATTAAGTAATTAGGCAATTAATTTAACACAAAATTATATATATACAAATTAAAACTATAATTATAGTCATTAATCAGTTATTAAATACTTAGATTTAGTGATATAGTTAAATTTTCCCTAAACGAATTCCCTCATTTTCATTTTAGTACCAACCAGATCTTAGGGGTGGTCACGGATCCGTTCACTTCGGATTTAGGAGAAAAACATATCTAGCCTAATCAAATTCAATTGCATTTGTTTGGTCCAGTTCGGGCAGAGCATTTTAAATTTCAAAATATATTTATTTATAGTTATTAACTATATGAAATATTGTTAAAATATAAAAATATATATTATATTATAATTTGTTTATTAAAATTTAATTAATATTATATATTCAAAATATATATAAATAATTAAATTGGTTCGAATTATCGTGTTCATCGGGTCAATCATAACCAATTAACATCACTGTCATAGGGAGTTATAAGGTGGTCAATGTGATTTGGGGGAGGGACATAGGATATGGAGTAATAAGGAGGTCATCGGTACAACTCCCCTTACTAACATAACACACTAATCACTAACATTTGTCGGTAAAAAAAAACCCTTCGGATACCATAGTTGACACCAAGTCGCCACCCCGACTTGTGTAGCCACTAACGGTTCAGTTGTTTTTAATCCGGTGTTTTATGTTTTAAACCTTATCGACTTAAGCACTTATACCCTTAAAATTAACCGTTTAATTATATACCATCAATTATTTTATCATTGATAACAAACTAATTAACTAAGTAAATGTAACTAATACGTAACAAATTTAAATTTGCCAATTAATTATTAATTAATTGATTTGCCATTTTCATTACTGAACATTCAATACATTCCAAGTTCAAAGTTCAAACAAAATATTTAATACATTGTATACATCCCAAAGTACAAACAAAAAATATAATCTTCAAACTACAAAAAAACAAAAATTAGAAAACAATTATATTCATATATCTTTATCAACTTAGGTGATCAGGGATCATCATTGGCCTAGGTGATCCGATATTATCTTCTGTTTGAGTCTGAATTGTCTACCTATGCTCATCATAGTTGAAGTCTATAACATGATCAGCTACAGTGAGCTCACCCTGGTTGTAAGTTCACTGACAAAATGTTACATAAGCAATGTCTTCTCTCTTCTTATTCTTCTTCAACAGTATCGCCCCAAATTGAGGGACCTCCAATCGTTGTCTAACCTGTAATTTTCGCCCGAGACTCATCGTCAACAACCCAAATACCTCCGTCATCAATCTACGCAATAACCCCAATAATACATCCAAAGTTGATCCCCATAGCTTAGGTTCACAATTGAAATATTTATAGGTTCATCTAGTCCTACTTTCATTCTCATCAAAATGTTCACTCAAGCGTCCATCTTTCTTGGGAAAGTTAATGGGACTTATTGTGTACATTCAAGGAGGAATTATACAGTCCTTAACCGTGAAGCATTGGGTGAGTTTGGAAAAGAAGAACAAGGCTAAGAAAATTTAAATCTAGCTCGACTAAGTAACAAACTATCTGGAGCCATTAACGGCAATGTCAACAAATTAAGAGAATTTGCGTCACAAAATTCAACGTCTGGACTAACTAGTCCTACGTTATTATTTGTACTTGCACCTAACGTGGTAGTTTTTTTTTCTTGGATGACAAAATTGTCCTTGCACCCACCATTTATACCATTATCAACCACCTTAGTCGTTACCACTTGATGGTGGTGTACCACTTTTGACCAGTCAGTTGACCAGTTGACCAGTTGACCATTTCACCAAGTATCCAATCATTCTTTAAGAGTAAATAGTCAATTTGATCCTTGAAACTGTAAGGACATATCAACTTGGTCCCTGAAATTAACGAAATTCCAAAAACGTCCCTGAAACTGCAAAACGTTAATCAAGTTAGTCCCTTCGTTAGCCCATGTTGATTGACGCCGTTGACGAAAATTTCAGGGACTAGTTTGACACAGGGACCAAATTGATACCGATGTAAACACCTATTTCATCTTCCCCACTTTCTGCTTCCCCTCTCTCTCTCTGCAACCCTAACCTTCAATAATCCAAAACATTATGTCTATGGGTGGTGGTTCGCCATTACCATCTCCCATCTTCCCACCCTCACCTCCATGGAAGAAGAAGACATTATTGAAAGAGAAACCAAAGAAAAATTCAAGAAAAATCCAAGTGCAAAGGGGAAACCAGAAGACGAAGGGTCATCAAGTAGACGATAAAGAATAGCGATGGCTTTGAATGGGACCTGCAAATTTTTTTTCCAAATTATTGTTGCGAGATGATGGTAATTGTGGTTATCTTGTCTGGGTGGATGAGCTTCCTGACATTTTCAAGGTTCATGACATATGTGTAACTCCTAATGTTATTGGAAGTGAAGATATATGGAAGGCATAGCTTATGGAGCTAAAATTGGAGGTTGTGGAGGTGGAGGTGGAGGTGAAACTGGAATTGGAGGTGGTGGAAGTGGAGCTGGTGCTGGTGGAGTGGTGGAGGTGGTGCAACTCCTTTCCTGCAGATGTTGAATTCAAAAAATAGTGGCAATTAGGTCCCTGATTTTATTCACTTAAAATCAAAGCAGTCCCTGACACTACTAAATTAAAATCAACTCAGTCCCTGCGATTACCAACTTACCCTCTGCATTCTTGGTTGTGATGGTGGTGGAGCTTGTACTTGTGGTGGAGGCACTTGCACTTCTAGTGGAGGCTGCACTTGTGTTTATGGCACCTGCACTTGTGATGGTGCATTCACTAGTGTTCATGTATCCTTTATTGTTATGGCTCTCATGAGCACATCTTGAGAAACTGAAATTAGGGGTTAACCTCTTCAACTTGTGATCACTCAAGGGTTCCTCATTTCTATCATTCCTTCTCTGTTTCTTTGGTCTCTTAGAGCTTTTCTTGAGTTTAGGTGGAATTGGCTTAACAAAAATGCACCTGCGTTATGGACGGAAATAAGTTCCAATGCGGTTCCTGGCGTCGAGTTATGGTTTCCAGGGAGCACTTGCAGATGTGAAGGTATGGCAGAGGGAAGGTGAGGGCGGGAAGATGAAAGTGAAATTAGAAGAAGGTAAAAGGTTAAATAGAAAGGCATAAGGCTTGTAGTTATGGATAGCTGGAGATGGTTAGTGGAGCTCACATGGAAGTCTGGGTTCAAAGGTTGAAGATGAGATGATAAAAAAAGTAATATAATTTTGTGTCAAAATGGTCCATGGAGTTTTGTGTAAGTTTGATCTATACAAGTGGAGACAAGTGTCAAGTTGAGGGTGACAACATGACACTTAACGTGTCACCTCAGTGCCATTAACGATGTTAATCAACAGGAGTTAACGAAGAGACTAACTTGATTAACGTTTTGCAGTTTCAGGGATGTTTTTACAATTTAGTTAATTTCAGGGACCAATTTTGATACTATCTTATAATTTCAGGAACTAAATTGACTATTTATTCCATTCTTTAACTTACTCAAATCGATTGCTGCCCATTTAATACAAACCGTTTAATAAATTAAATAATATATCAATGATTCTTGATAGTGAAGTATCACTTCTCCGAGTCCTAAAAGGAGCATCTTATACGTTGCCGTTTGAACCCCAATCGTGGATATGCTCAAAAGCAAAGGAACTCTAGGTGGCATCAATCATACATACAACAAGTATCATCATCGTAATCCATTTATCATGATTAGATGCACCCAGAAACAAGTGGCACACAAAGATAAGTTGACTGTCACTGGTATGTCTTTTTCTTTCTCTCCCTTCATTACCTTTTTCCTTTAGTCATTGCAAAGGTTTTTTTTTTACTTACTTTTAGAAATTATTTATCAGTTTATGATTATTCTAAAATTATTTATTAACGGGGTCATTTTGAATATTTTATTATTTTTTGGTCTGACGGATCAAAGACGCTACTGCAGATGGCGCCACACTTTTTATAAAAAAAAAAATCAAAAGGGGAGGCGCCAACTGCAGTGGCGCCTCTACCCCTACCTACTGCTACAGTAGCGCTACTGTAACATCCCTTTTTTTTTTAATTTTGACTTTTTAAAAAAAATAAAAATTTTATTTCTAAAAAAATCCATTCACCAGATAATGAACTGAATTCACCATATATTTGTACATGATTCACCAGATATTTGCACATATTTAACCAAAAAATTTATTTCTCAAAAAAAACATATTCACCAGATAATGAACTGAATTCACCAGCACTTTTTTTTTATTAAATTTTGACTGTTTTAAAAAAATAAAAATTTTATTTCTAAAATAACCCATTCACCAGATAATGAACTGAATTCACCAGATATTTGTACATGATTCACCAGATATTTGCACATACTTAACCAAAAAATTTATTTCTCAAAAAAACCATTCACCAGATAATGAACTGAATTCACCAGATATTTATACCCGATTCACCAGATATTTACATATACTTAACCAAAAAAATTATTTCTCAAAAAAACCATTCACCAGATAATGAACCGAATTCACCAGATATTTGTACCCGATTCACCACATATTTACACATACTTAACCAAAAAAATTTATTTCTCAAAAAAAACCTATTCACTAGATATCTAAACTGATAAATAGTTTATAAAAGGAACCCAGTTTGGTTATCTAGTGGACATAGCACTAGATAACCAACTTTAGGAGCTTCTAAACACAAAAAATATAACATCCAGACATAGCACCTTGCAACATCACCGAGCTGTTTGTTAAGCACCAAAACAAAAAATATAACATCCAGACATAGCACCTTGCAGCATCACCGAGCTGTTTGTTAAGCACCAAATGTAACCACTCATTTGAACTTGAAAAAAAAACTGATCCTTTCATTAAGCTTATGCATAGCCACCCCAACTCAATCACCATTTGAAGCATCTTCTGAAAACCAACCAGATAAATTCAGTTTCACATGCATTTTCAATTTCATTTGCAATCACAGAACTTTTAAAGCTACTCCCACCTTCACCACATTTTGGCGCCTACATTGCCTTTAGCACCCTAAAATTCCTCATAAACCCCTACTCTCTCCTTTAAGCCAACAAAATTAGACTCACAACGAGGACAGATTAATTGTCCTATTTCCTCTTAAAACCTCCCACAAAGACCCAGATTTGTTCCCTTTCAGTTTTCTGATTTGCTCTGAAGTCGCTACACCTTGAGACTGCCTGAGATTTTCAACTTGATTGCCTTCCTGAACATCCAAAAGACTACTTCCCGACCCTCTATTGCAATGTTGCTTTGTTTGCGATAGTAATTGTTGATTGATATCAAGGTTTTGCAGAGAACGAATTTCACCTAATTCAAGAGTCCTGGATGTCAAAGTAAGATGGCGAGTTTTGAGGATGAATGCATTTTTTTGTTAATACTTTAGGAATTTCCTCTAATCCAATAGTTCTAAATGTCCTAAAACTTGTTTATTTCCTTGTTTATTTCTTTTAAAACTTGTTTGGAAAAAGAAAAAAAGCACACATTTGTATTTTCAGTCATGATAATTAGAGAGTAATATAGCCAATTATGATAATTTTAGGGATTAAATGGATATTTTAATTTTTTTTAATAAAGAAAGATTAAGTAGGTGAAATGCCACAAATTTAAAACAAAAACATGTAGAGTCTTTTTGAGTCAGTTTAATTGATTGACTAACCGGATATCTCACGATATGCTAGGTCTTTTTTTTTTTTCCCCATTTCTTCTCCTCTTTCGTGTAAAACCTCCTATGATATGACTCTCTCTATAGACAAAAAAAAAAAAAAAACACGTGGGAATTTTAAAAACACGTGAATAGAAAAGTGCGCAAATTATTCTAATGCCGACGAGACAAGACGAGCCTCCACTTCCGTAGTGCGGCACCACATATATTGTCTTGCATTGCGTTAATAATAATATTCCAGCTAGCCGCAACCGCAAGTATCGCCTCAATCTCCTGACTCATCGCTCATCGCCATGTGCGATGTGAGGGATAAATCAAGGGCCCTTCCCCTTTACAGCTTAGTCTGTGTATCTTTAGCAACTGTGTATCACATATAATCCTTTTATTTCTCTCAATTTTTTTCTTTCATGTTATGATATGAGAGAAAAAAAGATAAAATGCAATTTGTTTTTATTTTTGCACGCAGAGGATACTTGAAAAACCAAAAAAACACCAATACCTAACACCGTGTAAAATACACTAACTAAAAGACAAACCACTAAAAGACAAAAATAATAAAATACTTAAATAATGAGTTTCTCTGAAGAAATGTTAATAAAATTTGAAATAATAGAAAAAATAACGAAAGAAACAAATAAAAATATTATTCAATTAATAAAAAATATCGATAAAATTACAAATTATACTTATAATAGAATATAAAAAGAATAAAGTGAAATAAATAATGTAAGAGATACATTAAACAATATAAGTAAAGACAAAGAAATAGATGAAAATAATGATATTGAAAAAATTAGAAAAGTTCTGGAACATTTAGAACATCTTTTAGAGGATGAAAAAAAAATTAATATATAACAATAAAATATTTAGAAGAATTATTAAAATCAAAAGAATTAGAAAAAATAATAGTAAAACAAGAAACATACTTGAAACCATTAAAATTATCTAAACCAATAACTTCATGACGAGGATAAAAAATAAATGTATGAAAACATTACGGACCGGAACCGAACACCAAAACACGATTACCTCCTAAAAACGGTCTAGTATTGAATCGAGAAAAAAACCGTTAAACCAATTCAAAACCAATAAAACCCATGTTAAAAGGTTGAACATGTTAAAATAGTTAACCTTGGTTTGTTTACAAGAGCACACTTTCTTTTATAGATCACCTTTTCATAAAGCTTACCCATGCTTATGATATGGGACTTTTTTATGTAGTGTCACAATGCTTAAATCTCTCTTTTCTTTACCATTTGTGGCTAGATTGCGTTACTTACACAGATCAAATAAAATGGAGATTTCTCATAACCATACTTTTAGCAACTCATGCTTCTGGTAGATTGACAGTGCTTTTTTATTAGGTACCCACCTGCATTCTTACTAAGAGGCAGCGCTACCCACCTGCCTACTTTTTCTTACTGAAACAACACAAGTAAATAGGGCACTGTCTTCAATCCTCCGTGAAGAAATGAGATGATCGGTCCACACTCAATTTGAGTCATAGATTTATTAGTATAATAAATAGACGGATGAGATTGAAGACCTGCAACCGGATAAGCCGGTAATCTTCTCTTGCAAATCTTCCAAGTCTTCCTCTCTCCAAAAAAGTATTTTATCTCTCACGGTCACGCCATGGCATTGGGGTGTCATCCATGGTGGCACCATCATCGCTGCAGGAGGCATTGGGGTGTCATCCATGGTGGCACCATCATCGCTGCAGGAGGTTATGGTGGTGGGGGAGGTGCAGGTGGACGATATGGAGATGCGGGAGAGCAAGGTGTATGTGGCTATGGAGGAGGAGCTGGTGGAGGTGAAGATGAGGTGGAGGATACGGAGCTGCTGGTGGCGGCGTCGGCATGGCGGCGGTGGAGCTGGTGCTGAAGGTGGTGGATATGGAGGAGGCGTTGGTAAAGGCTGTGGTGAAGGTGGAGCACATGAGGGTGGTAATGCCGGCAGTGGTGGAGGTGGCAGCGGAGGAGGTGGTGGTGGTGCAAGGGGTGCTGCCGGTGGTGGTTATGGAGGTGGGGAAGGTGGTGGAGCTGGAGGCGGAGGTGGGAGTGGAGGAGGCGGTGCTGGTGCTGGTGCTGGTGCTGGTGCTGGTGGAGTACATGGAGGTGGATATTGTAGCGGTGGAGGAGCTGGAGAAGGAACTGGTGGAGGACATGGTGGTGGAGCAGCTGCTGGTGGTGGCGGCGGAGGTGTGTCTGGAGGTGACGACGGAGGTGGCTATGGTATTGGAGGGGCACATGGGGGTGGATATGGAGCTGGTGGTGGGAGTGGCCAAGGTGGTGGCGAAACTGTTCTCTAAAAACCAATTTCAGATTGAAAAAAGATAGAGAGGAAGAAGATAAAATCATTAATTATGAATTTATGATAATAATAATTAATTAATTATGATTTGACTTTAATTACTCATTAAGTGAATGCTTAATTACCGGTTGATTTGGATATTGATACCGGTTGTTACCTGTCAAATTCATGGAGGATTGGTACACAACGTTGAGGGGTGAGGATTGAAGACTTGCCCAGTGAATAGAAGTACCAATTTCATTCCACTAATATAGAGTCATAACTCACGTATAAGTAACTTTCAAAAAACTCACGTATAAGTTCAACAAATTAAGAATTAAATGTACATGTATGTTAGTATTATATTGTATAAACTAAAGCAACAAAGAAGAAGAAGGGTGGGCAACATCATAAATATATACACAGGAAGTGGAACTTTAATAAAATAATAACTGATATTAGTCATATTTTGCTAATTTTTTGTTTGATATTGTTTAATATATTATATAAAAAATTAAAATAATATTATTTAATTATAACCGATTCAACCACGGTTGGACCATTGAATCTTGAACCAGTGTCTTCACCGATTCAATGACTGGTCCGGTTTTAAAAACCTTGCAAAAAATAGATCCAACAGATCAAGTAATAAAAGAAAATGATGAAAACAAAGAAATGATTTTAAACTATAGTTCATCTTCAGAATCTGAAGAAAATTATATAAAAATGAAAAAGGTTAATATGAAGAAGAAACAATGTATAATAAAAAATATGCAAGAAAAAATAATAAATGGACAAAAATTCAAGAAGAATTTAAACCTCATTATGAATCAACTAGATTAGGAAATATATTAAACATTGATTGTGCAAGAAATAAAGAAGAAGTATTATTACAAATGACTAATGAATTAATATTATTAATGGCAACTGATGAAAAATTTAATAAACTAAATGTAATGTATTTAAAAAACTTGTTAACATTTAAAACAGGGGGAAATGTACAAAGATTTTTACTTAGCATTAAAGATGAAGCTTGACAAAGATATGCAAGATTGGTAAATAATAACCAAGATTTTGCTAAGATGGTTATGACTATAATCTATCAAGAATTTGTATGATATAATATGTTTGATCAACAAGAAAAAACAAATGAATTCTTATATGAAAAAGCTAAAACTCATTTGAATAAAATGCAAATATGTGATATGTGTCAAATAAAAAGCTTTATTTGTGAATACCAAAAATATCACTATCAATTAGATGAAGAAACAAAAGAAATTTATAAATATGTCTTTATAGATAAATTACCATATCCCTCAATACTAAAATAAAGAATTTATGAGAATCCGGACAAAATGAAGTAGCCAATACTTTAGGGGGAATTATTCAAACCGTATACCAAGAACTAAGAGAACAATATTTAGCAAGAGAAACAATAAGACAATTAAATAGATGAAGTATTGAAATCTGCTGTGATATTACAGAAATGAAAAAATCGAGAAATTATGGCTGTGAAAAATCAATAAGAAAAAGAAAATATTACAAGAAGCCAAAATTAAAAAGAAGATATCCAAGAAAGAAAACATATTATAAAAATAATAAGAAAAAATTCTTTAGGAAAAAGAAATTAACATCAAGAAAATATTGTCCGAAAGGAAAAAAGAAATGTGTATGTTGGATATGTAATATCGAATGTCATTATGCAAATGAATGTCCTCAACGAAAAGAAAAAGATTTTAAAGAAAAATTAAAATTAATAAAGCAAGTATACCAAATATATGAACTTGAACCACTAGAAGAAGAGTTAAGTGACACTGAAGAAAGTGAAACAGAATCCGAATAATACTTATATAAAAATAATAGTAGAAAAAAGTAAAAGAGAAACTGAAGCATATATAGATATTGGAGCAAGTATTTGTCTAACAACAAAAGCATTATTTGATAAATGGGAAAAATTAGAAAAATCAGTCAAAATACAAATAGCAAACGGATCTATACATCCACTATTTTGGGTAGCTAGTAACAAGAATTACATTAATTATACAAGAAAAATTATTCATAGTACCTACAATATATCAACAAAATGCAAGCGCAAACATGATTATTGGGAATAACTTTCTAAGATTATATGCACCGATTTCTCAGTATCTAGAATATATATCTTTGAAGACACCATATATTTATAAAAAAACAACAAAGTGAAATAATTAATATCCCAATTATTCATTTTTTTGAATGTATTTATTCTAAAAAATCTGAGCTTAGCGAGCTGAATCGTGGTGAGTTAGTCTGAGAAATACGTTTAAAAATTCACCATGTATTAATAAATTTAGAACCAAATAGAAGAATTCCAGCTCATATAGAAGAACTTTTAGACAAAGTATGTAGTGAAAATCCTCTGGATCCAAATATTAATAACAAAAATACCGAATTAACTATATTAAAGTTAAAAGATCCAACAAAAGAAATAAAATGTAAATCGATGATTTACACAAAACAGGATAGAGACGCATTTGCAAAAGATATTGATGAAATGTGTAAAAAAGGATTAATTAGGCCATCAAAAAGCAAGCATTCAGCACCAACGTTTTATGTGGAAAACCATAATGAAATAAAAAGAGGAAAAAGAAGAATGGTAATTAATTATAAACAAATAAATTATGCAATGGAAGGTGATGCTTATTTTCTTCCAAGAAAAGATTTAATTATTGACCAAAATACAAATATGAATTGGTTTAGTACCTTTGATTGTAAATTAGGATTTTATCAAATTAGATTATCCGAAGAATCTAAAGAATTAACAGCATTTAGTTGCCCTCAAGGTCAATATGAATGGAATGTACTTCCAATGGGAATGAAGCAGTCACCAGGAATCTTTCAATGAAGAATGGATTCAATACTCAAAGAATTTAAGGATTTTTGCCTTATATATATTCACGATATCTTAGTCTTTACTAATAAAGATTTGGATGATCATTTTAACAAACTGAAATTAGTACTCAACGAATGTCTAGAACATGGAGTAGTCTTAAGTAAGAAAAAAATGATATTAGCTGAAAACAAAATTAATTATTTAGGATTAGAAATCGAGAAAGGAAAAATTCGAATACAAAAACATGTGCTAGAAAAATTGAGGAATTTTCCTACCAAATTAAAATATAAAAAGGAATTACAAAGATTTCTTGAATTACTGACATATATTTCCAGTGAATGTTTTATCAAGGATCTTGCAGCTGAAAGGAAAGCACTCCAACAAAAATTAAAGAAAGATGCCCTTTGGTCATGGACCAAGGAAGACGAAGCAATTATCGAAAAAATGAAATTAATATGCCAGTATCTTCCTGAGCTATATCATCCATCGGATGATGATCTAATTATAATAGAAACTGATGCATCTAATGACTGTTGGGGAGGAGTCATGAAAGCAAAGCCCCCAAGGCAAAAGAAAGAATTACTATGTCGATACGCATCTAGAACTTTATCAGATAGCGAAATTAATTATCCAACACATGAAAAAGAAACTCTAGCACTAATCCGAATGTTGGAAAAGCATCGGATTTATGTACTTGATAAGGAATTTATTGTTCGGACTGATTCAAAGGAACCTATAAGCACTACTAAAAAAATTCAAATCAGTGATGGGCATATTTCGTCGCTAAAGAGGAAAAATCCGTCACTAAATTAATTAATGACGAAATTAGCGACGAGAAAAAATCCGTCGAAAAAAGTGGCGTCGCTAAATTTAATAACGATATTTGTATGTCATCGTTGTCAGTGACAAAAAAATCATCACTAACAATAAAAAAAAATTGTCACTTAAAATGTTTTAAAGACATAACTTTAAATTTTGTAATTATGTCGCTGTTTATGACAAATGGGTAGTCGTCGCTGTTTACGACGAATTGGGATCCGTCGCTGTTTACGACAAAAACACATTCGTCGCTAATTGCAACGAGAGTTTGTCGTCGCTACCCGCAACAAAATTTAAATTATCCATCATAATTAACGAAAAATTTAACGGCAAGTATACGATTTTAGCGACGAATTTAACAACTAAAAAAGGTTTTTTGCGAAGGATTTAACGGCAACAAAGAACTCATCACTAATTTTTGCAACATTCGCTACAAGAAAAACATCAATTTGCTACCTTTGATTAAACAAAATCAATATACATAAGATAAAAATATACATGTAAATCATGACCAAGTCATAAATATCAAAATCAATATAAAATAAACATCAGTGTTCAATACAAAAGTACTCATGAAAGTATAAAATCAACTAGATAAAGTATTGAATCCATAATGAAAGTGAATTCAAATCAACTAAAGTGACTATTACATAAATATGGCATTTGCTGAATGTAGTAACCACCAGCTAACAGAAATACCAGAATGTAGTAACCTCCACTCAACTGCTTTTTTCTTCATCACCTTACACTTTTGATGATGCATGCATATTTTCGTGGGAACTATGTTTGAGATGAAAATCAAATTCATGGAAAGTGTGCTTAAAATGTGAAATTGAGTGAAAAGTTGATAACCTAGACACTTAAGTGAATGAGTGAAATACTAAATGCCCTTATGAGGAAGGCAATTGTTTGAAATTGGTGATATCATTTTTGTGTGTAACTTGGATCCTTTGCTTGAATTGATTATTACATGAATGATGAAATTCTCTTTGTTTCAAGTAAATGAATGTGGGGATTACTATAACGAAAAGGGAAAACATTGAATAAAAATTGAATTGATAAAATTGCATAAAATTTGTGCGAAATTAATTGAGTTCATTTGAGCTTACCCAGTTTTGAGTTTTAGTTTGCTTGAGGACAAACAAAGTTTAAGTTTGGGATATTTCAAAAACTTTATGGGCTCCGGCAAGTGTACCGGATCGAAACAAGTAATAATAAAACGGTGAGAAACCAAGTATCACTTCACAAATTAAACAACTATTTAGATTAAGGAATATGTGTGAAAATATTTCAAGAAAATAAAAGAAACAATAAAAGAAATCAAATATTTTTTGTTTTTAAATATGAGAAGAGGTTTCCAGGATTGGGGCTACCACAATGAACAACTATAAATCCTAATTGACTATCCCTTTATTAATGTCTAACTCAATTGAAGGTGAATCATCGTAACTTAGTTAATGTTCCTTCTCGAGATACAAGAATCGTACCCAATTAAACCAACTCCTACTCTCGTGGTAATTGTATTTAAAGTGAACACATTACGATTTATGATAATTCAATGGTATCCTCGAAGGACCGCTTTTGATCGTGATTACAATGAGAATATGGAAATGAAGTATACAGTGATCGTGATTACCATTTTGAATTATGTAGAGATCCTAAATATTATTTATGGGAATTTGAATTATATAATGATTCTAATATTTACATTAGATGGAAATAAAATTTGGAATTAATAAAAAATGATCAAAATACTACCCATAGAAATGAATAACATAAAAAATACTGGAATTAATAGGGTGATACCGATTTGGTATCAGAGCTAAGCAAGTAAATGAACCAAAAAAATATAGAAAAATTTGTATATAGATTAAGCATGTTAGATCTTACTAATCAAAATAATTTAAGAAATCTAATACAAGAATTTAAAGCTGAAGCTACAAATGTATGTGAAAGACAAGAATTATCACTGTGAATATTGTGATTGTAGAGAATATGATAGGGAAACAAAATTAATAAGAATAATAATTACTAAACTAGAATCATGGATAGAATAATTGCAAAATTACAAAATTGCCACCGTACAAATACGGGTGTCCCATGTAACAGTCTGATTTTAATTATGATGTTCAACCGGTTAAAATATAATTAATTATATTTTAATCTGAGAGTTAGAAAGTACTTTTGAATAAAATAAAATCTTACTTATAGTCTACTTTATGGTAGAAGGTTATGGTAAAATTTCAGGTTGAAAATTCAGACAAACCCCAGTCTGCGTTTTCACTGACAGTACAAGTTCACTGAGCAGAAAACCTAATTTTGAACCGTGAAAGAAATAGTTAGTGTTTTTGTGATGTTTTTTATGATATTGAAACTTTTTGAAAATTTGAGTTCGGAAATAAAATATATTTATTCCGGGCGAAATACGATCGGAAACTTGAACCAGATATGCAATGGAGCAGAAAAGGGAGCCCAAAAGAAGTGAAGTGACTTGATGGGATGTGATGGACATGGGTTATGACACACTCCAAAAGTGTAATCATCACAATTTTCAAATTATATCATATTATATTCTAAAAACTCATTTCTCTCTCTCTTCTTCAAAGGCATAAGCCAAAACTTGGCCATCAAGACTTGCTCCTTCCTTCTCTTTCACGCCCATCTCACCTCTCTCTCTATAAATACCCATTTCATTTTCTCTTCATCACTTTCCTACTTTTTCACTTTCTCATTTTTAAGTTTCTAACACTTAAAGTTTCTATTTTTACTTAGTTTCAAGCTTCAAGTTCTTCATACTTTTTCTTTCTAGTTTCATGGGTAACCCTCTCATACTCTCCTATTTCAAGTTTTACACTTATTTCATGAGTTTACTTTATGTCTTCTTAAAATGTTCTTAAAGCTCTTTTAACTTCTAAAATCTCTAGAAAATGGTAGAAAACTCCGTTTGAGTTGAAACTAATTTCTACGAACTTATGTTAATCTCTACTTTCATTTTCTAAGAGTTTGTATAAAAAAAACATCTCTAACCTATTTTTCCAAGGATGACCAAAACTATGTATTAGTGGCCTAGGAAGTTTTGTTTCAACTTTTTGAAAGATGATCATGTATTTGAGCTTCTAGATACCCCTTGATCTTAAATCTAAAGTATTGGAAAGTTTAAAGATTTCTAGCCTATTTCTCCTATGATGGCCGAACCTATGATGGTTGTGAACCTAGGATGTTTTGTTTTCATTTTCCAATATGATCATGGACTTGAGCTCCTTAATACATTTGGATGCTAAGTCTAAGAGATTGGAAAGTTTAAAGATTTCTAGCCTATTTATCCTATGATGGCCGAACCTATGATGGTTGTGAACCTAGGATGTTTTGTTATCATTTTCCAATATGATCATGGACTTAAGCTCCTTAATACATTTAGATGCTAAGTCTAAGAGATTGGAAAGTTTAAAGATTTCTATCATATTTCTATGGCCAATACGGATATGTAACTCCGAAGTCGTTCATCCCGAGTTAGTTTGGATCCACATGCATAATGGAGTATCAAAGTAGCGTTGCATTGCACTGCATAGCATACTTGTTGTTATGATGTTGATATATGTTGATGTACATGTTGTTGTATGCTTATGATGTTGCCATGTCTATTTATTTATCTTGCTTCCTATCTCCATGCCATATATGTTTACATGATTCTTATTTCCCATTTTATGTTTGTTTGTTTGGCATGTTTGGCTTCATGCAGAGGATGACGAGCAGTCCGGAGAGGAATGACTCCGAGGAGCCACCACTCATAGTTAGGATTTCTCTTTCAGTCTAGTTAGTTTTAATTGTTTTTCCATGATGTACGGAACGGTTATACCAGCTCTGTTATGACATCGCGTTGGGACGTTTGTTTATGTTTTATTCGTTTATATTGTTTAAAGTTGATTTTATTTCCGCGTTATGAGAACTCGTTCATGTGGAACCTTTCTACCCATGGACAAATGCTTTATATCAAATGTTTTATTTATTTCAGTAAATACGTGATGTATTTTTCAACTTTTCCTTTTTATTACTTTTTAACACGTTGGGTAGCGGGATGTCACATTTAGTGGTATAGAGCAGGTCTGTCCTATCAGGCCGTGGTATGAGTTTGTTGTGTGCTCTTGTTTGGATTGTCTATACTTGTTATAGACAATGATGCTTCAAGTTAAGTTGTATGTTTCTTTTACCCGCTTATGTTTCTGTGTTAAGATTTGTTTTGGACACGTACATGAACTCATGGCCGGTATAGGACGTAACGATCAGGCAATTGCGGACGCATTGGCACTCCTTGCCAATGCTATCGGTCAGGTTAACAACCCCAACAACAATGGTGGGTCAGTTGAGTTTCAGGACCTGAACAACTTTCAGAGGAACAACCCTCTGTCGTTCAAGGGAGCCTATGATCCGGAAGGAGCTTTGATATGGTTGAGGGAGACTAAGAAGATCTTCCGAGCGATGGATTGCAACGATCAGCAGAAGCTCATCTTTGCTACCTTCATGCTGACTGAGGAAGCTGAGCATTGGTGGGAAAACTGCAGGCAGAGGATGCAGGCTGATGGCACAGTGGTTACATGGGTTGTGTTCAGGCAGAGGTTTCTAGAGAAATACTTTCCAGCGGACATCAAGGACAAGAAAGAGATGGAGTTCTTGGCTTTAAGGTAGGGATCTATGTTAGTTGGTGAGTATGATGCCAAGTTTGAGGAGTCGATGAGGTATTACACTCCGTACCATCATATAGCAGATGAACATTCCAAGTGCGTTAAGTTCGAGGCTGGACTTAACCCCGAGATCAAGCAGGCGATCAGCTACCAGGAGATCAGAGTCTTCCAAGTTCTCGTCAACAAGTGCAGGATTTATGATGATGCTAGTCAGTTCAAAGTTGCCAGTTCCAAAGGATCGGATAGTCAGAGCGGTAAGAGGACTGATCAAAGAGACAAAGGTAAACATCGTTATGCTCCGACCGACAAGGACTTCAAGCAGGGTGACAAGAAGCCACAGTTTCAGCAGGATAGGTTTTGGGGTGGGTTCTCTAATGCCTCTAGGCCCATGAGGTGTGGCAAGTACGGCGCATCGGATCACTATTCCTCTCAGTGCAAGGAATCAGCTGTGATTTGATTTAGGTGTGGCAAGTCGGGTCACATCAGTCGTGAGTGTGAGGGAGCCAAGGCAGAGCCTCCCAACACTAGCAAGAGTCAGAAGTCTCAGGACAACCGACTGAAGACCACTGGGAGAATTTTTACTCTTAGTGGAGCTCAAGCCTCCGAGTCTGATGACTTGATTCAAGGTACATGTTTTGTTGATGGAACTCAATTGATTGTATTGTATGATTCGGGTGCTACTCACTCATTTATATCGCATGATAGGGTCAAGAGTCTTAAGTTGACTGTTACCTTTCTTGAGTTTGATTTGATTATGTCTACACCCACAAATAAACCTGTTTTCACATCTCATGCATGCAAGAACTGTCACATTGTCATTGATGGCAAAACCTTTGTTGCTGATCTTGTATGCTTACCTTTGAAAGACCTTGATATCATTCTTGGCATGGACTAATTATCTTCCAACCACGTTCTTCTGAATTGTTTTGATAAAACCTTGGTTTTTAGAACTCCAACGGAGTCTAAGAATCTGAACATTCTCTCTGCCAGTCAAGTTCAAGCTTCAATGAAAGACGAAGCCCAAGTGTACATGATGATAGCTTCCCTGGAAGTAGAGAGCAGCCCTCCTGATGTCGCCAGCTTGCCTGTTGTTCGGAAATTTCCTGAAGTGTTCCCGGGGGATGTTTATAACTTACCCCCAGAGAGAGATGTTGAGTTCACCATAGACTTAGTGCCTGGCACCGAGCCAATCTCCATAGCACCCTATAGAATGTCTCCTCTAGAGCTAGCTAAGTTGAAGGAACAACTGGAGGACCTGATGAAGAAGCAGTTCATTAGGCCGAGTGTGTCTCTGTGGGGAGTACATGTGTTGTTGGTGAAGAAGAAGGATGGTAGTATGAGATTGTGTGTCGACTATCGACAGCTCAACAAGGTGACCATAAAGAATCAGTATCCCTTCCCTGGGATTGATGATCTCATCGACCAGTTGGTGGGCGATTGCGTCTTTTCTAAGATAGATTTGAGGTCAGGGTACCATCAGATTTGGGTTAAGTCTGAGGACATCCCTAAGACAGTGTCCAGGACGCGATATGGTCACTATGAGTACTTGGTTATGCCCTTTGGTGTCACCAATGCTCTTGCGGTGTTCATGGACTACATGAACAAGACCTTTCACCCTTACTTGAATAAGTTTGTGGTGGTGTTCATAGATGACATCTTAGTGTACTCCAAGAGCAAGGAGGAACAAGAGGAACACCTTAGGGTTGTCTTGCAGACCCTTAAGGAAAAGTAGTTGTACGCTAAGTTGTCTAAGTGTGAGTTCTGGTTAGAGGAAGCAAGCTTCTTAGGACTTGTCATCTCTAAGGGTGGCATAGCAGTGGACCCAGCTAAAGTAGAGACGGTGCTCCAGTGGGAAGCGCCGAAGTTAGTAACCGTGATTAGGAGTTTCTTGGGGTTAGCCGGGTACTACAGGCGGTTCATAGATGATTTCTCTAAGATAGCTTTACCCTTAACCCGTCTCACCAAGAAGGGACAGTTGTTTGTGTAAGACTTTAAGTGTGAAGAGAGTTTCCAAACCCTTAAGGATAGGTTGACATCAGCACCAGTGTTAGTTTTACCAGATCCTAGTGAATCCTTCGTAGTTTACTGCGATGCTTCTAAGGAAGGGTTAGGTGGTGTGTTGATGCAGAATGGTAAGGTAGTTGCTTATGCTTCTAGGCAGTTGAAAACCCATGAGAAGAATTACCCTACCCATGACCTAGAGCTAAGTGCTGTGGTATTTACCTTAAGCATTACCTTTATGGAGCGAGGTTTGAAGTATTTAGTGATCACAAGAGTTTGAGGCTCTTTGATCAGAAGGAGTTGAATATGAGGCAGCGTAGGTGGATGGAGTTCTTAGCGGATTATGACTTTGAGCTGACCTATCACCCAAGGAAGGTCAATGTGGTGGCCGATGCCTTAAGTAGGAAAACCTTGCACGTCTCCGATTTGATGGTTAGAGAGATGGATCTGATAGAAGAGTTTAGAGACCTTAGTCTAGCTTGTGAGTTTACCCCTAAGAATATTAGGCTTGGTACCTTGAAGGTTACCAACAACTTGATGGATCAGATTAGAGAGAGTCGGAAGTTAGATAAGTTTCTCTTAGACCACTGAGAGTTGCTGGCTCAGGGTAAAGACCTTAGTTTCAAGGATGGAAGTGATGGGGTCTTAAGGTTTAAGGATAGAGTATGCATACCGGATGTTCCTGAGCTTATGAAGTTGATCCTTGAAGAAGGAAATAGGAGTGGGTTGAGTGTGCACCCAGGTGCCACCAAGATGTATCAAGACCTTAAGAGAATGTTCTGGTGGCCTAGGATGAAAAATGATGTGGCTGAGTTCGTGTATGCGTGCTTAGTTTGTTAGAATTCAAAGATAGAGCACCAGAAGCCATAAGGTAAGTTGCAACCTTTGAGTGTCCCAGAATGGAAATGGGATAATATCTCCATGGATTTTGTGTCTAGACTCCCTAGGACTCCAGTTGGTTTTGAGGCTATATAGGTTGTTGTGGATAGATTGACTAAGTCTGCCCATTTCATCCCTACGAACATGGAGTATCCTTTAGAGAAGTTGGCTAAGCTGTATATCAAGAAAATTGTAACACCTCAAGATTCACCCTTATGTTTATATGTGTTAGTTCTGGTATGTATATGTCTGATATTTATATATATGTGTGTGTGTATATATTATTGCATATGATAATATGTATACTAATATATGATTATTTGCATTAATATGAGATTGTGTCTCTTAATGTTTGATTTTATATGTTAATATATGATGTGTGATTTTATTAATAATAAGCGATTAAGAATGATATGATAAGATATCGTGTGATTTAGTATTTAAATAGATATAGTGTTATTCTTTGATTTTAGCCCCTCAACCAATCAGATTCGAGTCCTTATCAATATAGGATCATCCTCCTTTTGTTTATATCTTAAGATCTTATCATAATCTCCTAAGGATCCTATATATGAATAACTACCAAATCTGTCGCTAAACTTCCATTGAACTTTTGACCATCTTATAGTCCGATTAGGATTCGATCATTAAACATTAATTTGTAGACATTTCTCTTAGCTTTCTAACGACACCAAGAAAACCTAAATTGGAAATTTGTAGCTATTGTTATGGTCAAAATAACGAACTATATACAGTTTGGACTGAAATAGGAACCTGATATGACCCAAACTCATATATATACCATTAGACTCGACCTAAACCTAGTTTGCACGACCCCAACACTCAGAAAACTGCCTCCCCCCCTTCCTCTTTGAATCCTTATGATTTTTCTCCCTAAAACTCTCTCTAGGGAACCCGTTCTTGCACCGTTCTTCACCGCTTCTTGATAAGAGAACATCGCTACGAATAGGGGTTCGTTGTGCTTACTGTATGGGACTTTAGAAAAGGTAAAATTTGTGCACCTTGTTCCTTGTGTTCTTTCTTTCAAGTTCTTGATCTCTTCCTTTTGATTTCTTGATCTTAGAGTTGAACCAAAGTGTCTCTTTGGCGTCCTTAAGGTCGTAGACAAGCGCTGGTGAGACGGGACCCTAGTGGATCTTCTTTCTTCTTTTGAAACGCGAACCTCATACTAGATATGGGAGAAGAATAGTGTATACACTAGGCTAGGGAGTAGCATAAGATGAGGGGTTCCCATAGTCCCATTTATTGTCGTTATAATGTATTGATGCCATGATCTGCATGGTTGTATGACTGAATTGTTTATATATTTAATTGGATTAATTGGTATGCCTATTTGTTATAATTGTTGAGTTGTTCATGATGTGGTATGCCTATTGAATTGTCTTATGCCATGAGTTTTGGTTGAATTGGTATGAATACCCATGATTATGAATGTTGTTGTTATGACATGGATTATGTTGATCACATTGACTGGATATGTTGTTGATGATGATGTTACCGTTATGTTGAATATGTTAATAAGACTCTAATTGACTTAATTAGGACTCTTAGTTAACATAGGAATTAAGGGATTAATTCCCCAAGCTTCATAAGACATGAACTGTGTTACTGAGGGGTGAAATTTCATGCCGAATGTTTTAGTTAAGCCCCTAGGATCTGATTTGAGAGAATTAGGGAGCCTAAACTCCAATAACACGTTAAATTCTGCCCAGAACAGTATGACCCTGCCCAGGAGCACGACCGTGCTGAAAAGGAAGCCCGACCGTGCTCCCAGATAAATTCTGGAAAACAGGCCGTGCATTTAGCACGACCGTGCGGGATAATGAGCACGACCGTGCTCCACTTAAGTGGCAGCTCGACCGTGCTGGGGGTTTAGTACGCCCGTGCTTCCCCTTACTGGTCAGAACTTAAGATTAATGAATTAAAGGGGTGTTTACCCCAATTATCCCCAGATGATAAAATAATACACTAATCAAATGATAACAAGTTAGATAACTTAATTAAAGATTAATTAAGATAACTAAGATTGGTAAGCTGGTTAACCCGGTACCCGATGGGTTATCGCACATTGTCATGCTTTGGTGCTTTTTGGCCAAAGTGCTCTCGATACTTTTTGGTCGAGATGTTGTTATGTTGGACCTTGGTGCTTTTTGGCCAAGGGGGACCTTGACCCCAAGGTGTGGGTCTAAGGTGTTGATGTTGATGTTGGTGATAAGTCTTGGGTGCTTTTAGGCCCAAGCAAAGGAGGTGGTTGCCTTGTGTGTTGTTGTGCCATTTGCATAGAGCATTGGAGTTGATGTTGAGGGGGATGTTCAACATAGGGGAGGTCGTCCTAGTTATGATGATCTGGCCCAAGTCTCGGGTGGTTCACCCATGGTTTGTGAACCGTGCGCCCCTGAGGTGGCGTATCCAGTTATGATACGTCAGCTATCCAAGGGGTTCCTCCATGGTTTGGGGAATTACCGGTGTTGGTGCTTGTTGGCCAATACGGATATGTAACTCCGAAGTTGACTTCCTGATTTAGTTGGATCCACATGCATTGATGGAGTAGTGGAGTAGGGTTGCATTGCACTGCATAGCATATGTTGGATGATTAACATGTTGTTATGGTATTATATGGTGATGTATATATATATTGTATGTTGTTATACTGCTATGCCATGCTATGATGTCTGTTCATCTTATTCCCTATTCCCATGCCGTTGTGTTTACATGATTTCTTACTCCCTGCTTTCTTGTTTCTGCTGTTGCATGTATTTCCTTATGCAGAGGATGGTGGGCAGCCAGTGGAGGAGTGACTCTAAGGAGCCGTGACTCTAGTTAGAATGCTGAGTTATAGTTGTTAGTTTTGTTAGTTTTTTAGTTTGTTTCCGTGATGTATCCGGATTTTGGTTATACCAGCTCTGTATGTGACATCGGGGTCGGGTTTTTCTTTATCTGTCTTGTTTATGTTTTACTGTTTTAAAACTGTTATTTTCGCATTGTTTTTGTTGACATATGAAACCTTTTTATCCAAGGTTTTATTTTTTTTGAAATAAATGCATGTTTTATATTTACCTCTTTTAAGTTAATGTTTTATATTAACATGCGGGATAGAAGGGTTTCACATTTTGTGGTACCAGAGCAGTTCGGCCCTATCCGGACGTGGTATGAGTCTGTCGTGAGTCTGTTGTGTGACTCTTGTTTGAATTGTCTATATTTATATAGACAATGTTACATGGTACTAATTACCTATTGCTTTGCTTTGGCTTGACTTACTGCATTTGGTGGTTTGTCTTGAACAATCCAAGGAGCCTTCGGGTGTTTCTTGTGTTTAGGAAGGTTGTTCTATTATCTCTTGATGATATGAACTCTGCAGTTGATCTTGTACGCTTACTTTTTTTAAAACCGCTCGATGTTATTCTTTGGATGAACTGGTTATCTTCCAACCATGTTCCCTTTATCTGTATTGATATGACCTTAGTTTTTGGAACTCCAATGGAGTCTAAGAATCCGGATCTTCTCTCTGCCAGCCAAGTTCAAGCTTCGATGAAAGATGAAACCTAAGTGTACATGATGATAGCTTCCCTGGAAGTAGAGAGCAACCCTCCTGATGTGGTCAGCTTACCTGTTGCGCGAGACTTTCCTGAAGTGTTTCCGGTGGATGTTTATAACTTACCCCCAGAGAGAGATATTGAGTTTGCCATAGACTTAGTGTCTGGCATCAGGCCAATATCCATAGCACCCTATAGAATATCTCCTCTAGAGCTAGCTAAGTTGAAGGAAGAGTTGGAAGAATGAAGAAGTAGTTCATTAGGCCTAGTGTGTCTCCGTGGGGAGCACCTGTGTTATTGGTGAAGAAGAAGGATGGTAGCATGAGGTTGTGCGTTGACTATCGACAGCTCAACAAGGTGACCATTAAGAATCGGTATCCCCTCCCTAGGATTGACGATCTTATGGACCGGTTGATCGGAGCTTGTGTTTTCTCGAAGATAGACTTGAGGTAAGGTTACCATCAAATTCGGGTTAAGTCTGAGGAAATCCCGAAGACAGCGTTCAGAACGCGATATGGTCACTATGAGTACTTGGTTATGCCTTTTGGTGTGACCAATGCCCCTGCTGTGTTCATGGACTACATGAACAAGACCTTTCACCCTTACTTGGATAAGTTTGTGGTGGTCTTTATAGATGACATCTTAGTGTACTCTAAGACTAAGGAAGAACATGAGGAGCACTTGAGGGTTGTCATACAGACCCTTAAGGAGAAGCAGTTGAATGCCAAGATGTCTAAGTGCGAGTTTTGGTTAGAATAGGTTAGTTTCTTAGGTCACGTGATCTTAAAAGGTGGGATAGCCGTCGATCTGGCTAAGGTTGAGACGGTGCTCCAATGAGAAACTCCAAAGTCAGTGACCGAGATTAGGAGTTTCTTGGGTTTAGCAGGGTACTATAGGCAATTCATAGAAGGTTTCTCTTAGTTAGCCTTCCTTAACCCGTCTCACCAAGAAGGGACAACTGTTTGTGTGGGACTCTAAGTGTGAAGAGAGTTTCCAAACCCTTATGAATAGGTTGACATCAGCACCAGTTTTAGTGTTGCCCGATCCTAGTAAACCTTTCATAGTATATTGCAATGCTTCCAAGCAAGGTTTAGGTGGAGTGTTGATGCAAGATGATAAGGTAGTGGCTTATGCTTCTAGGCAATTGAAAACCCATGAGAGGAACAACCCTACCCATGATCTAGAGTTATGAGCTGTGGTGTTTTCCTTAAAGATTTGGAGGCATTACCTGTATGGAGCGAAGTTTGAGGTCTTTAGTGATCATAAGAGTCTGAGGCATCTCTTTGATCAAAAGGAGCAGAATATGAGGCAGCGTAGGTGGATGAATTTTTAAAGGATTATGAGTTTGATCTAACCTACCACCCAAGAAAGGCCATTGTAGTGGCCGATGCCTTAAGTAGAAAAACCTTGTACATCTCCGCTTTGATGGTTAAGGAGATGGATCTAATTGAGGAGTTTAGAGACATGAGTTTAGCTTGGTAAGTTACCCCTAAAAGCATTAGGCTTGGAACCTTGAAGGTTACCAACAGTTTGATGGATCATATTAGAGAGGGTCAGAAGTTAGACAAGTTTCTCTTAGTTCTTCGAGAGTTGCTTGTGCAGTGTAGAGACTTTAGTTTTAAGGAAGGAAGCGATGGAGTCTTGAGGTTCAAAGATAGAGTCTGTATACTAGACGTCCCAGAGCTTAAAAAGTTGATTCTTGAAGAAGGACATAGGAGTGGACTGAGTGTGCACCCAGGTGCCACTAAGATGTATCAAGACTTAAAGCGCATGTTTTGGTGGCCTAGGATGAAGAAAGATGTGGGTGAGTTTGTGTATGCTTGTTTAGTGTGTCAAAAGGCTAAGATAGAACACCATAAGCTATCAGGAAAGTTACAACCGTTAAGTATCCCAGAATGGAAGTGAGACAGTATTTCCATGGATTTTGTGTCTGGACTCCCTAGGACTTCAGCTGGTTTTGAGGCTATATGGGTTGTGGCGAATATACTGACTAAGTCTGCTCATTTCATCCCGATGAATGTGGAATACTCTTTGGAAAAGTTGGCTAAGATGTACATCAGGGAGATAGTTAGGCTACATGGTGTACCTTCTAGCATATTTTCAAATAGAGACCCGAGGTTTACCTCTAGGTTTTGGAATAGTTCAAGAGGCTTTAGGAACCAAGCTTTGGATAAGTTCATCTAATCACCCTTAGACTGATGGTCAGTTTGAGAGAACCATCCAGTCCTTAGAGGACTTGCTTAGAGCTTGTGTGTTAGAACGGTCTGGTAGTTAGGACAAGTTTTTGCCCCTGATAGCGTTTACCTACAACAATAGTTTCCATTCCAGTATTGGGATGGCACCTTATGAAGCTCTTTATTGAAGGAGATGTAGGACACCCTTATGTTGGAGTGAACCTTGTGATAGTGTTGTACTTGGACCTGAAGTGGTGCAAGAAACCACTGAAAAAGTGATGATGATTCAGGAAAAGATGAAAGTGGCACAAAGTAGGCAGAAGAGCTACCATGACAAAAGAAGGAAGGCACTCGAATTCCAGGAAGGTGATCATGTGTTCTTGAGAGTTACTCCAATGACTACGGTTGGTAGAGGGATGAAAGCAAGCAAGCCATCTGTTATCAGGAGAACCGAGTCTTTCCTACCTTGGTGAACAAGTGCAAAATCTTCGAGGATGCTTACGAGGCCAGGATCGCAAGCCGCAAAAGTTCAGAGATCCAGAGCAGTAAGGACGAAGATCAGAAGAATGGGGTGAGACAATGTCATCGGCAGAGACTTCAAGCAGAATGGCAAGGAATCACAGTTCTCAACAGGTAAGCCCAAGGATTGGGATTCTCCTAAACATGTCAGATTTGGAAAACGTCGAGAAGGTCACAATACCCATCAATGCAAGGAGCCGAACATCATCTGTTTCAAGTGTGGAAAATATGGTCACCTCAACAGGAACTGTAAAGGAGAAGAGTCAGAACCATAGAGTGCTAGCAGGAATCAGAGTGCGCAGCAGAAGCATAGTGGAGCTGGAGCCTCCAAGTCCGTGGACTAAACCCAACGTATGCGCCTAATTAATGAAAGTTTAACCAGTTAAGGTGATAGAAATTTCGAGGACGAAATTTTTATAAAGGGGGGGGGGGGGGTGGAATTGTAACACCTCAAGATTCACCCTTATGTTTATATGTGTTAGTTCTAGCATGTATATGTTTGATATTTACATGTATATGTATATATTATTTCATATGATAATATGTATATTAATATTTGATTATTTGCATTAATATGAGATTGTGTCTCTTAATGTTTTATTTTATAAGTGAATATATGATATGTGATTTTATTAATAGTAAGCGATTAAGAATGATATGATAAGATATCGTGTGATTTAGTATTTAAATAGAGATAGTGTTATTCTTAGATTTTAGCCCCTCAACCAATCATATTTGAGTCCTTATCAATATAGGATCATCCTCTTTTTGTTTATATCTTAAGATATTATCATAATCTCCTAAGGATCCTATCTAGGAATAACTACCTAATATGTCGCTAAACTGCCATTGAACTTTTGATCATCTTATATTCCGATTTATGATTCGATCATTAGACATTAATTTGTATATATTTCTATAAGTTTTCTAACGACACCAAGAAAACCTAAATCGGAAATTTGTAGCTCATGTTATGGTCAAAATACCGAACTATATACAGTTTGGGCTGAAATAGGAACCCGATATGACCCTAACTCATATATATACCATTAGACTCGACCTAAACCTAGTTTACACGACTCCAACACTCATAAATATGCCTCCCTCCTTCCTCTTTGAATCCTTATGATTTTTCTCCCTTAAACTCTCTCTAGGGAACCCGTTCTTACACCGTTCTTCACCGCTTCTTGATAAGAGAACATCGCTACGAATAGGGGTTCGTTGTGCTTACTGTTTGGGACTTTAGAAAAGGTAAAGTTCGTGCACCTTGTCCCTTGTGTTCTTTCTTTCAAGTTCTTGATCTCTTCCTTTTGATTTCTTGATCTTAGAGTTGAACCAAAGTGTCTCTTTGGCGTCCTTAAGGTCGTAGACAAGCGCTGGTGAGACGAGACCCTAGTGGATCTTCTTTATTCTTTTGAAACGCGAACCTCGTACCAGGTATGGGAGAAGAATAGTGTATATACTAGGCTAGGGAATAGCATAAGATGAGGGGTTCCCATAGCCCCGTTTATTGTCGTTATAATGGATTGAAGTCATGATCTACTTGGTTGTATGACTGAATTTTTAATATGTTTAATTGGATTAATTGGTATGCCTATTTGTAATAATTATTGAGTCGTTCATGATGTGGTATGCCTATTGAATTGTCTTATGCCATGAGTTTTGGTTGAACTGGTATGAATACCCATGATTATGAATGTTGTTGTTATGACATGGATTATGTTGATCACATTGACTGGATATGTTGTTGATGATGATGTTACCGTTATGTTGAATATGTTAATAAGACTCTAATTGACTTAATTAGGACTCTTAGTTAACAGAGGAATTAAGGGATTAATTCCCCAAGCTTCATATGACATGAACTGTGTTAGTGAGGGGTGAAATTTCATGCCGAATGTTTTAGTTAAGACCCTAGGATCTGATTTGAGAGAATTAGGGAGCCTAAACTCCAAGAACACATTAAATTCTGCCCAGAAAAGTATGGCCCTACCCAGGAGCACGGACGTGCTAAAGGTCGTGCTCCCAGTTAAATTCTGGAAAACAGGCCGCACATTTTGCACGGTCGTGTAGGACGGTGAGCACGACCGTGCTCCACTTAAGTGGCAGCACGACCGTGCTGGGGGTTTAGTACGCTCGTGCTTCCCCCTACTGGTCAGAACTTAAGATTAATGAATTAAAGGGGTGTTTACCCCAATTATCCCCGGATGATGTAATAATACACTAATCAAATGATAACAAGTTAGATAACTAAATTAAAGATTAATTAATATAACTGAGACTAATAAGCTGGTTAAGTCAGTACCCGATGGGTTACCGCATGTTGTCACGCTTTGGTGCTTTTTGGCCAAAGTGCTCTCGATGCTTTTTGGTCAAGATGTTGTTATGTTGGACCTTGGTGCTTTTTGGCCAAGAGGGCCTTGAGCCCACATTGTGGGTCTAAGGTGTTAATGTTGATGTTGGTGATAAGTCTTTGGTGCTTTTAGGCCCAAGAAAAGGAGGTGGTTGCCTTGTGTGTTGTCGTACCATTTGCATAGAGCAATGGAGTTGATGTTGATGGGGATGTTCAACATAGGGGAGGTCGTCCTAGTTATGATAATCTGGCCCAAGTCTCGGGTGGTTCACCCATGGTTTGGTGAACCGTGGCCCCCGAGGTGGCGTATCCAGTTATGATACGTCGGCTATCCAAGGGGTTCCTCCATGGTTTGGGGAACTGCCGGTGTTGGTGCTTGTTCGCCAATACGGTTATGTAACTCTGAAGTTGACTTCCTGAGTTAGTTGGATCCACATGCATTGATGGAGTAGTGGAGTAGGGTTGCATTACACTGCATAGCAAATGTTGGATGATTAACATGTTGTTATGGTATTATATGATGATGCATAAATATTGTATGTTGTTATATTGCTATGCCATGCTATGATGTATGTTCATCTTATTCCCTATTCCCATGTCGTTATGTTTACATGATTTCTTACTCCCTGCTTTCCTGTTTCTGCTGTTACATGTATTTCCTTATGTAGAGGACGGTGAGCAGCCAACGGAGGAGTGACTCGGAGGAGCCGCGACTCTAGTTAGAATGTTGAGTTATAGTTGTTAGTTTTGTTAGTTGTTTAGTTTGTTTCCGTGATGTATCCGGATTTTGGTTATACCAGCTCTGTATATGACATCGGGATTGGGTTTTTCTTTATCTGTCTTGTTTATGTTTTACTGTTTTAAAACTGTTATTTCCGTGTTGTTTTTGTTGAGATGTGAAACCTTTTTATCCAAGTTTTTATTTTTTTCAAATAAATTCATGTTTCATAATTACCTCTTTTAAGTAAATGTTTTATATTAAGATGCGGGGTAGAAGGGTGTCACATAAATAGTTAGGCGTGATGGTGGGCCCTCTATCATAGTATCAGATAGAGACCCGAGGTTTACCTCTACGTTCTGGGATAGTTTGCAGCATGCTTTTGGGACAAAGCTTAGGCTTTGTTCATCTTACCACCCACATACTGATGGGCAGTTTGGGAGGACCATCCATTCCTTAGAGGACTTGTTGAGGGCTTGTGTTCTAGAGCAGTCTGGTGGTTGAGACAAGTTTTTATCCTTGATAGAGTTCACCTACAACAACAGCTTCCATTCTAGCATTGGGATGACACCTTATGAGACTCTTTATAGGAGGAGATGTAGGACACCCTTGTGTTGGAATGAACCTACTGATAGTGTGGTGTTAGGGCCAGAGATAGTCCAAGAAACAACAGAAAAGATCCCAATGGTTCAGGAAAAGATGAGAGTTGTACAGAGTAGGCAAAAGAGCTACCATGACAAAAGGAGGAAGGCGCTCAAATTTCGGGAAGATGATTATGTATTCTTGAGAGTTACCCCGACGACTGGGGTTGGTAGAGTGATGAAGGCGAGGAAACTTACTCCGAGGTTCATTGGTCCTTACCAGATCCTTAAAAGAGTCGACGAAGTCGCCTACTAGATAGCCTTACCACCGCTCTTGTCCAATATCCATAATTTGTTTCATGTATCTCTACTCAAAGTATATCCATGACCCTAGTCACGTGATAGTACCCGATGCAATACAGTTGAAAGAGAACTTGATGTTTAAGGTGTTATCCCTTCGAGTCGAGGATATGAGACACCCTGTTGTGCCCCGTTATTTTATTAAATTTAAACCTCATTTGTTAAATACTTAATGGCGCGTGTAACATGGAAAATGCGTAAAAATTAAAACTTAAGTTGATCAACATACAAATTTAATATAATTAAGCACCACACTATATTTATGTTACAACTACACCCATATAACTCGTACACATAATACCAAAACACTGTTTAGGGTATCCTCTCAGTAGGATCCCTTAAAGGTATACATTTTAAACAAAAAGACATAACCAGCGGAAAAATATAAAATATCTTAATATACTGGTCATAAACATCTAAACTCTATCCTCATGGATTACAGCTCTTCCTCCAGCCTCTGGTTTGTAAGGAGTTCCATCTAACTCCTCAACAAATTGCTCCGCAGAGTCTTCTCGTACGATCACATAATAAATAAAGACATAACATACATAAAATACAGGGGATAAGAAACAGTTCTATCATCAAAAGCGGAAAAGAATACATAGCTCATAATATAACAACTGGCATACACACACACCATTTAGAAACAACAAACATCCTTACTTTACTACTTCATACTTTACCCTCAACTTATGCAACTTAAATCTATATGCTGACACGGCCACTACCAATCTTGTCACCATCCCCCATTACCGTTAGGGATGTTAGTCAGTAGTCCAAGCAACGCGTTCCCAAAATCAATACACACCCCCATTACCGTTAGGGTGTTCAACCAAGGAATGAAACTATTCCCCCCCAATTCCGTTGGAGAATAATTGTACCATACAAAAGTATCCCCATTACCGTTAGGATAGTTGTTTGGGTACACACTCCCATTACCTCTAGAGTGTTCATTCAAGTATTGACACTATTTCTCCTATTACCGTTAGAGAATAGCTGCACATCCTAATTCTAAGTTGGAACGGTCTAGCGAGGACTTCGGACCTCGTGTATCATAAACACACGGTTGTGAACAAAAATACAAATACCTGAACCTCATCAATAACGTCCTAATGCCTCAAGCTCCCATCATAGCCTCAACTCACAATCTATGACACCTCTCATTTTTAAAATAATCACTTGAAGCTAGGCACCTCTAAAACCAAGTTATTCTCTCACCAAAATCAATGCCTCCCACAATACATATTTTTAATTAATAACCAACTAAGCAGAAAGTAAAACCAGGCAGATCATGCATAATACATTAATCATCACAATATGCTAATATCACAGAATATCACCTAAAGCAATTTATAATCAGTTTAACATGGATAAATCCATAATTCCCAAATCATCATTGATATTTTATAAAAGCAATCAATGTGATTTTGGTCTTGTCAATTACTCGACCACCGGTAGGGTTTAGGTCACCCTACACAATTATTATACTATAAGCTACTTATCCAATCCGACGATAGGTTGGTTTTTTCCCCCACCTTAAAGATGTTCAGGAATTTTTAGGCACTTGTCAGTACACAATCAACTCCCATCAGAGTTCCTAGAGAGTAATTTCTGTTTCTTCCAAGCAAGTACGAGCACGAACGACAACCCAGAGAGTCGGTTCAAACATAGAAACAGCCAGACAATTCACCAAATTAATTTATCAACAATCACACTATAATTATAACTCAATAACATAATTAATTTCTCAAAAACTCATTGTTTTAAATCAAAACATATTTTAGGGTTTTTAGGCTCAACATGAAAATTGGGGAAAAATCAATTTAACAAGAGATTGAAAAATTTGATTTAGGGAGACACTTAATCATGCTCCCAATTTCATAAAACACCAATTTAATTTCAGATTGTGAGAGATAAAATCAAAACCTAGGGTTAGTGTTTGAGGAATAAAATTAGGGTTCTTGAATCTGAACAAAGGAGGTGAGAAAATCACTTACCTAAGGAAGAAGGTGAGCTTGTGGTGGTGCTGTGGTGGTTGACCGGCGGCGGACGGTGGTTGTGGCGGTGGTTCATTCTCTGTGATAACCAAAAAGAGAGATAGATCAACCCAAGGAAAGAAGAAGAATAATAAGAAAGAGAAGGAGCTCACATCGTGGAAACCACCATGAAGAGGCGGCAGCGAAGCTCACCTTGACGGAGAGTGCGGTTTCGCGCTACAGGAATAGCTGAGGCGCAATATGAACAGTGACACTAACCAGGCGTGGTGTCGCGCGGTCGGAGCTACGGCTGGCGATGGTTGCGGCATGGGTCGCGACTGGCGGGGTTGGGCGGCGCGCAGTTGTGCAGAGTGGAGGAGATGAGACTTTGGTTTTTGAAGTTGTCGATATTAGAAGAGAAAAAAAGGGTGTTATGCTGAGGAAGAAGAAGAAATCGAGTAATAAGATAAAAGGAAGAGAGATAAATTAACTTCTTCACTAAGTTTTATAATGGGGTAATTAATTAGGATCTTAGGAGTATTAGAGACATTAACAAGTGTAGGTATTTTATCAAAATATTTTATTCAAGAAAATTCATAGTGAGTTATTGTTGATCTGACATATTTTTCTTATCTGACCGGTACAAAATGTACTGTCAGTGGAAACACAAACCGGTTTCCATTTGAATTTTCAACCCAAAATTTTACGGTAACTCTCTACGATAAAGTTAAGCATGAATAAGATTTTGTTTTATCCAAAATCATTTTCTTGACCTTTGATTAAAATATAATAATTATATTTTAATCGGCTAAACAACGTAATTAAAAACAGACTGTTACATTACTACCCCTCTAAAAAAAATATGTCCTCGAAATTTACGTACCTTAGGAAAGATGTGGATATTGTTGTTGTATATCCGCCTCGTGTTCCCAAGTAGCATCTCCAACCATATGACCTTAACCAAAGGAATCTGTCTACCACGAAGTTCGTTAATCCGTCTATCTGCTATCCTTACAGGTAAAGTTTCATACTCTAGATTCTCTCGCAGTTGTATAGACTCAGACTCAATAACATGTGAATGATTAGGATAATACTTTCTCAACTGAGACACGTGAAAGACGTCATGAAGATTAGCAATGTTAGGTGGTAATGCAATATGGTAAGCTACTGAACCAATCCTTTGAAGAATCTGGAAAAGTCCGATGAATCTAGGAGTAAGTTTTCTAGATTTTACAGCTCTACCAATTCCAGTTTTAGATATTTTAAAAATAAATTTTATATATATTAAATTATTTTTATTATTTTTATAAACAAAATTCAGAATCATAATTTTTAATATTTTTCTCTCTCATATACAATTAATATAATCATTTTTATTTTCCCCCTCTCAAGTTTTTTTATCAGTTTTATTTTAATAACTATAAGTGAGAAATAATGATACGATTTCGGCAAGTATACCCAGTCGTACCAAGTAATATGGTGATGAGATCGGATATCGTCCTCAGGGATCGCGGACAAGTACCACTTCGCAAATTGAACTACTATCTAGGCGATTGTTTGGATGGAAGGGAGTTCTAACATGTAGCAAACAAACAAGAATAAAATGTTTTTGTTCTTTTAGGAATTTTGACAAACACTTAACAAGCAATAGAGATGAGATAAACAAATGAATGAAATTGTCAGGGTTAGACTATGCTAATCGTCCCATGATTGCAATGACATGATTAATAACACAATTCCTAATTCAATTATTACAATCAAATCTTCTGAAATACTCAAACCCTAATGTCTTAGGTGGAATGAGCCTAAAACCCCAAATAAAATCCTAATGTCTTAGGTGAATTAACCTGAGATTTTGCATAAAGAATCAAGATTTATAAGATTGCAAGTATCCCAAGACCTATGTCTAGGTTCATGAACTACTTGCCATTTGATTCATGAGCATGCCTTAACATCAATCTTTCAATTGTCTATCAAGGCAACAATTCATTCCTAGGATGATCAGGCAAAGGAAAGCATTAAGCATGGAATCAAATACTCATAAAGAAAGAGGAAATTGTATTACAATCAAATCATGTTACAACCAAGTTTAGAAAAGCCATCATCTAACCCCAACAAAAGGGGGTTTAGCTACACATAATCAAAGGGAAAAACAAAAGAAAAGAAATAGAGATGAAGGAAGGAAGGAACTCCATGGGAGGATCCACAGCAGCCACAACAGCCAGAGAGTATGTTTTAGGGTTCAGGATCCACTTTCTGTTCTGCTCAGATGTCTTTTTATAGAATAGGTGCGCGTCACGACCGTGATGGCCATCACGGCCAGGCCGTGACGTGTTCTGCCTTGGGCACGCCTTCAAATTTTGATCCGTCATGGCCGTGACACTCATCATGGGCAGGTTGTGATCGGTTCTATTTGGTTCATCTAGCAGGTCACGACCGTGACCAATTCTGACTTTTGGAGGTCTGGTTCAGCTGACAGGTCATGGCCGTGATAGCCATCACGGCTAGGCTGTGACAGCTTCTGACTTTTGGCTTCTTTCTCTTCAGTTATTGCTCCATCACGATCGTGATGGTCATCACGGCTAGGCCGTGATGGGCTCTGCTTGGCTCATTTTCTTCTCTTTTTAGGCTCTATCTTCATCCAAACTTCATCATGACTAAATCTTGGGCATGTAATCATAAATTCCTGCAAAACAACACACAAAACCGCCTCACTTGTTCCAAGATAAAAACTAACTAATAATCAAATTAAGTATGCCTAAACTATACGAAAATGCATGCAAAATGTACATGAAATATGAGGTGAAATCACACTCATCAAATCACCCCAAGCTTAAGATTTTGCTTGTCCTCAAGCAATCACTAAGGCCAGAAGAGATAAATAATCAAAGCACAGATAGTGAACCAAGAACCCGAGAAGCTGATTCAAGTAACAGGCATATTCAATTAATTCAGCAAGAGACGATTAATTTCAAGTCCAATTAGACGCTTAGGTTTCCTAGATTCATATTCTCACTAATTCGGGCACTCTTTCTCACCTCACTCAAGTGTTTAGGGATATGTAACAATTCGCTCAATTTCCTCAAGGAATGAATTCTACCATAAGCTTGACTATCAACCAAATCTCTACTTTATTAATGAAAACAATTAAGAATCAAAAGGTCTTTTGCTTTGGTTGTAACGGGGCCATGGGATTAATCGTTAGGTGGGGAAATCAAGAAAAGGAAATTTCAAAAGGCTACACAAAATATCAAGCATTGCAAAGCATGACACCTTCTAAAATACCTTTTTGGGTTTTGATTTATTTTTCCACCTTTCTTTTTTTCTTTTCTTTTCATTTCTCACTTTCTTTTTGTCATCCCCTTCTCTATATTTTCTCTTTTATTTTCTTTTCTTTTTTTTTTGATTTGGAGAAGGGGAGATTTTCAATTCAAGAGAAATATTTTTCTGATTTTCTCATCCCATACTTTTTCAACTACCTTTTACCCTTTTTGTAATACTTTAAAAGGTGTCATACCAAGCATATTCATCAAAATAATTGAAGGTACCAATAAAAGTATTTTATTCTTTCAGGCTCAAAATTGGGCAACTAAGGGGTAGCATTTAGTCAATCAAAGCTCAGAAGACTGGAAAAATACCTAGTGCCTCGATCATTTTCAAAAATTTTTAACCTTCAAAACGGTTTCAAGTCAAGTTCTAGAGAATACAATCCAAGAGGAATAAAACATTCTATCACAAAGAATGGGGTAGATTTAGTGAGTACCCTTTTTTGGCTCAAAAATCTCACATTTTAGTAGTTCAGGAATCAATGAGAAACACAAATCTACGGAACCATATGCTAATTATCAACTATCAATGATCATCTCAAGAATTTTTATTTGAAGCCTCATTACAAGAATAAAAAAATTGGGTTCAAGAATTCACTATCTCAAGTTAATTGGCACTAGGTTCTCACAATCGGATGCATAATCTAAGCAAGGGGGTAATCGAATCATGTGATCATGCAAAACTATGCCTATATGAATGCAATATGAACAATGCAAAAATTCATAAAATTTACAAAAATACCCCTACCCAAGCTTAAAAACTTACATTGTCCCCAATGTAAATAATCAAGTTGGAGAGAGGAGAAAGAGAAAAAAAATAAAAATGGAAAAACTCATCGAGGTGGTAGCGGGTGTTGGCTCACATGCCTAGTCAAAGATAGGTTGCAAATTCTGTCACGGCCGTGATCCTTATCACGGGCAGGCCGTGATGCATTCTGGTCCATAGGGGTGGCCTGTCACGACCGTGACCTCCATCACGGCTAGGCTGTGATGCTCTCTGATCTTCAGGGACCTCTCATCATGCCCGTGATGCTGATCATGGGTAAGCCGTGATCCTTTATGGTCTTCACATTAATCTCATCACGACCGTGACCAGTGTCACGGCCTGGGCGTGATGGTTGCTGACTTTGTTTCTCCCTGCCCTTTTGCTCTTCCTTCCTTCTAAGCCTGAAAGCACTTAACAAATCTATTAATTTATGATTTTTATACTCTTGATCTTCTCAAATTATTCAAGAGGTAAAATCAAAAACAAAAAGAAAAGGAAAAGGAAACTTGGGTTGCCTCCCAATAAGCGCTTCTTTAACGTCACTAGCTTGACGGGCAGATGACCTCTAAGAGGGTGTTTTAAGAGGGATGGAGACTTCTTGACGATCAAAGTCTCCTCGAAGGTAGTGCTTGAGCCTTTGCCCATTAACAGTGAACGTGTCTCCGGACAATGGATCTACCAATTCAACCGCACCAAATGGAGAAACTGACTTGACATAGAATGGACCCGACCACCTCGATCTCAACTTGCCCGGAAATAGCTTGAGACGTGAATTAAAGAGCAAAACTGATTGGCCTTATTCAAAATGATTGGGAAGACTGTACTTATCATGCCAAAATTTTGTTCTTTCCTTATAGATTCTTGCACTCTCATATGCCAAGAGTAAGAATTCATCCAACTCATTCAATTGCAGTAGTCTCTTGTCCATGGCCAGCTTCGTATCAAAGTTCAAGGCCTTCACTGCCCAAAAAGCATGATGTTTGAGCTCTACCGGAAGGTGACATGATTTTCCAAACACTAATTGGTAAGGTGACATACCAATAGGTGTTTTATATGCAGTCCGATAGGCCCAAAGTGCATCATCCAGTTTCTTTGCCCAATCTTTCCTAGCATTGTTCAATGTTTTCTCCAAGATCCTTTTTAATTACCGATTGGACAACTCCACTTGCCCACTGGTTTGCGGGTGGTATGGTGTGGCAACTTTATGATTGACCCCAAACTTGGCAAGCACCGCATTGAACTCCTTGTTGCAAAAGTGAGTACCCCCATCACTAATAATGGCTCTAGGGGTTCCAAACTGGGTAAAGATGTTCTTCCTCACAAAACTAACCACCATTTTTGCATCATCTTTCATAGTTGGGACAACTTCTACCCATTTGCTCACATAGTCAACCGCAACCAGAATATACTTGTTGTTGTAGGATGATGGGAAAGGACCCATGAAGTCGATCCCCCACACATCAAAGAGCTCCACCTCTAAAATACCCTTCAAAGGCATCTCATTTCGCTTGGATACACTTCCGGTTCTTTGACACTTGTCACACTTCATTACCCAAGCTCTAGAGTCTTTAAAAATGGTGGTCCAAAATAACCCGCTTTGCAAGATATTCATGACGGTTCTCTCACCACCAAAGTGTCATCCATAAGGTGAGTTGTGGCAGTGAGTCAAAACCCCATTAACCTCTTCTTCCGGAATACATCTTATAAGAATTCCATCTGAACCTCTTTTGAAAAGGTAAGGCTCATCCCATACATAGTATTTAGCATCATGGATGAGCTTCTTCCTTTGCTGTGCATTGAAGTCCTTCGGAATCTTGTTTGCGGCCTTCTAATTTGCAATGTCCGCAAACCAAGGTGCCACTTGCACCATAAACAACCTTTCATTCGGGAATTCTTCCTGAATTGGCAACTCATCTTTTACTTGAACATCTGCTTGTGGAAGCCTAGACAAATGGTCGGCTACCACATTCTCCACTCCTTTTTTGTCCTTTATATTCAAATCAAACTCTTGGAGCAATAGTACCCACCTAATGAGCCTTGGCTTGGCATCCTGTTTAGTCATCAGATACTTCAAAGCAGAATGGTCAGTGTAGACAGTATTTTTAGAGCCAATCAAGTAAGATCTAAACTTATCAAATGCAAATACCACAACAAGCAATTCTTTTTCAATCGTGGTATAGTTTAATTGAGCATCATTCAGCACACGACTGGCATAGTAAATAACATACAACACTTTATTTTTCCTTTGACCCAAAATGGCTCCTACCACATAGTCGCTTCCATCGCACATTAACTCAAATGGCAAACTCCAATCTGAAGGTGCAATGACTGGTGCGGTGGTGAGTTTTTCTTTTAAAAGCTGGAAATCATGCATGCAATGATCATCAAACACAAAAGGAGTATCAACTACCAAAATCTTGCACAAGGGTTTCACAATCTTTGAAAAGTCTTTTATAAATCTCTTATAGAAACCTGCGTGCCCTAGGAAGCTTCTAACACCTTTTACGTTGATGGGAGGGGGAAGTTTTTCGATTACTTCAATTTTTGCCTTATCAACTTTTATCCCCCATGATGAAATCTTATGACCAAGAACTATACCTTCTCTAACCATGAAATGACATTTTTTCCAATTTAAAACAAGGTTAATTTCTTGGCATCTTTTCAAAACCCATGCAAGATTTTTCAGACAATCATCAAAAGAATTACCAAATACAGAAAAATCATCCATAAATACCTCAATGAATTTTTCAGTCATATAAGAGAATATGGTCATGCACCTTTGAAAAGTGGCGGGTGCATTACACAACCCGAATGGCATCCTCCGGTATGTATAGACGCCATAGGGACAAGTGAAAGCGGTCTTCTCTTGGTCCTTTGGATCAACCACAATATGGTTATACCCTGAGTATCCATCAAGGAAGCAATAAAAGGCATGGCCCACCAATCTCTCTAACATTTGATCAATGAAGGGAAAGAGAAAATGATCTTTTCTGGTGGCCTCATTCAATCTTCTGTAATCAATACACACTTTCCATCCAGAAATGGTCCTTGAGGGAATGAGTTCATTTTTATCATTTGCAACCACCGTCATCCCCCCTTTCTTAGGGACAACTTGGACCGGACTCACCCAAGTACTATCGGAGATTGGATAAATTATACCCGCATCTAGAAACTTCACAACCTCCTTCCTTACAACTTCTTTCATGTTTGGGTTGAGTCTTCTTTGGGGTTGTCTAACCGGCTTGAAGTTTTCTTCCAAAAGGATTTTGTGCATACAAAATGAGGGACATATCCCTTTCAAGTCGGACATAGACCACCCAATTGCGGATTTGTGCTCCCTAAGCACTCTCAACAACTTCTCTTCCTCTAAGGAGCTCAATCCGCTACTAATGATCACCGAGAATGAAGAATTCACTCCAAGGAAAGCATAACGGAGATGGGATGGAAGTTCCTTCAACTCTAGCTTAGGTGTCTCACCCTTGTCTTCAATTCGCACATCCTCCACAACTTTGTCTTCATCATTATTCACAACTAGACAAGCCTCAAGGGATTTAACCATGAACTCAACTTCTTCCTCACATACCTCTTCTTCTACATTTTCAACCATAAGAGCCGCTTCCAATAAATCTTCAAAAGTTTGTTGCACACTCTTGTCAGTCAATGAATCAACAAGGTCCACACTCATACATGTATCTTTGTCGCTTGGATGTTTCATTGCTTCAAAAACATTGAAGGTGACCTTTTCAACTTGGACTCTAAGCGCCAACTCCCCTTGATTTACATCGATCAAAGCCCTACCCGTGGCTAGGAATGGTCTTCCAAGAATCAATGGAGTCTCACTATCTTTCGCTATATCCAACACCACAAAGTCTGCCGGAAAGATGAACTTGTCTACTTTTACCAATAAATCCTCCACTACACCATAAGGATACGTAATGGAGCGATCCGCCAATTGGAGAGAAATCCCGGTTGGCTTGACTTCACCAATTCCCAACTTCTTGGAGATGGAGAGAGGCATAAGATTGATGTTTGCACCAAGATCACATAAGGCTCTTCCAATGTTCAAATGACCAATAGCACATGGGATAGTAAAGCTACCCGGATCCTTCATCTTCACCGGTAACTTCCTTCGGAGTATGGCACTGCATTCTTCCGTGAGCATGACCGTCTCCTCCTTCCACTTCCTCTTGTTAGTAAGAATCTCCTTCATAAATTTGGCATAGGAAGGTATTTGTTGAAGAGCTTCGGCAAAAGGGATGTTGATTTGCAGCTTTTTGAACACATTGTGAACCCCTAAATTTGTCCGGGTATTTTATCATAAATAAATAAAAATGCCAAGGAAAATAATTTGTTTGTTATTGGCCCATTTTGTTTTGTTACAAGATTATTTTTGGATCCATCATCTGGCCCACTTCATTTTGGCCCAACATTTAACTTTTGATAATAAACCCAATAGTTGAAGAAATGTCTGATTTCTTGGTTATTTTTAAGAAAAGTTAAATTTAAAAAAGAAAAAAAAAAGGAAAAGAAAAAAGAAAAAAGAAACTCTGAGTCCCTTCCCTGCAACATCTACCCTCTACTGTTGGTCTTTCTCCTCCAGCTTCCATCTTTAACCAACATGTACCCAAGCCACTTTTGAATATAACAAGAATCAGAACTCAGATGGGGGCTGCTCAAGGATGCGGTGCAGTAATCGGCAAGATGGTAACCTCTGCAACACTCAAGTTTGCAAGGTCCCAATGACATTGAGAAGAGTTCATCTTCTTCTATAAAAAGACCCAACAGAGACAACAAAGGGGGGATTAGAAGCAAAAAAAATAAAAAAAAAACCAAGAACACAACAACAAGAACAACAGAGGAGAAGAATGAGGGAATATCAAGAAAAACCTCTTTCTTTCTTTCGTTCTTTTTTCCTTCCTCCTCCCTGCATCATCCCCTTCCTCTCATTCTTCATTTTCTTCAACAAAACCAGCAGCAACAAAACAAAAAAAACAAAAACAAAAAAAAACAAAAAAAGGTCACACCCACACCACTCTCCTTCTTCCTCTCACCGTAAGAAGCTCTAACCTCATCTCCTTTCCTCTCTTGCACCGGCCGCTCCGCCCAGTCTCCACCGACCGCTGACCGCCACTCGCCGTCGCAGGGAGGAGAAGACCGCGTCGCCAGCTCGGGTCTAGCTCATCCTCACCGCCGCAACGCTGCCCTGTTCCGTCATCCCATCACCGCCTCGAGTCTGGATCTGGAGCCAGCAGCGAGCTTGAGACCCTCCTCTTCCTGCTCGGACCAGTCGTCGTTGTTCCGCTGCGGTGGTTGCAGATCCCGTACCACCGTCACCACCGTGAACAGAATCGCATCAAGTCCCCCTCCTTTGCGCCGTCTGCACGTTGTTGAGTTAGGGTAACGTTGCTGTTGGGGTTTATAACTTGTCTCATGACTTTCATTTTTTGCTTCTGATTTGCTTTGTCATTTGAGTTGGGCTTGTATTGTGTGGGCTTATCATGATGTGCATGCTTGTTTTTTCATTTTATGTGTGTAATTTTTAGTCAAAAATAAAAATAAATCAAACTTAAAAATAAAGATAAACTATAAGTTAGCTATTGGGTTTCTTTCTTTTATTAGGTTTTAGATATTTGATCCAAAGTTAAAATAAACCAGAATGCAAGATGTTTTATGTGAAGTTAAGAATTTTATTTTATTTGATCATAACTATTATATGAATACATATGTTTATTTTATAGAATGCAAATATTGTAATGTTAAAATAACAGGGTTATCTGAGATAACGTCTTGTTAATCCTTATCTTTTATGACACCTGAGTTGTGACAACTTAATAAAAATTCTCCCCAATAAAATCTTTTTTAAGAAAATAAAATCAAAACAAAATCAAAATTAAAATCAACCAACCAATCAAATTTTTCAAAAGAACTATGTGGCTTTGAGTTTCCCATCGCACCCGGGAATACGTAGGAGCAAGATAAATCATCTTGTCAGGCCAAAATTAAATTTTCCTTTTTTTGTATCCCTTTTTTATGTTAAAATAATTAATCAAAAAATTAAACTTTTCTATTTTTAGGGATGCTCTATGGACACGGTGCCATGTTCAGTCCCTTAGACTTGAGGTCGCCCTGTGGACCCATGTGCCACGTTCAACCTCATTTAATTTTTATAAACAATAAATTTAAATACAAAAATTAATAAAAATTTAAAATATTAAAAATCAAAAAAAATAATTCTTTCTTGTAAACAATTTTTGGGGTAAAATAATATTTAAAAGGTTATTAAAATGGTTTTTGCACAATTAACTTGAGGTACCGTTTTTTAAACGAGCAATGTGGGGTGCTAATACCTTCCCTATTCGTAATTGACTCCCGGACTCATATCTCTTTTTTTAGACCATTTTTCCTTAAAATAATTGGGTTTTCTAAGATTTTCCCAATAAAAATCTTAGTGGCGACTCCTCTGTTTTTTCATCCCTTTTCGCGGCTCCCGGACGGGACGGTCGCGACAGTGGCGACTCCACTGGGGACTTTGAGAGTCAGGCCGATCATAGTTGGTTGTGCAATTTTTTTTTCTTAAAAAAACATCTTTGAAAATATTTGTTTTACCCTTGTTGTTTTATTTCTTTTTTAATGCTTCCATAACTGCTTTTGTATATTCTTGCAACCTTAGGGTAGAGAACTTTTGTATTTGTGTTGTTTGTTCCCTTTGCAGGTTTGGGGTAGTTTTATTTTAGTAGGTTTTTGTGAAGGTTTGTGTTCTCCCATCACACACATCACTATCACAACTTGCACACACTTTTGGCTCTATACCCAAGCTTGCTCAAAACTCAAGGATTAGGCGGTGTCTCGACATTGTCATTGAAGAGGTCTCGTACCTCCCTGACATTTGTTGATTCACCACTCAGGTTGTACCCGATATCATGGGATGGTCATATTGAGAGGGTTTATCCCTACTTGTGACTAGATTCATGAGTCGGATCCTTATCTTTCGGGATAGGGGCAATCTGGGAACCATGGCTTTTAGAAGTCAAGACCCTACCTGATTTTCACTGATAGAGCAAACTTAGTAGCCAACCTATTTAGAGTTATTACCTTAGGTTTGTCCAACCCTAAGTTTTACCCAATTTAGGACAAAGGGAGCATACTCTTTCTCTCTCTCCATTTTTTTTTTCCTGGCATCATAAACATAAATTGCCATGCACATACATATTTATTTTGAAGTTTTCTAAAAAAGGAAAAAGGGGGCGACACATCGTCGCTCCAAGCCTGAATGACATGTTCGAATATTATTGCACTTCTAATAAGCGGTGTGTCATAGTGAAGGTAGTGCATTGACAGCATACCCGACATAGGGTTCCCAACCCTACTGGGGTTCATGCAACATGAAGCATGTAGGGCATTTTTTTCGTGTGTTTCATTTCTAATTTTTTCTTTATTTGTGTTTCTTGACAGGAAGACCTTAGTATTAATCTTATAGCAAAGAATGGAAGGTCCTAGCATCGGAAAGAGTACTAGCAATACAAGCAGTTCCAAGAAGAACATCAAGATCGACGTGACACTCAATGATGTTCATAGCTTATGGGAAATTAGTCAACAAATGTCAGAAAAGGCACGTTCGAACTTTAACAACAAGTACGGGAGGATACTAGATCTATTACGTATTCCGGTGGATGCCCCCGCTCTAAGTGCATTCGCTTAGTATTGGAACCCAACTTTGAGATGTTTTGAATTGCCTGACCTAGATATAACTCCCACCATAGAGGAGTATGCTTACATGCTGAGATTGCCTATCCAAAAGGAATCACGTGTCTATTTGTATTATGGACAATCTGTGGCAGATGGGAAGATAACAAGTCTGTTGGAACTTAAACCGGAACAATTGGATAAAGTGGAAAAAGGAAACACTACAGGCTTGAAGAGGCGATTCTTGGAAGGTTACCTTAGGGAGTTGGCTCAACAACAACGATGGGTTCTTTTTAATAGATTGTTGGCTCTCCTTATCTACGGACTGGTGCTTTTTCCCTTTATTCCGGATGTGATTGATCGATCAGCCATGGACGTCTTCTACAGAGTTGAGGAATATGGGGTGAATTTAGTCCCTGCTATCCTAGCTGAAACTTTTCTCTCACTACAAGTGTGTCATCAGAATCAACAAGGAAAGTTGCGATGCTGTGCACCAATGTTATATGTTTGGATTATGACTCACTTGTATGCTGGAAACAAAATTGATAGAACGGACGACCCATTGAAAGGATTCATTCGCATGCCGCTAAAGTCACGCAAACTATATGAATGGAAACAAGAGTTTGATCAGGTTGACTCATGTTCATTTAGATGGATGTGCCCATGGTACAATGGAGATTCAGTTATATTCAGTTGTGGAAGTTTCCCGAATGTCCCATTGATGGGACCCAGAGGATGTGTGTCATATTCACCAGCTCTAGTAATGTGCCAACTCAGGTGGACACAAGATGAACCCCCAAAAGAGCTGCTTGGTAGAGCATATTTCCTATATCAAGAATGTGAAAGCATCAAGAGTCGGACAATGGCAATAAGGTCAGCATGGAACAATATTCACATAAACGGGCGTGATGAGTTAGGAAGGTGGATCATAGCTCGAACAAAAAGATATGAAGCATGGAGAGAGGCAAGAAGGGGGTGTCCTTCAAAACCGGAACCCCCACCCAGTGCGGAAAACAATCCTATTACAGAAGATCAAATGCTGGAAAAAATTGAAATTCTAAAAGCTCAGATGGGGGTTTTGGATGAAAAGAACCAAGTTACAGAAGTAACTATCGTCAAGCTCCAAAGCCAGGTGCAAAAACTGAATTTACAAATCGAGAATTTGAGAAGTGAATGTGTCGATTCCTACGAAGCCCCAAGTCGCATGAAAAGGGCAAGAAAAGAAAAAGAAGCAGTGATCCAAGAGTTGCAAGCAAAGGTGGAGTGTCAAGAAAACACGCTAGTCAGAATTCTAAAGAAGAAAGAAGAGCTTGAGTGGGGCGTAGGGATTCATGTCGAAACAATACAGATACTAAAAGAGAGAGTTGGATCTCTACAAGAATCCTTGGCCCAGACCGAACTTTACTCTGATCGAGGATGGAACGAAGCTGCCAGATATCGTCAATTATTAACAGAAGCTAATGAAAGGGAGAATTGGCTCAGGACCAAAATGCAAGAAAATGAAAGAGGAGAAGCTCAACGTCACGCAGAATGGGTAAAGGGATGGAAATTGGTTGTAAGGGATGTGATCTATGAAAGGGAAGCATGGAGAAGAAAATATGAAGACATGATTGGTAGAATTCAATATCATACTTCCCAGTTGGTGGATCGATTTGAAGAAGTATCAATTCAGGTCTATAAGAACCCTTTCCTCCAAATACCACCAGAGGTGACTGAGTTCTTCAAGCATTTTGGGAAGCTTGCAAAGGGATTCAGGAAAAAGAAGATGAAGCTCTTGGTATAGTATTTTGAGATCCCCAAAGATGGGTTAGAAATATGAAAACTCTCGATGTATTGTTTTTCTAGTTGACCAAAGACTCATGTTTGTATTGCAACATCCATCCAATGAAATAGAAGTTTTCATCAATTTTTTTGTGGAATGCTCTCTCTTTTTCCAGATGATATCTGTCGAGGAGTGAATTCTCCCTTAGATACTTCATCAACTATATTTTTACCCTAAAAATGATGTGTTTTCCGCGTAAAAATATGGGTATCATCAAACAATAACATTGCTAGTACAGATGTGGTCTATCGAGGAGTGAATTCTCCCTTGGACTCGACATCAACTGCAGTCAAGCTAGAGGGAATTATACCACTAGATTTGATTGCGGGATGAGTATTCTTGCTATAAGTCTATGCGACAGTCTTCCTCTCAAAAATGGAGTTTAATTGGTTTATGCTCTTTCTTTTGATTTTATTCATTTATTCTTTCTTTTATTAAATAAAACAGTGTGGTTTTTGAACAATTGCTCCAAGACACCCTTATCGCACTCGATCACAGGCAAGAGCCATGGCGGATGAACTAGAAGAAGTTCAAGTGATCAGGGATGAAGTCAGTCAAATCAAGGATCAGATGGCTAAGATGATGGAGGTCCTACAAGAAATGCAGAAGGAGAAGAACATAGAGGAGAACCCTCCAGCCTCGAACGAAGGACAGCCAGCCACACCTCTCATCCCGCCAGGTTTTTCTCATATTCCTATTCAAGGTTTCAACCAACCAGGGGCCATGATGCCTCTCAACCCAACTCGTTTTTCATTTGACCCGAACAATCCCCCATACGGTTTGCCTCGTGCGTTTGTACCACCAACAGCCCCCAATCCACAAGATGGTATTCAGAACTCCGAACACATCACTCGAACACAAATCCCCACCAATGCTGTCGAAATACCTCAAGCACAAAATGTCAACCCTACAGATGGTAACACCCCGATAGTGACACCTTCTGTCAATCCAAGGCCCCCACCATACACCCTACATTAGGGACCCCAGGGGGCTCAAATGATGCCAAACTTCGGTTCCTCCTCCATGCCATATTCATTTCCCCATAATATGTACGGAGAAGCTCCGGTGAATCAGTCGGGAGGGGATTCCCAGTCTAAAGAAAAGCTGGAAGTATTAGAAGAAAGATTGCGGGCCATTGAAGGGGTAAATAGTTATGGTCTTCGGGATGCCTCGGAACTCTATCTGGTGCCAAATGTTGTAATTCTGCCGAAATTTAAGGTGCCTGATTTTGAGAAATATCGGGGAACCACTTGTCCCAGAACCATTTGACCATGTATGTTAGGAAGATGGCGTCACATGCCCGAGATGATAAACTCTTGATTCACTTCTTCCAAGACAGCTTGACCGGGGCAGCTTCAAATTGGTATACGCATCTCGAGCGGGCACACATCCGATCCTTCAAAGATCTAGCAGATGCATTCCTGAAGCAGTACAAGTACAATGTTGACATGGCTCCCGATAAGATGCAACTCCAAAATATGTCAAAAAGGGATGTAGAGATGATGAGCCTCTGGTTGACTGGTTTTATAACTAGAAAAACCTTGGTTTTGTGCTAATTTTATATCAATTTCACCCAAATTAGACTAGATTGTCTTTAAGCATCATTTTGAGTATGTAAAGTATTTTTAGGTTAATTTAGTTGATTTAGAGTTAAATAAAGCACTTATGCTATTTTCTATTTTCAGGTTAATAAAAGGAAATAAATCTGGAGCTTTCGCCCCGCGAGTAGACATTCACCTCGCGAACCTGAAGGTGACTGTGCCAGGAAATTTGCAACCTTTCTGTGTCGCCCCGCGAATAGATGACTCGCCTCGCGAGAGTGAAGACCAGAAGTCATGACCTTTCCATTCCTCGCCACGCGAGTCGTTCTTCGCCTCGCGAGAAGATCAAACGCTGAAGACTGTTCGCATTATTCGCCTCGCGAATGTGTGCTCGCCTCGCGAGTCAGCGGAGTCCAGAAGTTGTATATAAGTCTGTTTAGGCAGAACTGAAGAGTTGGCTAGTTGTTAGCTAGTTAGTCAGTAGTTAGTCTTTTGTTTTCTCTTTAGTTTATTGTTTGCCTTTTTGTAATGGAGAACTAGTCTCCTTGATTAATCTACTAGGATTGGTTTCCATTACTACGCTTGAGGTTTTGTAATTCCTGTTTTATTTACTTTTCTCTTTTCAATACGATGCTATATGTTTCTTTTTGCTTAATTCAGGAGTGTATAGTGTTGTGTTGATTCATTTCGGTGATGTTATGTTCCTATACTTAATCACGTTTGCTTAATTCGCGTGTGTTCATTCATGTTTGCTTAGTTCATGAGGGCTTAACCCCGTTTGCTTAATTCGGGAATATGAACATATATCCGTAGTAGTGGTTTCGCTTGTAAATTGTTGCTACAACCGGGAGGGGATTAGAATCTGCTTAGGGCTTGGAATTTACATGAACCAATGATAGTGGGAAACCGAGAACAGTGGGTTAATCGTCTTTAGTTTATTTGTTAATCTCTTAAACTGCTTGTTTTTATTGCTCTGTTTCTATTTTGTTTCTTATTTGAATTCACTCCAACCCCTCAAAACTGATTTTCTGTTAATAATAACAACACCTAAGAGTCCTTGAGAGACGATACTCGAGTTGTCGCTTCCCTATCTACATTATTTTGTAACGCTTGTTCTTTTTGGCGCGTGGCGACAGCGCGACCAAAAATTTGCGCCGTTACCGGGGACTCTTGTTGTGTTATTAGCAGGAAAAAAAATTCTTTTTGCTGAATTTGTCTGGTTATGGATCTTACTGATAAGCTCACTTATTTGAAGCAATTGTTTCAGCAGAGAAGGTTTTGTGGCATGTGCGGCTCTCCTGAGCACCTGTATGAGGCATGCCCCATTCTGACAGATGCTACTTATTGGCCTCGAGCTTATACATTCCATCCTGACAATCAAGGCAAAAAGCTTGAGGATAATGAAGAACCTGTGGAATCAAATGCATGTGTTGAAAGTGATGGGATGGATGAACCGTGTGCTGAAAGTCCAGACATTCAGACCTCTACTAATTCAGTTTCTGTTACTACATGTACTAACTGTACTGACACTAACCCGTGTGCTGTTTGTGCTGAGTTTCTTGACTCTATTTTGCAGGGTGATAGCATGAGTGAAGCTGATTGTTCAGCCGAGGTTCTTGACATCATGGCTACTCCAAATGTACCATCCATTGAGCAGCCACCTCCCACTGTGGAACCACCATTGATGGAGTTCAAGCCTCTGGAATTTGCACCATGGCCAGTCCAAGAGGCTGAACCCCGATTCTATTGGGAGGACTTCATGGACAAAGTTGAGAAAGAGGTCAACTGTGACCCGAAGGGGAGTGAGAAGTCCGCCGCACTTGGCGGAGTTACCAAGATTATCAAGTGTCCGCTCTCATCTTTATGCTGCATGCCATGGGATTCGGGAGGATCATATTACAATTTGGGCATTCCGTGGCCACTGTATCACAGACAGTGGGATCCTGGTGGAATCACCCCCAATGAGTTTTTCTGAACTTTGCTCTTTTAATTTTCTTTTCCTTGCTTTATTTCTGTTTTGTTTTCAATAAAGCTCCTGAATAATTTGAGAAGCTCAGGAGTTGTGTTGAGTCTTGTGTTGACAAGCTTGATTGGATTTTAATTGAATTTGCATAGATTGATTGTATGTTATGTGATGATTCCCCCTAGATTGAAAAAAAAATTTGAAAAGTGATCCCCATTTGAAATTGAAAACTGAACTTTGAGATATTTTGTTGTGATGGCATGATTTATGATAAGTTTGGGGTGATAGGAAGCATACACTAGGGATAGAATCTCTTTCAAACAATTTGCAAATAATGTCCAGGTGAGGTTTTGAGCCTCCAACATGTTTTTGATTGTGAGAATCATTTTTAAGTTGCACTTTCCCGAATTTGCTTGAATCTCTTTATGGTTTGCATGTTTATGTGTTTGCTTCAAATGATTTAGGCATTTTCTTTGTAAATAACCACTTAGCCTAAAATAACCATCCCTAATGCATGTTCCTTAGTTAGCCCCATTGAGCCTGATTAGCCTGTTAATTCTTGTTGACTGTATGTTGTGAGCCTAAAATCTGGAAAAAACCATGTTAACCCGATCTTAGGATTAGGAGAGCATGGAATCTTAGCAAGAGAATGGTTGCAAGAAACTAAGTTTGGGGTGGCTACAAGGATATGATGTGTTGTTTGGGATTGGGAAAAAGAAAAAAAAATAATAAAAAGGTTGGAGCCAAAAGAAAAAAAAAGAAAAGCAGAAAAAAAAAAAGAAAAAAAACGTGTAAAAATGTTAAAAATAAAAGTATTAGAAGAAAAGGCTGTAGTCACCCAAGGCCAAAGCATGAAGAAAAATGGAAAAAGGAATCTGAGTGGAAATTCAATGTATTAAAAAGTTCATGCTCTCTTAGTTCCTAGGGACTTCAGCCTAGTACCTTTGTATATCCTACCCTTAGTCAGGCCCCATTACAACCCATAAAAGACCTTTTGATGTTGCATGCATGTTTTCTGTGGGAACCATTTTGAGATGAAAATCATAAATATGGGAAGTGTTCTTAAAAGTGAAATTGAGTGAAATGTTGTTAGCCTGACAAAAACTGAGCGATTGAGTGAACACTAAATTCCCTTGTGAGGAAGGCAGTTGTTTGAATTTGGTGATCTCCCTCTTGTGTGTAACTTGGATCCCTTGCTTAGATTAATGATTGCTTGAATGATGAAATTCTCAATTGTTTAGAGAGAATGCATGTGGGGATTGCTTTGTTTGAAAAGGGGGGAACATTGAAGGAAAAATTATTTTGATGTATTGCTTGAAATCTGTGCAAAGTTGATTGAATCCTTAAGCTTGCCATGTCTTGAGTCTTTTTAAGTTTTTGAGTTTTAGTTTGCTTGGGGACAAACAAAGTTTAAGTTTGGGGTATTTTGATGAGCCTCTGGTTGACTGGTTTTATAACTAGAAAAACCTTGGCTTTGTGCTAATTTTATATCAATTTCACCCAAATTAGACTAGATTGTCTTTAAGCATCATTTTGAGTATGTAAAGTATTTTTAGGTTAATTTAGTTGATTTAGAGTTAAATAAAGCACTTATGCTATTTTCTATTTTCAGGTTAATAAAAGGAAATAAATCTGGAGCTTTCGCCCCGCGAGTAGGCATTCGCCTCGTGAACCTGAAGGTGACTGTGCCAGGAAATTTGCAACCTTTCTGTGTCGCCCCGTGAATAGATGACTCGCCTCGCGAGAGTGAAGACCAGAAGTCATGACCTTTCCATTCCTCGCCACACGAGTCGTTCTTCGCCTCGCGAGAAGATCAAACGCTGAAGACTGTTCGCATTATTCGCCTCGCGAATGTGTGCTCGCCTCACGAGTCAGCGGAGTCCAGAAGTTGTATATAAGTCTGTTTAGGCAGAACTGAAGAGTTGTCTAGTTGTTAGCTAGTTAGTCAGTAGTTAGTCTTTTGTTTTCTCTTTAGTTTATTGTTTGCCTTTTTGTAATGGAGAACTAGTCTCCTTGATTAATCTACTGGGATTGGTTTCCATTACTCCGCTTGAGGTTTTTTAATTCCTGTTTTATTTGCTTTTCTCTTTTCAATACGATGCTATATGTTTCTGTTTGCTTAATTCAGGAGTGTATAGTGTTGTGTTGATTCATTTCGGTGATGTTATGTTCCTATACTTAATCGTGTTTGCTTAATTCGCGTGTGTTCATTCATGTTCGCTTAGTTCATGAGGGCTTAACCCCGTTTGCTTAATTCGGGAATAGGAACATATATCCGTAGTAGTGGTTTCGCTTGTAAATTGTTGCTACAACCGGGAGGGGATTAGAATCTGCTTAGGGCTTGGAATTTACATGAACCAATGATAGTGGGAAACCGAGAACAGTGGGTTAATCGTCTTTAGTTCATTTGTTAATCTCTTAAACTGCTTGTTTTTATTGCTCTGTTTCTGTTTTGTTTCTTATTTGCATTCACTCCAACCCCTCAAAACTGATTTTCTGTTAATAATAACAACACCTAAGAGTCCTTGAGAGACAATACTCGAGTTGTCGCTTCCCTATCTACATTATTTTGTAACGCTCGTTCTTTTTGGCGCGTGGCGACAGCGCGTTCAAGAGACTTTCAAAGAATACGCGCAACGATGGAGGGAACTGGCTGCTCAGGTGGAGCCTCCCTTAGCCGAGAAAGAAATGGTAGCAATGTTCATTGATACACTCCAGTCGCCTTTCTATGATAGGATGATTGGGAGTGTGTCGTCAAATTTTTCTGACATGGTCATCATTGGCGAGAGAATTGAAAGTGGAATGAGGAATGGCAAGATCGTCGAGACTTCAGTAGGGAACGGCCCAAAGAAAACCCCATTCGTGAAAAAGAAGGAGGGAGAGGCACATGCAATAACCTTGGAACAGAAGAAATCGAACCAATGGAGACCAAACCAAACACCCGCCTTCCATGCCCAATACGCCCCATATTACCAACCACCTCCATATCACCAAGCCAACCAGCCATACATCGCTGCAACCTCGCAATTTCCAAACCCTCAACAAATGGCTCCCTACCGGCCATCATACCCTTCTCAGCCTCAAACACACCCCCACCATGCCACCTCAAATCGCCCAGCCTCTAAATCCAAACCCAAACACCAGCCAAACAAGACCACCATATAACCCAGAAAGAAAGCCAGTGCGTTTTGACCCAATACCCATGACCTACACCGAACTATTCCGCCAACTTGTGAGCAAATCCGTGCTAACTCCTATCCCGACAAGACCAATAGACCCTCCTTATCCAAGGTGGTATGACCCAAATTCTCAATGTGAATATCACGATGGGGCCACAGGACATTCCACCGAGAGTTGTAAAGCTTTGAGGTTTAAGGTCCAAGACCTGATTAATGCCAAATGGTTGAGCTTTCAGAAGGATGCTCCAAATGTGGCACAGGGTCCTATGCCAAATCATGGGAGTTCGGGGGTCAATGCCATTGAGAGCTTCTTGGAACATACTCTAAAGAGTAAAGTGGTCGATGTTAGGACTCCTATGAGAGTTGTTTTCAGAGAGATGTTCAAATATGGATTGATCCAAATCCCGGCCAAGGAAGAAAAAGCTCTCGATGGAGAGATAAGGTGTGACTTTGATGGGAACATGGGGCATTCGATTGAAGACTGTTCGGAGTTTCGGCAGGTTGTGCAGCGGTTAATGGATATGAAGATTATCTTAATTGGTTATGAATCAAAGGAGTACACCATTAATATGGTGGCTGAATCTACAATTTCCCCAACCCCAATTGAGATAACCCCTTTTACTGTTGTGGTTAATCCTCAACCAATTCCTAAGCAAGTCACTCCGAAACCAGTGGTGATATACTATACTGAGAAGAAACCTTTGCCGGTTCCAAGTGTGCCGACACCAATCGTCATCCGAGTTCCAAGTCCTTTCCCTTACAAGGACACCAAAGCGGTACCATGGAAATATGAGATGCAGGTTCAGTCCAACCCTTCCGACGGGACTACTGTGGTTACCAACATTTCAGGAATTGGTGGAATGACTAGGAGTGGTCGCATTTACACTCCGGATGTATTGCGAAGGGTGGAAATAGAAAAGGAAGGAAAGGATCACAAAGGGAAAGAGAAGGTGGAAGAAATTCTAGATGACAAGGAAGCAAACGGGGGTGAGGAGAAAAAGGAGGTGTCTGATGAAGAAGTCAGCGAATTCTTGAAATTCATCAAGCCGAGTGAATACAGGGTTGTGGATCAGTTAAATCGAACTCTGACTCGGATATCTCTCTTGTCTCTATTGATGAACTCTGAGCCACACAGGAGAGTACTGATTAAGGTGTTGAATCAAGCTCATGTTTCCCATGACATCACAGTTGATAAGCTCAATAACATTGTAGGTAACATAGTTACTGATAATTATGTCACTTTCACCGATGATGAAATACCAGCTGAAGGTATGGGGCACAACAAGGCATTGCACATTTCTGTGAAGTGCCGAGACCATGTCATGGCTAGGGTTCTCATTGATAATGGCTCCTCTTTGAATGTAATGCCAAAGTCGACACTGGCAAAGTTACCTTTCGATGGAACTCATATGAAGCCAAGCACAACGATTGTAAGAGCTTTCGATGGCACCCGAAGGGAAGTCATGGGAGAAATTCAATTGCCCATTCAGATTGGCCCCTGCACCTTTGAAGTACTTTTTCCAAGTAATGGACATCACACCAACATACAGTTGTCTCCTGGGACGACCATGGATCCATTCGGCTGGAGCTGTACCTTCCACATTGCACCAGAAGGTGAAGTTCATTGTTGATAGTAAGTTGATAATTGTTTCTGGGGAGGAGGATCTTTTAGTAAGCAAGCCATCAACAACCCCTTATATTGAATCTGCCGAGGAAGCTCTCGAGACCGCCTTCCAGTCACTTGAAATTGCCAATGCAACTTATGTTGGGGAGGGAGCTCCACTCTTGAAACCTCGGTCATCCAAAGCGTCCATCATGATGGCCAAGGTTATGCTTGAAGGAGGATACCGACCTGGAAGCGGTTTGGGGAAGAACAGCCAAGGTGTCACTGACATCCTCATGCTCACTGAGAACAAGGACAGGTTTGGATTGGGATACAAGCCCACCAAGGCCGACAAGATGAGGGTTATAGAAGAGAAGAAAAGAAAGAGGTTGGCTCGGCTGAAAAATCGTGAATACGAGGCTGAAAGGGTTCTCATCTGTGACATTCGACAGAGCTTCCGAAGCGTAGGGTTTGCGTTCATGGACCAAGCAGCAGCAATTGAAGATGATTATCCTGCCGATTGTGGTATCAATCTGGTGTATCCATGCTCTCCAGATACAGAGCTCAACAATTGGGAGATCATTGAGTTCCCCAAGACCATAGAGTCCTTTTCAAAGTAATTCTGTAATGCTTATCCTTTAGCTCTACCCAAGGCTTTAGGAATTTTGTTGTAATTGGCTTACTTGTTTCTATTTCAGTGTGACTTATCAATAAATGCATGCATTCAGTATCTTTGTGTTGCTATCTCTTTTTTTTACTTTCGTTTTCGTTCACCACATCTCACCAATAAATGCAGTCTCTTGTCTTTAACCTTTATTCATTCATCTTTCCCTGATAATTACCAAAATGCAGATCTAAAAGTGACTCTCTTGAAAACGACAGTGTTTGTAACTCATCATACAATTTTGACTATTCCGTTGATCGTGCTGAGGAGGTTGTTGATGATGATGGGGAAATTCCCCCCGAACTTTTGAGATTGGTAGAACAAGAAGCCAGGGAAATTCGGCCCCATGAAGAGCCGAGTGAACTAATCAATTTGGGAACCGAAGATGATAAAAAAGAGGTCAAGATTGGCCTTTTCCTGAAAGAAAAGGAGCGGAACAGATTGATCAGGTTGTTGACGGATTATAAAGATGTCTTTGCATGGTCGTACCAAGACATGCCAGGGTTAGACCCCGGTGTAGCAGAACACAAATTGCCATTAAATCCGGAGTGTACTCCCTTAAAGCAGAAGCTACGAAAGATGAAAGCAGAAATGTCTTTAAAGATCAAGGAGGAGGTCAAGAAACAACTGGATGCAGGTTTCCTAGAAGTTGTAAAGTACCCTCAATGGGTTGCTAACATCATTCTTGTTCCCAAGAAAGATGGAAAGGTTCGAATGTGCATTGACTATCGAGATCTGAACAGAGCTAGCCCAAAAGATGACTTTCCTTTGCCTCACATTGATGTTCTTGTAGATAACACTGCTCAACATGCATTATTCTCTTTCATGGATGGCTTCTCGGGATATAATCAGATCAAGATGGCACCTGAAGATATGGAGAAAACTACATTTGTCACTTTGTGGGGACCCTTTTGCTATAAAGTTATGCCCTTTGGCTTGAAAAATGCTGGGGCAACATATCAGCGGGCTATGGTGGCTTTATTCCATGACATAATGCATAAGGAGATAGAAGTTTATGTAGATGACATGATCGCCAAGTCCAGATCCGAAGATGACCACGTTGATAATCTGCATAAACTTTTTGAGCGGTTGAGAAAGTTTAAGCTCCGACTAAACCCAGACAAGTGCACTTTTGGAGTGAAATCAGGCAAGCTTCTGGGGTTCATTGTTAGTCAAAGAGGAATAGAGGTTGATCCTGAAAAGGTTCAAGCAATCATCGACATGCCAGCACCTCAAACAGAGAAAAAAGTTCGTGGGTTTCTAGGAAGATTGAATTACATTGCCAGGTTCATTTCCCAATTAACAGCGACATGCGAACCAATCTTTAAATTGCTGCGCAAAAATCAGGCTGTAACATGGAATGAAGATTGTCAAAAAGCCTTTGAGAAGATCAAACAATACCTACAGGAACCTCCAATCTTGGTTCCCCCAGTGCCGGGAAGACCTCTCATCATGTATTTGACTGTGCTAGATGAATCTATGGGTTGTGTACTGGGGCAGCACGATGAGTCGGGAAGAAAGGAACATGCTATCTATTATCTAAGTAAGAAATTCACCAGTTGTGAAGCCAACTACTCACTGTTAGAACGCACTTGCTGTGCCTTGGCTTGGGCGGCTCGCCGTTTGAGGCATTACATGTTGTGTTACACTACCTGGTTGGTGTCCAAAATGGATCCGATCAAGTATATCTTTGATAAACCTGCTCTGACGGGAAGAATTGCCCGTTGGAAAGTCCTGCTATCAGAATACGACATAGTTTATGTCACCCAGAAGGCAATAAAAGGTAGCGCTCTTGCAGAATATCTAGTCAATCAGCCAGTAGAAGATTATGGATCGATGCAATGTGATTTTCCAGATGAAGATATAATGACTTTGTTTGATCGCGAGCAATCACCAGAAAAAGAAAAATGGACCTTGTTATTTGACGGAGCTTCTAATGCATTGGGACACGGAATCGGGGCAATCTTAATCTCACCAGGAAATGATTATTTCCCTGTCACTGCAAGGCTCTGCTTCGATTGTACAAACAACATAGCCGAATACGAAGCTTGTGCACTAGGGATTTTGGTAGCAATAAAGGCAAAGGCAAGGATATTGGAGGTATATGGGGACTCTGCATTAGTCATCCACCAGCTAAGAGGGGAATGGGAAACCCGAGATGCCAAGTTAATTCCGTACCATGATTACATCAAAGGTTTGATCGAGCAGTTTGATGAAGTCACATTTCATCATATTCCCCGAGAAGATAACCAATTAGCTGACGCGCTGTCTACCTTGTCCTCAATGTTCAAAGTAAGTGACGAAAGGAACCTACCACTCATCAAAATGGAAAGTCGTGATCATCCTACATATTGTCAAGTGATAGAGGAAGAGTCTGATCAAAAACCGTGGTACCATGACATCAAATGCTTCATCCAAAGAAGGGAATACCCTTCGGGTGCTTCAGAAAACGACAAAAGAACTCTAAGAAGACTTGCAATGGGTTTCTATTTAGATGGAGATATTCTCTACAAAAGAAATCATGACATGGTTTTGTCGAGGTGCGTTGACGCAAAGGAAGCTAAACGGTTAATTGAGGAGGTACATGAAGGATCTTTTGGAACACATGCAAGCGGTCATGCAATGCCCAAGAAAATCTTGAGGACTGGCCAATATTGGTTGACAATGGAGGCTGATTGCTTTAATTATGCGAAGAAGTGCCATAAGTGTCAAATATATGCTGATAAGGTTCATGCGCCGCCAGCTCCCTTGAATGTCATGTCGGCACCCTGGCCGTTCTCAATGTGGGGAATGGATGTGATCGGGCCCATCAAACCAAAAGCCTCAAATGGACATCGCTTTATTCTTGTTGCCATCGATTATTTCACCAAGTGGGTTGAGGCTTCATCATATTCCAACGTGACCAGGAATGTCGTGATCAAATTTGTCAAAAGAGAGCTAATTTGTCGTTATGGGTTGCCGAGTGAGATTATCACTGACAATGCGACCAATTTGAACAATAAGATGATGAAGGAGATGTGCAAAAATTTCAAGATAAAGCATCATAATTCCTCTCCGTACCGTCCAAAGATGAACGGGGCAGTTGAGGCCGCTAATAAAAATATCAAGAAGATTGTCCAAAAGAGGGCGGTGACGTATAAAGATTGGCACAAAATGTTACCTTTTGCTTTACACGGCTATCATACCTCTATTCGCACCTCGACAGGGGCAATGCCATATTCTTTAGTTTATGGGATGGAGGCAGTGCTCCCAATTGAAGTAGATATCCCCTCATTAAGAGTACTGAGAGAAGCAGAATTAGAAGAAGCTGAGTGGGTCCAGGATCGACTAGACCAATTGAACCTCATTGAAGAGAAGAGATTAGGGGCATTGTGTCACGGTCAATTATACCAGAGAAGGTTGATGAGGGATTATGAGAAGAAGGTACGCCCGCGACAGTTTCGGGAGGGTGACCTGGTGCTTAAAAAGATTCTACCAATCCAAAAGGATCGTCGAGGGAAATGGACTCCGAACTACGAAGGACCTTATGTTGTGAAAAAGGCCTTCTCTGGAGGAGCTTTAATTCTCACCAGGATGGATGGGGAAGACCTTCCACTCCCTGTGAACTCAGATGCAGTAAAAAAGTATTATGTTTGAACACACTTCCCAAGAAGAAGAAGAAAAGAAAAGAAAAAATGAAAAATGAAAAGAGAAAAAGCTCGCTAGACTGAAAATCTGAAAAGACAGTCTAGGCAAAAGTTAGAGCAACCCGCTAGGCTGAAAACCTGAAAAGGCGGTCTAGGCAAAAGTTAGGGTTCAAAAAATAAAAAATATAACAATAGAAGTGTCGTCAAGCCGATGAACTGGGGCAGTCAGTAGGTTGGATGTATGAAACTGGGGCAAACAACATCTCTGAAGCCAATTAATGAGCAGTCAAGATTGTATGAGGGATACTAACATTAGTCATTGATAGAGACATCACCTGAGGAGATGTGATTCTACTCCGTAATGTTCTGCAATTTATGCATTGTACACCTTTTTCAATCCAAATATAATGTCATTGACTTCCTTTATTTTATTTCGCAACCTTTGTCCTTTTCTCCTAACTTTTGTCATTTGTGTGTGTGCATTCATCCTGATAAGTATATACTGAAATGTGAAACAAGTATTGGTTTTCTTTAAGCAGTTAGAATTCCTTAGAAAGCCTCGAAAGGTCATGGGGGGCACGAAGCTTCCCCTATAAACAGCACTGAAGAAAGGAAGGAATATTAAAGATCAACCACTGGGATAATTATCATCAAAGACGTCTACCATTAGAAAACAAGAGTGCAAGATATCTTTCCTCGATGAGACGGGCCTTCTTTTAGTTCATCCTCAAGACTGGCTGTGATCGATGCTTTTAAAGGGTCAAGGATCCAATAATGAAAAAGAAACAACAAAGAAGAAATAATTTATCATCAATCTTTTGCATCATGCCCAAAATTAATAAGGGTTCTCATCACCATCATTCATTCTGTGAATGGAAAGTTAGTTATTTGACTTTTCGCATTGTCATTCCATCAGTGAGCAAAATCGACATTCATATATTGCATTTGTCTATATGGCCTCGCAAGCTTTTATCTATCCGTTTGAGCTTCTGACGGGCAATCCACCTCGTAAGCTCTTTTATCTTTCAGTTCGAGCTTCTGACGGGCAATCCACCCCGTAAGCTCTCTTATCTTTCTGTTCGAGCCTCTGACGGGTAATCCACCCCGCGAGCTCATTTATCTTTCTGTCCGAGTTTGACGGGCAACCCAACCCGTAAGCTCTTTTATCTTTCAGTTCGAGCTTTTGACGGGCAATACACCCCGTAAGCTATTTTATCTTTCTGTTTAAGCTTCTGACGGGCAATCCACCCCGTAAGCTCTTTTATCTATCCGTTTGAGCTTCTGACGGGCAATCCACCCCGTAAGCTCTTTTATCTTTCAGTTCGAGCTTCAGACGGGCAATCCACCCCGTGAGCTCATTTATTTTTCTGTTCGAGTCCGACGGGCAATCCAACCCGTAAGCTCTTTTATCTATCCGTTTGAGCTTCTGACGGGCAATCCGCCCCGTGGGCTCATTTGTCTTTCTGTTCGAGCTTCTGATGGGCAATCCACCCCGTAAGCTCTTTTATCTTTATGCTCGAGCTTCTGACGGGCAATCCACCCCGTAAGCTCTTTTATCTTTCAGTTCGAGCTTTTGACGGGTAATCCACCCCGTAAGCTCTTTTATCTATCCGTTTAAGCTTCTGACGGGCAATCCACCTCGTAAGCTCTTTTACCTTTCTGTTCAAGCTTCTGACGGGTAATCCACCCCGTAACCTCTTTTATCTTTATGCTCGAGTTTCTGACGGGCAATCCACCCCGTAAGCTCTTTTACCTTTCTGTTTAAGCTCGACAGACAATCCACCCTGCAAGTTTTTTATGTGTAAACCCAATGGGCAATCCAATCCACTGGTCCTTTACAGGAAATCATTCTGTAGTCACAGGTCTTTTTTGTTTGTCAGTGTACCCCGAACAAAATTGGAGTTCGTGTCTTTACTCGTTTCTTATGGCGATAATATGTTAACTACGGTTACACCTAGTATCTACTAAGAACCAAGTAAAGAGGGGCAGCTGTGAACCCCTAATTTTGTCCGGGTATTTTATCATAAATAAATAAATAAATAAAAATGCCAAGGAAAATAATTTGTTTGTTATTGGCCCATTTTGTTTTGTTATAAGATTATTTTTGGATCCATCATCTGGCCCACTTCATTTTGGCCCAACAGTTAACTTTTGATAATGAACCCAACAATTGAAGAAATGTCTGATTTCTTGGTTATTTTTAAGAAAAGTTAAATTTAAAAAAAAAAGGAAAAGAAAAAAGAAACTCTAAGTCCCTTCCCTGCAACATCTACCCTCTACTGTTGGTCTTTCTCCTCTAGCTTCCATCTTTAACCAACATGTACCCAAGCCACTATTGAATATAACAAAAATCAGAACTCAGATGGGGGTTGCTCAAGGATGCCAGTGCAACTGTCAGCATGGTAACCTCTGCAACACTCAAGTTTGCAAGGTCCCAATGACATTGAGAAGAGTTCATCTTCTTCTATAAAAAGACCCAACAGAGACAACAAAGGGGGGATTAGCAGCATAAAAATAAAAAAAAACCAAGAACACAACAACAAGAACAACAGAGGAGAAGAAGGAGGGAATATCAAGAAAAACCTCTTTCTTTCTTTCTTTCGTTCTTTTTTCCTTCCTCCTCCCTGCATCATCCCCTTCCTCTCATTCTTCATTTTCTTCAACAAAACCAGCAGCAACAAAACAAAAAAAATGAAAACAAAAAAAAACAAAAAAAGGTCACACCCACACCACTCTCCTTCTTCCTCTCACCGTAAGAAGCTCTAACCTCATCTCCTTTCCTCTCCTGCACCGACCGCTCCGCCCAGCCTCCACCGATCGCTGACCGCCGCTCGCCGTTGCAAGGAGGAAAAGACCGCGTCGCCAGCTCGGGTCTGGCTCGTCCTCGCCGCCGCGAAGCTGCCCTGTTCCGTCATCCCGTCACCGCCTCAAGTCTGGATCTGGAGCCAGCAGCGAGCTTGAGACCCTCCTCTTCCTGCTCGGACCAGTCGCCGTTGTTCCGCTGCGATGGTTGCAGATCCCGTACCACCGTCACCACCGTGAGCAGAACCGTATCAAGCCCCCTCCTTTGCGCCGTCTGCACGTTGTTGAGTTAGGGTAACGTTGCTGTTGGGGTTTATAACTTGTCTCATGACTTTCATTTTTTGCTTCTGATTTGCTTTGTCATTTGAGTTGGGCTTGTATTGTGTGGGCTTATCATGATGTGCATGCTTGTTTTTTCATTTTATGTGTGTAATTTTTCGTCAAAAATAAAAATAAATCAAACTTAAAAATAAAGATAAACTATAAGTTAGCTATTGGATTTCTTTCTTTTATTAGGTTTTAGATATTTGATCCAAAGTTAAAATAAACCAGAATGCAAGATGATTTATGTGAAGTTAAGAATTTTATTTTATTTGATCATAACTATTATATGAATACATATGTTTATTTTATAGAATGCAAATATTTTAATGTTAAAATAACAGGGTTATCTGAGATAATGTCTTGTTAATCCTTATCTTTTATGACACCTGAGTTGTGACAACTTAATAAAAATTCTCCCCAAATAAAATATTTAAAAAAAAAAATAAAATCAAAACAAAATCAAAATTAAAATCAACCAACCAATCAAATTTTTCAAAAGAACTATGTGGCTTTGAGTTTCCCATTGCACCCGGGAATACGTAGTAGCAAGATAAATCATCTTGTCAAGCCAAAATTAAATTTTCCTTTTTTTGTATCCCCTTTTTATGTTAAAATAATTAATCAAAAAATTAAACTTTTCTATTTTTAGGGATGCTCTATGGACACGGTGCCATGTTCAGTCCCTTAGACTTGAGGTCGCCCTGTGGACCCATGTGCCACGTTCAACCTCATTTAATTTTTATAAACAATAAATTTAAATACAAAAATTAATAAATATTAAAAATATTAAAAATATTAAAAATCAAAAAAATAATTCTTTCTTGTAAAAAATTTTTGGGGTAAAATAAATATTTAAAAGGTTATTAAAATGGTTTTTGCACAATTAACTTGAGGTACCATTTTCTAAACGGGCGATGTGGGGTGCTAATACCTTCCCTACTCGTAATCGACTCGCGGACTCATATCTCTCTTTTTTTAGACCAGTTTTCCTTAAAATAATTGGGTTTTCTAATATTTTCCCAATAAAAATCTTAGTGGCGACTCCTCTGTTTTTTCATCCCTTTTCGCGGCTCCCGGACGGGACGGTCGCGACACACATCCAAGAACTTGGAGAATTGTTGATCCTTTACCTCCTTCTTCAACCTTTGAGGATAGGATATCTTGAAATACCGTGGCAACTCCTTAGGATTGTCAACTTCTTCAAGAATTTGCCTTTTAGTCTTCTTTCTTGCAAACTCTTCATCCACCAATTTTTCCCTCTGTGGTTTCTCAGCTTCAACAACAACAGGACTAGAGGTAGTGGCTTGGGAGGTTTCTGTTTCTTCATTGGTTGCATCTTCAATGGTCACCTCATCAACTCCCTCACCAATTCTCTTTTCTTCTCTCTCTTTTTCATGTGGAACTAACACTTTCCCACTTCTTGTAGTAATTGCCTTTCAATCCTCCCTTGGATTCTTCTCAGTATCTCCTGGCAATTGTCCTTGAGGTCTCTCTGTCATTTGCTTTGCCAATTGGCCTATTTGGTGTTCTAGATTCTTCATGGAGGCATTTTGATTCTTTATATTATCCTGCGTTAATTGCATGAATTGGGCTAGCATATTCTCCAAATTGCTTGAATTCTCTTGAGGAGGCTTTGCTTGAGAACTTGAGCCTTGCCCTTGTCTCCAACCAAAGTTAGGATGGCTGCGCCACCCCGGATTGTAGGTGTTAGAGAAAGGATCATGCTTAGGCCCTTGGTTTCCCATGTAATTCACTTCCTCTTGCCCAGAACCTCCAACCACATTAATCTCACAATTTCCGTTGGCATGGTTACCTCCACAGAAGTCACACACTGAGACAGCTTGAACTTGGACCACTTGTAATTGAGAATTCTATAGTTTAATGGCCCCCATTTGCTTGGTAAGAACGGCCACTTGCGCCTTAAGAGCACCATATTCATCAAGCTCCAAAACACCTCTCTTGGCCAATGATCGAGAACTAGGCATTTGATAATCATTATTAGCCATAGTTTCAATCAAGGCCTTTGCTTCATCGGGTGTCTTTTGACTCAATGTTCCACCCGCAGCCGCTTCAATCATACTTCTAGAATTTCGGTTGAGACCATTGACAAAGGTTGCAACTTGCTGCCATGTTTCCAGCTCATGATTTGGACAAGCAGTAAGCAAATATTTGAACCTCTCCCATGCTTCATAAAGTGATTCGCCATCCCTCTGTGCAAAAGCATTAATCTCTGATCTCAACTTGATCATTCTTGACGGAGGGAAGAAACGAGATAAGAATTTGCTCACCAAATCATTCCAAGTGATAATGCTCCCATGAGGATGAGACTGAAGCCATGACTTAGCTCTATCCCTCAAAGAGAAAGGGAAAAGCCTTAAACGAATAGCCTCATCGGAAGCACCATTTAGCTTGATAGTATCACATAGCTCAATAAATGTGCCAATGTGAGAATGAGGGTCTTCACTCTCTAAACCTCCAAACTGATTTTGCTGCACAAGATTGAGAAGTGATGCCTTTATCTCAAAGTTGTTACAAGCCACTGCAGGTCTAATAATTGGAGTTCCACATCTATCGACTCTAGGGGAAGTATAGTCCCCCATTGTCCTCCTTGGTGCATTGTCTTCAGCCATGGTGACAATTGATACTTCAACTTGTGGTTCTTGCACTGTAGAGGATGCTTCTTCTCTGTTCTTTCTTGTTTTGGCTTCTTTTCTATTCTGTCTACAAAGCTTCTCGATCTCCAGGTTGAATTGAAGTTCACCTGGGTCAATTGTACCTCGCATACACAAACAGAGCAGAATAGCAGCGAATATAGCAAGTACATGTTAAGCAACAAGTGGACAATTATGCAACTTCAAGGAAAACAGAAAACAGAAAAAAAAAAACAGCAGTAGGAAAACAAAGAAAAATGCCTAAATTATGAGTCCCCTATGGTACTTGTGATATTGGCACACCGATCCCCGACAACGGCGCCAAAAACTTAATACGATTTCGGCAAGTATACCTAGTCGTACAAATAATACGGTGATGAGACCGGATATCGTCCTCAGGGATCACGGACAAGTACCACTTCACAAATTGAACTACTATCTAGGCGATTGTTTGGATGGAAGGGAGTTCTAACATGTAGCAAACAAACAAGAATAAAATGTTTTTGTTCTTTTAGGAATTTTGACAAACACTTAACAAGTAATAGAGATGAGATAAACAAATGAATGAAATTGTCAGGGTTGGACTATGCTAATCGTCCCATGCTTGCAATGACATGATTAATAACACAATTCCTAATTCAATTATGACAATCAAATCTTCTGAAATACTCAAACCCTAATGTCTTAGGTGGAATGAGCCTAAAACCCCAAATTAAACCCTAATGTCTTAGGTGGATTAACCTGAGATTTTGCATAGAGAATCAAGATTTATAAGATTGCAAGTATCCCAAGACCTATGTCTAGGGTCATGAACTACTTGGCATTTGATTCATGAGCATGCCTTAACATCAATCTTTCAATTGTCTATCCAGGCAACAATTCATTCCTAGGATGATCAGGCAAAGGAAAGAATTAAGCATGGAATCAAATACTCATAAAGAAAGAGGAAATTGTATTACAATCAAATCATGTTACAACCAAGTTCAGAAAAGCCATCATCTAACCCCAACAAAAGGGGGTTTAGCTACACATAATCAAAGGGAAAAACAAAAGAAAAGAAATAGAGATGAAGGAAGGAAGGAACTCCATGGGAGGATCCACAGCAGCCACAGTAGCCAGAGAGTATGTTTTAGGGTTCAGGATCCTCATTCTGTTCTGCTCAGAGGTCTTTTTATAGAATAGGTGCGCGTCACGGCCGTGATGGCCATCACGACCAGGCCATGACGTGTTCTACCTTGGGCGCGCCTTCAAATTTTGATTCGTCATGGCCGTTACACTCATCACGGGCAGGCCGTGATCGGTTCTGTTTGGTTCATCTAGCAGGTCACGGCCGTGATGGGCATCATGGCTAGGCTGTGACCAATTCTGACTTTTGGTGGTCTGGTTCATCTGACAGGTCACGGCCGTGATAGCCATCACGGCTAGGCCGTGACAGCTTCTGACTTTTGGCTTCTTTCTCTTCAGTTATTGCTCCATCACGGCCATGATGGTCATCACGGCTAGGCCGTGATGGGCTCTGCTTGGCTTATTTTCTTCTCTTTTCAGGCTCTATCTTCATCCAAGCTTCATCATGGCTAAATCTTGGGCATTTAATCATAAATTCCTGCAAAACAACACACAAAACTGCCTCACCTGTTCCAAGATAAAAAATAACTAATAATCAAATTAAGTATGCCTAAACTATACGAAAATGCATGCAAAATGTACATGAAATATGAGGTGAAATCACACTCATCAAATAACAATGATGATGTTGATTTGTCAAAATATTATTGGATGTCAGTGTAACAGTCCTTTATACTGACAGTACATAGAAATTAAACTATTTTTTTACTTTGGCTTAATTGTACTTTTTGATCTCTGTACTTTTAATCCCAATAGTCAAGACTTATCCAATTTTCACAATATTTATATTGTCAGGAAACATGACTTTGATAGAGATGAGATGATTGACAAGCACGTTAATTGTCTTGCGAAAGTAAATTTTGGACAAAGATTGATATATGATGAGATTGTGGATGTTGTGTTAAATGAATATGGTGGTTTTTTCTTTGTAGATAGTTATGGTCGGAAAATTTTCCTTTGGAAGACTTTGATCTACCGATTTTATTCTAAGGCTAACATTATTCTCAATGTTGCTTCCAGCAGGATTGCTTCTCTTTATTTTTCCCCTCTCAAGTTTTTTACCAATTTAATTTTTTTCATTTTCTTGCTATAAGTGACTAAGCATAAACACATTTTCTTGCTATATATCAGAGGTGCTAATAAATTTTTATATTTTTTTTATTTTTGCGTAATTGTATTGTTTGATCTCTGTAATTTTGATCCCAATAGTCAAGATTTATCAAATTTTTACAATATTTATATTGTTAGGAAACTTGACTATGACAAAGATGAGATGATTGGCAAACACATCGATTGTCTTGGGAAAGTAAATTTTGGACAAAGATTGATATATGATGACATTGTGGATGCTGTGTTAAATCAATGTGGTGATTTTTTCTTTGTAAATAGTTATGGTCGGAAAACTTTCCTTTGGAAGACTTTGTTCTATCGATTTCATTCTAAGGCTAACATTATTCTTAATGTTGCTTCCAGCGGGATTGCTTCTCTTTTATTTTTTGGCGGAGGACTGCTAATTCACAATTTGCTATTTTTCTCATTGATTTATTTGTTGACATTATAAGTATTATATTTGAATGCTACCATTTATTCGATAATATAAAGATGGTTAAATCTATTGAACATGAATGCTACCATTATTTTCTCCGTACTTATTCACGCTATTTAAAAAACTACCTTAAAAATACAATATATTAACCTGCATATTTTTTTAGGTGTATCTTGCAATTTGCATAACTTATGTTAAAAATATCATTTGAAGGGACATTTATTTGCATCAAAATAATCTAGAACATCAATAACTTTACTATTGCTCATCCTAAAAAACACTGTAGATCCACTTGGCAAGCTATAGATTTTTTGTCGCTATTTTATTATTTAATTTTAAAAATTATTTATTTTATAATTATAAAATCTTTTTAGCTGGTACATACGTGGGAAGGGGGGTTATAAAAGAGGGGAGCGAGGTTACGTGGGATGGGGAAAGGGTAATAGGGGAGGGGTACGGGTGAAGGGGTTATGAAGGAGAGTGGAAATGGATAAAGTGGGTGGAAAATAAAAATAATTTTTATTAATATTTATTATAAATGTAATTATTTTTATACTATATTTAATTGTTTAATATATAAATAAAAAATAATATATTACTTTTTTGACTAAAATATATAAAATAAAAATAATAAATTATTTTTTAATTAGGGGTATTTATGTTATTTTACATATTCATCATTATCTTTTTTTAAATTTCTCTCAACTTCTTTCTTTTCATTTTCTCACATATTTCTCTCTTATCAAAATATCATAAAATTCACTCTTTTTCTCACAATCTTCTCTCCTCTCATCTTCTCCGTTTCCATCTTCTCTCTTCTCATTTTCTCTTCCTTACCAAACAAAGCATTAATGTATGTATCGTTGGAGTAAAAAACGAATGGGTTGCTTAAATCTAATGTGATACGACAAGGACCAAAGTATGGACCACTTAAGGAAAAAAAAAGTTGGTTGCTTATCAAGACAGCATTGGATAAGTGTTATCAAGATAGCATTTGATCATCTTTTCAAAATGTTTTATATTAGTTATTAGAGCATCTACAACGCAGAGTAACTAATGAGTCCTGATGCCAAAGGAACCGTTGCTTACCTAAATGTTGCATTGCAGACAAATGACGTGGCAGTTCCTTAACTTTCAGTTGCTTAACATTAAACTATGATTTTCTTGCATTTCATCCACCAAAAAGTAGCATCAGCCAAGAAAAATGGAGGAGAAAAAAAACCGGAATACACCGAAATGGAGATGAAGAAAGTGATATAGATCCAAGATCCAAATACATAACCGATATTTTTTGTATAAGTTATAATTGTTTTAGTTATTATAACCAAATAGAAAAACTGTGTTACTAAAACATAATTTAGTTGTATGAATTTTAGAAAGATATTTAAATATGTTCGGTTCTAATGCATTTATGAAAAGCAACAAAATAAAGTGAGATGACAATAAATTTTTTCATGTTTTGTACCAGAGATAAAATGTCATTCTATAATTTTTACATAAAACTTGTCGAGGAATAAAATTTCCAATGAAGCCTTTAAGTTTTATTTGCATGTTTGACATCGGGAAAAAAAACATTCCATGAAAAGAGGTTCCCAGGAATATAGTTTACACAACAATAAAAATATTCTCGAAGGTAAACACGATATAAATTCCAAAATTTACAACCAACATTTAAATCTTAACATACTATTACTATCAGTGTAAAATACAACCACGTTAGAAAATCCAACTTTTATTATTTCATTTTTTTGTCAAAATTTTATTCAGCTATTACACTTAATATTAGCCATTATTAGCTTTATTAGCCTTTATTAGTCTCGCATAATATCAGATAACAACAATCACATTTGATTTGTATCCCTTGATAGTTGTTGTAACATTATTAGGAGTTATTATAGCAGATTTTGTGGCTGTGATTCATCTCCTTGCCATAGGAGTTTTGGTTGCTGCCCATTCATGTATATATTTTCCTTCAGCTTGATGAATAAACAACACAGAAAAACATTCCTTTACATGGTATCAAGAGCATCAGGTTAGAATTCTTATACCCGACAAGTGCTATGGCAGAAAAAATCGAGCAACCAAAATTAGATGCTGGGAAGAAACACCCATCACCATACGATCTGAACTCCAGCGATAACCCCGGAAACGTGATCATACAGGTGAAGCTGCAGGGTGAGAATTATGAAGAATGGGCAAGAGCCATGCGGACATTCTTGAGATCAAGGAGAAAATGGGGTTTCATTGATGGAACCATAAAGGAACCTGCGAAAGAACCCTCTGAGATGGAGGATTGGTGGACCGTTCAATCCATGTTGGTGTCATGGATCTTGAACACAATAGAGCCTACCTTACGATCAACCTTGTCTTACTTGGAAACTGCCAAGGAGCTTTGGGACGACATCAAAGAAAGGTTTTCGGTTATGAATGGCCCACGCATTCAGCAGCTGAAATCAGATTTGGCACAGTGCAAGCAAGGTGGATTGACTATGGTGGCTTATTATGGAAAGCTGAAGGCCATGTGGGATGACTTGGCCAATTATGAACAAGTGCCGATTTGCACTTGTGGAGGGTGCAAGTGTGACATTGCAGCGAAACTGGAAAAACGGAAAGAAGAGGAACGAGGACATCAGTTTTTGATGGGACTGGATGACGTGCTCTATGGAATAGTTCGATCCAACTTGTTAGCAACAGATCCTATGCCATCTTTGAACAAGATGTACTCCATTTTGGTACAAGAGGAAAGGGTACAAAACATCACGCAGGCTAAGGAAGAAAGACCAGAGATCATGGCCTTGGCTGTCCAAACAGGTGCAAAAATGAAAGTGCGTGAGACCAAGAACAAATCATTGATCTGTACGAACTGGAACAAAGCTGGTCATGATGAAACAAGTTGTTTCTTGATGATTGGATACCCGGAATGGTGGGGTGAACGTGCAAGAAGTGATGGCAAAGTAGGAGGAAGAGGAAAGGGTAAGAATCTCGCTGGAGCCAATGCTGGACGTGCTGGTTCAATACGTGCCCATGCTGTCCAGAACTTGGAACACAATGCTGGTAGCGAAGGAAAGAGCTCTGTCATGGCAGGGTTAAGCAATGAGCAATGAGCAATGAGCAATGGGAAACTTTGTTGCAAATGCTTAATACATCTAAGGTCACTCTAAATGAGTGCATGACTGGTAAGACTAAACCCAATATATGGATCCTAGATAGCGGGGCATCCAACCATATGGCAGGAAGCCTTCAATACTTTGCTGATGTACGTGGAGTGCCTGGATGTCCTGTTGGACTTCCTAATGGAAAATCTGTAATGGCCACTAAGGAAAGGACAATAAGGCTTGCTGGGGGTTTAAAACTCGAGAACGTGCTTTATGTTCCTCAATTAAATTGCAACTTAATTTCTATATCACAAATGATAGATGAATCCCGTTGTATTGTTCAGTTTACTAATAACATGTGTGTTATACAGAACCAAAACTCCTATGCGTGCGCCCAAAGGAGATGAATCACAGCCACAAAATCTGCTATAATAACTCCTAATAGTGTTACAACAACTATCAAGGGATACAAATCAAATGTGATTGTTGCTATCTGATATTATGCGAAACTAATAAAGGCTAATAAAGCTAAATAAAGCTTGTGACACTTGTCAAAGAGCTAAGCAAACTAGAGAAACATTTCCATTGAGTAATTATCATGCTTCTAATACATTTGATTTGATACATTGTGATTTATGGGGAGCTTACAGAACTCCATCTTCTTGTGGCGCTTCATATTTTCTTACTATTGTGGATGATTGCTCGCGTGCAGTGTGGATTTATTTGTTAATTGATAAGAAATAAGTGTCACGGATTTTGATAAATTTCTTTGCGATGGTGGATAGACAATATAATAAAAGGGTTAAAGCTATTAGAAGTGATAGTGGAACATAATTTGTTTGCATGAAAAATTATTTTCTGGAACATGGAATTGTTTTTCAAACATCTTGTGTAGGGACACCACAGCAAAATGGAAGGGTCGAAAGAAAACACCGTCACATCCTCAATGTTGCAAGAGCTTTGCGGTTTCAAGGAAGTTTTCCCCTTAATTTCTGGGGCGAGTGCATCTTGACGACAGGGTACTTGATTAATCGCACTCCAACCCCAACTTTGAATGGCAAAACTCCATATGAAGTCCTGCACGGTCAACCACCCTCCTACTCTCATCTACGCATATTCGGCTCTCTATGCTATGCTCGCAACCAAGGCACTAAAGGAGATAAGTTTGCAAGTCGCAGTCGTCAGTGTGTTTTTGTTGGGTATCCTTATGGGCAAAAAAGGATGGCGCGTTTATGACCTTGATACCCATGATTTTTTTGTGTTAAGAGATGTAGTCTTCTTTGAAACACAATTTCCCTTCCAACACAGTGAATCTACATCAAATTCAGCGAATCATAACGAAGCAACGGGTGAAGTGGATGATTCTTGTCTAGACACATTAGATTCAGCAACAGAAGCAAGTCTTAATGATAGGGGGGCACCCATACTATTGAGGTGAATGTAGAAGACACTACTGTCATACTGAACCCGCCAGAAATGCCCCATACTATCGAAGCTGATGTAGAAGACACTGGTGTCATGACAATTCATTCCGATGATTCTGGGCCACTGGGACGAGGTTGTCTTGTCAAACGTCCATCTACCAGGTTGGAAGGTTACGTCACGAACACTATTCAAAAGTTGAGTCCTCCCACTCGTTCACTAACTCCATCACATTCTTCAGGTACACCCTATCCTATAACAAATTATGTAAACTGTGATAATTTTCTCTGCCACATAGACAATTTCTTGCAGCAATTACTGCAGAAAAGGAACCACTATACTTCCATGAAGCAGTGAAAGATGTTCGATGCAGAGAAGCCAGGCAAGCCGAGATTGAAGCCCTTGAACGTAACAGCACCTGGACCATGCAGCGCTTACCACCTGGCAAGAAAGCTCTGGGATGCAAATGGGTCTATCGCATTAAATATCACTCTGATGGAACGATTGAACGTTTTAAAGCCAGATTGGTTGTTCTTGGAAATCATCAAGTGGAAGGGATCAATTACACCGAAACATTCGCACCAGTTGCCAAAATGGTCACTGTACGCATTGTCCTAGCTGTGGCAGCAGCAAAAGCTTGGGAACTTCATCAAATGGATGTGCACAATGCGTTTTTGCATGTTGATCTTCACGAAGAAGTGTTTATAAAAATGCCTCCTGGCTTTGCCGCACCGCAACCGGATATGGTGTGTAAGCTTCGCAAATCGCTTTATGGGCTAAAACAAGCCCCACGTTGCTGGTTTGCCAAGCTCTCTACTGCCCTCAAAGCTTATGGGTTCCAACAATCATCTCTTGACTATTCTTTGTTCACTTTGCAAAAACAAGACACTCACCATGTGGTCCTAGTATACGTTGATGACTTGATTATTGCTGGAAACACTTCTTCTGCCATCAATCGCTTTAAACTATACTTGAGCACGTGTTTCCATATGAAAGACCTTGGCGTATTAAAGTCTTTTTTGGGCATTGAAGTTGCCAGAAATCCTACAAGGATCTTTCTTTGTCAGCGTAAATATGCCCTTGATATTATATCTGAAGCTGGTCTCCTTGGTGCTAAACCTGCTGCCACTCCATTAGAGCAAAACCACCGCTTGAAACTGGCTTCGGATCAGCTATTCCCTAATCCCGAGCAGTATAGGCGCTTGGTTGGGCGTCTGATTTACTTGTGTTTCACTCGACCTGAATTATCATACAGTGTCCACACGCTGTCTCAATATATGCAACATCCCACAACCGAGCATTAGCAAGCTGCGCTTCGAGTAGTTCGATTTCTGATAGGGAATCCAGGACAAGGAATTCTTCTGGATAGTGCGACTCCGACTGGGCTAGTTGTCTTTTAACCAGACGTTCTGTTACTGGCTGGTTAGTCCCACTAGTGGAAATAATGTAACATACGGGAACGTTTTACGTCAGTTGACCATATGTTTGATGTTAAAAATGAGGCGGTGGCAGTTTTGTAAATATTAAATCACTATTTGCGTCAGTTGTTTAATGAACTGACGTTAAAAGTGTTTTGCAAGAATTATTAACACTTTTAACGTCAGTTGTTTATAAAGCGGCGTTAGAAGTGTGATTTTTACTTGATTAAATAAATAACTGACGTAAATAATCAACTCATTCCTATCTTTCTTTCGTTGTCATCTCCCTGTTGTCACTCTTAACGCAGATCATCACTCCATATATAGTGCAGTTTATTTCTAATCTTTTTTTAAAAAAATTTATTTTTAATCTTAATTAATTAGCTTGAATTAGTAAACAAATTCTTGTGCAAATTAAAATAAATAAACACTTAACATAAAACAAGTTATATATGTATAATCAAATCGTATCTCATTGAAGCGATTCATAAGTTACAATTACATGATTAAAAGATAAAAAATTTCCGCAAGATAGCACAAAAATATAAAAAGTTTCTGCTTCAACATCATTTTCTTCTCAGTCCTGTCCTTAGAAACTCCAATATTGAATGCATCTCCTCCCTTACTTGAAGTCCTTGATGCTCCATCTGAATCCACAGTCAATTTGGAGCCAAAGCAGAGTGAAGGGTGCACTCGATCTGTTTCAGCAATATTCTTGGAACAGCCACTTGGTTCCAAAGCTGAGGTTTTGGAACTGTAGCTGCTGATTCTCCAGAAGGATGATGGTGTGTGCAATTCAACAACTGAGGTTAAAAGTATTTTTTTAAAAAAAATATTAATATTTAACGTCAGTTGTTTAATACAACTGACGTTAAACAATTACTTTTAACGTCAGTTGTTTAATAAAACTGACGTTAAATGTTGTTTTATTTTTTGCTTTTTGATTATAACGTTTACACCCGCGCGCCTTCTGCACTTCGCTCTGTACGTACGTCTCTTTTCTATTTTCATCACGCTCAACCCTAGATCACTCTCAACCCTCACTCTCACTCTCACCCAGCACAGAACCCTAATCGCAAGCTCATCTCCACCACAACCACCGCGAGGGCTTCTTCGCCACCACCGTGAGGTACACTATTAACTCTAACTCTGTCTTTCCATTCATTCTTTGCAATAACCTGACATCTCTCTTTCCCCTTCCCGCGCACTAACTCTCCTTGTCCTTCTGCTCTCAGTAACCACATCGAACGTTGGCCACCACTCGAGCGATTCCTCCCAACCACCACGCGAGCACCTATTTCTGGTGAGTATTTAGGGCACATTTTTGTATTTTTGGTTTTGAGTGTATGTTGAAACTGTAGTCTCAGTAGTTGAAACTTGAAACCGTGAGTTTGAGTTGTTTGGAATGTACGTCTCTATTTTTGGTTTTGAGTGCTTGTTGCTCTCTTTGGTTGATCTCGTCACGACCGTGATGCTCATCACGGCCAGGCCGTGATCGATTGCACTGTGATGGCATGGTGCGGTTCGATTGGCACGTTACGGCCATGATGGACATCACTCCAAGATCGTGACCAGTGCTTGGCAATCTTCAAAAACTATAGTTTTCAATCTCCCGTATTGTCCTTATATTGGATATATGTTTTGTATGTCTACATGACCGATCTAGTTATGGATCGTAGTTGGATGGTTTGTAAGCGTACTAGTGCTGAGTATTTGAAGGGGGTGGGAGAATTTATAGAATTTGCTCAAAGGAATGCTCCTAATAGTAATGGAATGTTCTGTTGTCCTTGTGTCAAGTGTTTGAATACGAGGAAATGTACGATGAAGGATATACGTACTCATTTGATTTGTGAAGGGATTTGCTTGAGTTATACAAGATGGATATGGCATGGTGATGTGTTGTTGAGTAGTACGGCGAGTGTCTCCCAAAGTGAGGACGTTGATGTAGATATGGAGGACGATCGAGTAGAGGACATGATCCGTGATATTGGACAAGAATCTTTTCATCGAGCTCATGTGTATGATAGGTTGTGCGGTGACGCGGATAAGCCTTTATATCCAGGGTGTACTACTCATACACGGTTTTCGGCGGTGCTAAAATTGGTTTGTGTGAAGGCGAGAAATGGTTGGACCGATAAAAGCTTCACGGAATTGCTTGAAGTGTTGAAAGACTTGCTTCCAGAGGACAACACATTGCCTGACCGTAACTATGAGGCCAAGAAGGTATTGTGTCCTATGGGTATGGAGTATAAGAAGATACACGCATGCCCCAATGATTGCATATTGTACACCGATGTTCATGAAGACAATCACGATTGCCCCAAATGTGGGTTATCACGATACAAAGTGAAGGGTGGTGATGATGATGATGATCTTGATGATGTGAGAAAAAAGGGTCCTCCTACGAAGGTGTTGTGGTATCTTCCAATAATTCCAAGGTTCAAGCGATTGTTTGCCAATGCGAAAGATGCGAAGAATCTTAGATGGCATAATGATGAGAGGAAACGTGATGGAAAGGTTCGTCATCCTGCTGATTCTATTCAATGGAAGAATATCGATACTATGTTTCCGGATTTACCGATGAGCCAAGAAACCTAAGGCTTGGACTTGATACGGATGGAATGAATCCTTATTGTAACATGAGTAGTATTCATAGTTCTTGACCTGTTCATTGGTAATTTACAACATGCCCCCGTGGTTGTGCATGAAGCACAAATACATGATGTTGTCTATGATGATTTCGGGCCCAAAGCAACCGGGAAATGACTTAGATGTTTATCTAGGTCCCTTGATTGAAGACTTGAAAACGCTGTGGGTGGAAGGTGTTGATGTAGTTGATGGGTATTCTCATGAGACTTTCAAGCTTCGTGCCATGTTATTTTGCACCATCAACGACTTTCCAGTATACGGTAACTTGTCCGGGAATGCAGTGTCAAGGGGCATAAAGCATGCCCTATATGTGAAGAAGGCACATGCTACACTCGGATTGCATCATGGAAAGAAGGCGGTTTACCTTGGGCATCGGAGATTTCTTAGACGTGATCACCCATATCGTAATATGAAAAAATCTTTTAATGGATGCCAAGAGACAGAGAAGAAGCGCAAGCGGCCTTAATTGGAGAGCAGGTTTATCAGAGGGTAAAGGACATCGATGTTATATTCGGCAAGTCCAAAAAGAAAGGTAAAGCTGCTGAGAAAAACATATGGAAGAAGAGGTCGATATTCTTTGATCTTCCATACTGGCGCAAGCTTGATGTCAGGCACTGCATTGATGTGATGCATGTGGAGAAAAATGTGTGTGATAGTGTGATCAGGACGCTTCTCAACATTCAGGGCAAGACAAAGGATGGTGTGAATGCTCGTCTCGACCTCGTTTCTATGGGTATACGAGAGCAGTTAGCTCCAGTTGTTGAGGATGGTAAGCGGACTTATTTTCCGCCAGCATGTCATACTTTGTCAAAAAAAGAGAGACAAAGTTTCTGCGGGTGTCTTCAGGGAATCAAAGTTCCACATGGTTACTCTTCAAATATGAAGAGGCTTGTCTCTAGTGATCTTAAATTGGTTGGCTTGAAGTCTCATGATTGTCATATCTTGATGTAACAACTTCTGCCCGTTGCTATTCGTGGTATTGCTACAAAAAATGTGAGACATGCAATTACTCGGTTGTGCTCATTCTTCAATTCTATATGTAGCAAAGTCGTTGACCCCCGTATGTTGGATGACTTGGAAGTTGAGGCTGCTACAATCTTGTGTCAATTGGAGATGTATTTTCCTCTTTCCTTTTTCGACATAATGGTTCACTTAATTGTTCATTTGGTGAGGGAGATTAGATTATGTGGGCCGGTTTTTCTGAGATGGATGTACCCAGTTGAGCGCTACATGAAGATCTTGAAAGGGTACGTGAAGAATCCTCATCGTCCGAAAGCATCTATTGTTCAAAGGTATGTTGCAGGAGAAGCTATTGAGTTTTGTTCGGACTACCTTCATAACACGGATCCTATAGGGGTTCCTAAGCCTCGGCATGATGAGATCAGATGTCAAGGTAAGGGTACACATGGCTTAAGAATTAATAGGAAGGATCGGGAGGAAGTGCTTCAAGCACTTTTGTATGTATTGAACAACATCGAATGTGTTCAGCCTTTCTTATTTGAACATAAAAGAAAAGTCAATCAAGAAAACCCTCGAATGAGCGAAAGGTGGTTGTTGAACAAGCATAACAAGACTTTCTTACCATGGTTCAAGGAAGAAATGCTTAAGGATGGTAATCGCTTACGATGACGTAAAATGGCTAGCACGTGGGCCTAACTTCAACGTCATATGTTGGAGCGGATACGACATAAATAACTTTTCCTTTTATACAAAGGAACAAGATAACAAGAGTACCATGCAAAATAATGGGGTTATGATCGTGGCCGAAGCAATGCACTTCTCTAGTGCAAAGGACACAAAACCCGTTTACAAAGACCGAGACCTTACTTTGGATATATTGAAGATATTTGGGTGCTCGATTACACTAAGCTTACGGTGCCGATATTTAAATGTAAGTGGGTTGATAGTAACGGTGGTGTACAAACCGACGAATTGGGGTTCACATTGGTAGACCTCAACAAGTTAGGTCATATAAATGAGCCTTTCATAATGGCTTCCCAAGCAAAACAAGTGTTCTACATCACTGATCCTTCTAACAAAAGGTTGTCCGTGGTTCTCCAAGGAAAAAGCATGTATAATGGTAGTGATGAAAATGAAGATTCAAATCTTGATATTCCTGAGACTCCTTCTTTTTCAACAAACATGCCTACTATAATCGAGGAGACACAGGTGGACGATGTACATGCCACTCGTGATGATCATCACGAAGGGATATTGATATAGGTAGTTTAAACTTAGTATACATTTATTTTTATTTTTATTTATGTATTTATTTTGAGTTATAACCTATGTTAATAAATATATATTGTTTCTGAATACATATGGATCATTGTTCCATTTTTCCTTTGCAATTCTGTAATGTGTGTGATATTACGTATTCTTGGGATATTTCTTGAATGCGAGGATGGTCGAGGAGAGTGATATTTTAAAATTGAATTTAAAAAAAATATTATTAACGTCAGTTTTATCATACAACTGACGTTAATAGTATTTTATAAAATATACAGTACACTATTAACGTCTGTTGTTTATTACAACTGACGTTAACATTAAGACATTTAACGCCAGATCTTGATAACAATTGACGTTAGTTTTAACAAAATTAACGTCAGTTTTTTTAAAGAACTGGCGTTAATTTTGACAAAATTAACGTCAGTTGTGTTAAAGAACCGACGTTAATAGTATTATATTTAACGTCAGTTCTCAACTGATGTTAAAAGTTTAACTTTTAACGTCAGCTGTATTTACGTCAGTCAGTATTCTGACGTAAAAAATCAATTTTAACTGACGTAAAAAGCACTTATTGCACTAGTGTCCTCCTTGGTGGCTCCCCTATATCCTGGAAAACAAAGAAGCAACACACTGTATCTCGTTCCTCTGCTGAAGCTGAATACAGGTCCATGGCAACTACTGCATGTGAGTTAAAATGGTTAAAGGGGATTCTCTCCGACCTAGGTGTTTCTCACAACAAACCCGTGACTCTTCACTGTGATAGCCAGGCAGCGTTACATATTGCCAAAAATCCCGTGTTTCATGAACGCACCAAGTATATTGAAGTAGATTGCCACTTTGTCTGGGATGAGATTCTCAAAGGGAATATTCGACCAACCTATGTTCCTACTACAAGTCAACTTGCGGATATTTTCACAAAGGCATTAGGAAAACCACAGTTTCAGTTCTTCCTTGACAAGCTGGGCATTCGAAACTTGCATGCACCATCTTGAGGGGGGTATTAGCCATTATTAGCCTTATTAGCCTTTTTTAGTCTCGCATAATATCAAATAATAACAATCACATTTGATTTGTATCCCTTGATGGTTGTTGTAACATTATTAGGAGTTATTATAACAGATTTGATTCATCTCCTTTGGGCGCACGCATAGGAGTTTTGGTTGTTGCACATTCATGTATATATTTTCCTTCAGCTTGATGAGTAAACAACACAGAGAAAAACATTTCTTTACACTTAAAATATAAAAATTTATTATCCCTGAAACATCCGTACATTACACGAGTACACACTAGTTATTACCTAACCAACTTCCCACACACTTCTTTTTTTATAAGAATCAATGGATTCAAAAAAAAATCATTGGGAAGAGGATTCTATATTTAAAAAATGAAATACATGAGAGTTAAGAGGAAGAAGAATCCAGTTGGTAAGTATACGACTTATAACCCACATGGTCATAAGTTCGAATCCCACGATCGATACATCGTTGGTGGGTAATCTATAAGTTCATCTATAAGTGTTATTTGAACCATGAGGTATGTCCTTGATTCCAATGAACCCGCGAGACCCAACTCACCTAAACTTTCATTAAAAAAAATCCACTTCCCAAATACAAGATTGAGACAAAAACTCAGCAAGCCAGCACATTCCAAAAATAGAAGGAAGGAAAAAAAAACTCTTTATAGACCACTACCTTTATATAAGCCCAACATAGAAAATTATGAAGTGTCACCCACCACGTGCGTCATCCACCGACAAAAAGACTGGAGCACATACCAGTAACACCACCCAAGCAATCAGCCAATAACAAAGACACAAGCACAAGCACTGAGAGAGAGAATCATGAGATGAATGGTGAGTTCTATCCTAACTCTCATGAATAACAGAATTCAACTCACTTAAATTTTCATTCAAAAAACAATGAAGAAGAATCCATTTCCCAAATACAAAAAATACAGATTTTCATCCATAAATCCCCCAGACCTGCATTTTGATCATTATTTATTTTTAAACATTATTTTTATACCTTTACCTAGGAAAGTTGTCTAAAATTATCCATGTTCAAAAAACTTGTCTGTTTAAATAACCAGTTATATAGATCAATATTGGTGTATTCATGTGTCTGGCTAGCTGGCGCTGCGGTTCTCAATCGTCACAGGGAGCCCACCTTTCACCAAAGAAGTGAGGTAAGCAGTGTACTCCGGCTCCACCCCTTCCGTCACCACCGGCACCACCCTGAACCGCCTCATAATACCAGCCACCACCCTCTTCATCTGCAAGAACGCCATTTCCTTTCCCAAACAAACCCTCGGCCCAGCCTGAAACACCGGATACATGAAAGGATCCACCCCCACGAAACTCCACTTCTCGTCATCACCCTGAACCCGGTTCAGCCACCTCCCGGGCCGGAACTCTGCCCAGTCCGGCCCCCATATCTTCTTTGACCTCCCCATCGCGTAGATATGATACGCCACCCTCGTCCCTTTCTTCACGAATGTCCCGTCCGGTAAAACGTCGTCGTTCGCCGCCTCCTTCGTGTCCACGGGAACCGGAGGGTACAACCTCATGCTCTCACACAAAGCAGCGTGAGTGTAAACCATGTCCTTCACTTCATCATACACGGGTGTTTCTGATTTTTCAACAATCTCCTTCAGAATCTCCTTCTCTACATTCGGGTGCTTTGTTAGAAGCCAGAAGAACCATGTCAATGCTGCAGAGGTAGTGTCCCTACCGGCCAGTATGAAGCTTATGACGATGTCCATCACGAATGATTCATCGGAGTGGCCAGAACTCAAGAACCTTGATAACAGGTCCACCGATTCGAGAGTGGTTTTTTCTTCGAGTTCTTGCTTCTTCTCTCTGGTGATCTTTCTGGCTAACTCTCTCACTTCCGAGATAGCATTGCGGAGCTTCTTCTCTGATCCGATGTTGAGGAGCTTCTTGATCTTCCAGAATAAGGGGAACGCGGCGTTGAACCTCTCGCTGCTGATTCGCGTGCCGTCGTCAAAGGCCTTGGCGAACGTGGTTTCGGGTAGGGAGGGAAGCAGGTACTCAGGGTCAAAACCTATTTGGAAAACCCCAAACAAGAGAAATGAGTCAACTTCAAAACTGATACATATACCCAGACTAATATATCATAATTAAAGGGGCAACTAATAATAAAAATAAAAATCATCCGACAAATATATAGGCATATAATTATATGTTTCAATGTATATTAGTCACCCACAATGGACGATTAGATGATGATATAAGTTTTTAGTTTGCATCTCTAGAATGAAGCTTTAATGATACTTAAACTTCTTATGTATATATAAATTCAGTTAGGCTTTTGTTTGAGAGTTTTGAAGGGATCAAGTGGAGTGATTTGGAGTAAATCAAAGATAAAAGTATATCATTTTATTGTTTGGAAGTTTTGAGAAAGAGGTATAGAGTGGTTTGTTTGGGTTCAAACCCTCAATTATCTTATTCTAAGGAACTCTCAAATAATATGTTAAACTCTTTCTACCACTTCACTCCATTACTAACCATCTCACTCAATCTTCTCAAATATAACCTTACCCTCAAATGAAAAATCATCCGCTGTAAATACTATATTTGAACTGTATAAAAATATTTGTTTGTGTAAACTGTAAATCATGGTTTTTGTTAGTTCTTTATCTGCATGCTTTCTTTTTCTTCTCTCAAATTTTCTCTCCTTCCTCTCAAGACATCCTCTGTCACGAGAGATAATTTAAAGATATAGGATCAAATTTTAATGAATCATACTTATAAAAATAAGAGGGAAACACTATATGGTAATTAGGTCATGAAATAGGCAAAAAAATTATCTCAAACATATTGTAGAGTGATAGTGATTTTCCGTTAAGTAGGACGAAAGGTACCTAGGTCAAAGACATTGGTTAAAAGTAAGTTAGGGTCTTTGCCAATTAAAACCAAACATAGTAACATACAGTAAATATTGAAGACAATATATATGCAGGTGTGTGTATTATACCAAAGGCGATTCTGCAGATGTTGTCAAAGGTGAAGCGTTGAAGGATGTCTTGGAAATCATGGAGTATGGTTTGGGTTTCAGAAGCGTGAGACAGAATGGGGATGAGACGATTGGAGAGTTCGGCGTCCACGACGGTTTCCACGAACTTGCGGAGGGAACGTGTGTTGAACTCGTGGCTAGCCAGTTGCCTCTGGAACTTCCAGGTGTCGCCGTCGGCGTTGAAGATACCGTCGCCGAGGAAGTCGCCGAGGGCGCGGTGGAGGGTGTGGCCCTTGTGGTAGACGGGGAAGTAGGTCTTGAGGATGTGCTGGACCACGGCGGGATTGGCGGTGAAGACTTGGCAGGAGCCGAAGGAGCGGTGGAGGACGAAGGTGGCGGAGGGGGAGCTGTGGAGGATGTCGGAGATCCACTGGATGCGGCGGTGGTTGTTGGCTGCGATGGAGAACACGGAACCGATAATGGGGTATG